>CALSBV010012213.1:14037764-14074143 GCA_943590825.1 Bovichtus diacanthus | reverse complement strand
GTGTGTGTGTGTGTGTGTGTGTGTGTGTGTGTGTGTGTGTGTGTGTGAGTGCAGTTCATACGTGTTTGTAAAGGAGAAACCCTGATGAAAAGGGCCAAAGAGTGGCACTGACTCAGCTGAATGTGCTATTTTGGATTCACTCAAAGTTCTCTTTGGATGGTAATGTTACTTTGCGGGTCACCGTGAGAGTGTGTGCGCCACACGTGACATTCACACACCATCCTGTATGTCAGATCACCCTGGCCTCATCATAGTCTGTTTAAAAAACATGCTTGTTTACTCCGTGTCCCTTTTAAGGTCATCTCGCCTTATGTCATCATCTCCTGTATTGTCACGGAGCAAATTGCGGTGTGATGAAAATGGAGGGAAAGGAATGAGCTTTTAGTGGATAGAACCTTTCCCAGATCTGAACAGACCCACAGATGCCCTAAAAAAATGGATGCCTTTATTCTGCTTTCAGTGTCATCTTCACACCACAAAAGCTGGCGGGAGATTAGCAGCAGCCCCACAGTGGTTATGAGAAATTTCAGGATGACAGATGAGATTTCTACAGCTGAATGTAGGAGTTTTGAAGTTTGATGCGAGTCAAGTCTGGACCCCGACTACACCCAATACAACAGATCTTTTTAGATGAAATATGAAAAGGGAAAAATACAGCCATTACTGTGGTTTTGTATTCTCAAAACAAACCACTTTCTTGTCAGATGGTCTAATAGTGCCTGGCAAAATAATCGTTGAGATTTGTGTCCGAAACAGACAATCACACAATCCCACCCACTTTACGCAGCATTTTGGCTTTTTCGTTGGCCCGTGAGTGAGGCCGTTGAGGTTGCTGCCAAACACATATAAAGGGCAGATGAGGTAGTTTGGCACTGAAAAACTTTAAAAAGGGATGTTGGAGAAGCAGGTCGATAAACAGGAGTAGTGCAAAAAAAGCAGCTTGTATTAAAAAAAAAAGTTAACTGTAAAAAAAATGAAACCCGGTAATTTCAATAAAACCAAATTAAACTGAGGAAAAAGAACACAGAGCTAATTAAAACAGCAGCCTTACAGCAAGCTGCCAACTCCTTTCTGCCTTTCTTACTCCGGTGATTGGAATTTCACCTTCTCGTCAGCACTGAACTGGAACCTACCAACTGTCCACGTAAGAATAGGGGGAGCTAAACTAAACAAGCACCAAAATCACACAGAATAATAAACATACCATAATTACAACTCCTCTAAATTACAGCTGACAGCTCAATCTATCTATTGACAAATAATTAAATGCCAGTGAGCACACCAAATATTATAGAATGTCATTTCCTGCAGAACTGTCGTACCCTTGTGCATCTTAACAGTGCCCAGCCCCTCCCTGCTAAGAGGACATAATTAGGCACACCTGTTTGCACTTTCATTGATTAATCTACCATATCCAGGCAGAACAACAACAGAAATCCTACGAACCCATAAAACAAATAAACTAAACAAGTGTGTGTCATTTGTACTCAAATCAACTGAAACGTTGGACTGAAATGAATAATCAAGCCGACACAGAAACACTGTTGTTTTGGAGAACAGTGCCCAGTGAAAAGGGAGAAAAGAAGCCTCTTCGCAGGCATCAAGAACAGGTATGAACGCTATGAACGTCGACTGACATGCTGTACAGCATTTGTTGAAGCGTTTATCATTCCAATGAACTCATCTTGTTAAACATATATTTAGAAAAATAAACTGAATGCATGGTTTAAAATCCGTGCATGTGTTTTTTTCAATCCACGCTGAACATTTCATCTCAATTATACGACTCCCTGGGGAGGCTTGATAAAATATACATAGGAGTAATCAACAGCTCGGGTAAACTTTAACCCCTGCATACTAAACAGCGTTACATTATAGGCACGCAAATAAACCGCGTTTCTGTTCAATATCTACAAATGATTTATCTAATAGTGAAGAATAAACTTGAACTTTTTTTTGCTGATATTAAAGCTGGCGGTCCGGTGGGTTTATTGGTGCACGTCCATTAGATCAAAGCCATTTATCCTGGAAGAAAATTCATTAGGTAGCAGAAAGCAATCAGACTGTATCTGTTATTAACAGCCATCTCTCCGATTGCCTCCAAACCATTAAATACCTACACCAATATCTGGGCCCTGTTTCTCCATTATGCGCTGCTTAATTAAAAATGCAAATTAAGCTTCCTCTAATTGCACATTAACATACATGGAACTGGACAAAACATTGTGTGTGTGCATGCATGGGTATGTGTGCATGTGGGCTGTGTTATAGGAAGGTGAGTAATCAAACTAATAGTTTGAGTGGTGAGTTGTGAGGTTTTATGAAACTGTAATTGCAATGAAGGACAATTAATGAAACTTTGTTAATGTCAGTCAAACTTTAAAGGGAGAAATTAATCCCTCGCTGAGTCTGTCAGTGGCTGGCATTGATGTATTACGTGCTTACAATTCTGTGGAAGCAGTCCGTCCACTGTAATGTGTCTTGAAGTAACTTGGCCTCACAGAACTAATAGGTCAGTCAAAATGTCCTGAAGTGCACTCTTCAGTAGAAAGCTACATAATGGAGGTGATTTTTATATTATTTTTTTTGTTGCAAATGTCATAACCCTTGTGTGCGGCTAGATTGTCTTATAAATGTCTGCTAAGGTTATTAGAAGCATTAGAAAATAAATGTTGGGCAGAAACACAACGTGCGTTTTCAGGTTTCTTTACTTGCCTGTTTGCTATCCTGGCTCCAAAATGGTGGAACTAGCTCCCCAGTAGTATCAGGTCAGCAGAAAGTCTTCCGTCGCAGACTGCAAACCCACCTGTTTCGACAGCACCTTGCTAATGTAGCTAATGTACTTGCAAGATTCTTGCTGCTCGGAGTCGCATCCTCATGATTGTTTGCACTTATTGTCAGTCGCTTTGGACAAAAGAGTCCGCTCAATGTAATGTAATGTCATTTAATAGAGACCTCTCTGATGCAATCTCTCCACTACTTATTTGTATAATCATTCAAGAGGAAGTCGAGGCATTTGGATGCTTACCAAATGTAATACGAGATGTCAGTGCATCATCATTGGTTACTTTTGCAAAATGTTACTTTTAAGAATGAATAGAAAGATAAAAGAGAGCTGTCTGAGGAAAAACAGATGTATATGACACATCATGGTTATCTAAGGAAGGCAGAAGAGGATTAGGGCGAAGGTTTCTGCACGAAACAGAATTTTTTATTATTTATAAAAAAGAAAAAGAAAAAGTGGGACATGGGAGTTCATCTCGAGGTTAAAATTGATTTGGGGATGGACAAGTGGAAACTGACCCTGCAGCAAAACTTCACCACCTTTCTTTTAAATCGGACATGACAGGTTAAACAGCCGTTACTAGAAAAATAAGTGACGCAAGGAAAGAGACGGAAAGGTAAAAGGTGAAAAGGAGCATTCTGTGTACTGGAATGCTCCTTTTACTGGAAGAAAAACAAGTGGGGTCACAAGCCACTGCCTTTCTCTGACTGACACTTTGCTCTGAGATGACAAAGCGGAAAGAGAAGACGGGAAGCGTTCCCTTTACTCCATGGGTAGACATGTCTGCGCCGATCGTTCAGCAGATTTCTCATTGTCAGAACTCGTCTCGGTTGGACGACCTCCAGCTCACACAGGCCCGTGGGCTGCAGCGCTCCGCTGTATCTGCGTAGGCCCGGTTTCCTCTTTCTCATGGAAACAACAGGGTTCAAGTCTACCATGGGAATCTCCTTGGACTGCAAACATCTCCTATTTAACCTACGCTCGGAGCAAGATGGATTTGGTTTTCTGAGAAAATGAAACCCTTTCATCGGTACTCATTGAATTTCATTCTCTTGACTATGCCTGATAAGCCTCTCTATCTTCTTATTGTTCCGGAGATTTTGCCGACGTGTATACAGTCGATTTATCATTGTGTTTCTTTGCCCTGTCATTGTAGGCTTTCAGAGCCACTCTGTCAAATGTGTTAGCCGGATTTTCACTTTTCAGCTGCTATGTAAAAGCCAAGTGGAAGAAAATGTGCATCTTCAAATATTCATTCATTAAACCCTGATTTGTCGCTCATCTCAAAATGGAAATTATTCATCCAAGCGTTAACACAGGCAGGGGTCCTGTCACCTCTTCATCATAACATGCCATAATGAGGCAAACAACAAACCGTTCCACTGTTGGGTTACCGTAACAAACTCGACTGACAAGGTTGCAACAAGGAACAAAAAGCAGCACATTCGCCCGAGGCACAGCTTTTCCGTGTATCGTGTTACATAATGGAAAAACTACTGCATATCCCCCGCTGATCTCAAAACTTAGGAGTGTTGTCAGTCTGTTTTTAAACTTGTTTGAACTCATCAAGTAATTATTACTTAGGGAACCACACTGGATAGATTTTTGAAACTACAATACACTGTGCAGTATTGGATTTTATTCAAGTATGCATTGCAGCCTTGTACTAAGCCACACAGCCTTGCATACTGCACATCATTGACCGTATGCTAAAGGAACTGTGTAAAGAAGCATACTTGTTCTTTTGGTATTCATCCGCACTGGTCAGCGTATAATGGGAAATGTCTGGAAAAGACTAAACCACTCTAATGGAAATGAGCATTGAGGTTTTTTCGAAAATGGAGGCTTAACTATTCCTAAGTTACCTTGAATAAATCCACCTTCTCTGCTAACCACCAATCCTGTCAACCAGAAGACTTTGAACACTGCCAGTCAACAACTCGGGGTAGCAGAAGTCATGCGCCGGTGTCTGACTCTGGCGGTGAGGAAACCTCAGTCCTCTCATGTGGCTGTCTGCTCCTCGCCCCAGCCTGTCTGTTTTGAAACCCACCAGACACAAGATGGAGTGAGGCACAAGAGGCGCTCAGTGCAGGCCCGCATGCTCGGCACAGGCATCCTATCAAAGCTCTGGGAACGTCGCGCTCCAAGCTAAGTCAACTTGGCTGCGTCTGAGCTCAAATATTTGAGCAGCGCTCGACGGCCCATGTGCCACTGGCAGAGCATCACAGAATCCCACGTCCAAAACAAAAAATTGGGGGGTGGAGTAGAAGGGTGGAGAAGTGGGTCTGAATGCTGGGAATGTTCACAACACATTTTTACACACAGGTCTCTTCAGTCTCCTCCCTATTCCAAAATCATCAGGCAGACTTGATAAAGTTTAATGTTGAGGAGGAGTCTGTTTTAGAAAGATACATTTTGATGAACTGCCATTTAGTTATTTCACATAACTAAGAGAGAAAGTAGCTAAATCCACCTTTGATGTAGAACCTAGCTAAACTCATGCTAAAGCTAACTAGCTTAGCTTAGCTAAACTAGCTAGATTTCAATATGAATATTGACAGTACTTGGACAGACGCCGACATACAATTCCTGGGGCTTTCCGTCAGGGGTGGGGGTCCAAGATGGGTCAACTTTGAGGGCCCCCGTCTCCTGGATGGTTGGTCATTCTGGTTAATCAACCTACAGTCTAACACTCCCTCATATACTATGTTGGGAAAAATGTGTTTAAATCAAAAGGGGTGAGGTCTAAAAGGTCTAATCGAAGCGTTAAAAAATGTTAAATCTTTCTAAAAACAAATAACTAGCTCAAATGGACATAAACGCTCAAAGAATAGCCTACATTTGTGTGTAGATGCTTCCTTTTTTAGTATTCTCTGAAGACTATCCAAACGTGCACTTTCTGCATTTTTAAATGTAGCCTAGCTAGGTCATACGATGACGTTTTGAGGTATAAAACTGGGGTATTACAACTGTTCTGTTGTCAGCGGTTTGCCTGCCAGCTTGAAATCTTTAACCCATTTTTTCTCAACTTCGCTGCTTCTGTAGTTTGTGCTTTCTACCTTCATAGGTCAGCATGGTATCATTTAACTCAAGCTACTCAAATCATATTATGGAAATTCCTAGTTGACTTTAAATCTTTTCCCTCTACTTCTGTCTATTCCTGTCCTGTAGACAAATAAAATACACGTGTCTGTATCTAACAGTTGCACTATTTTTAATAGTTGCTCTGCCATTTCTCCCAGCTCCAGTAACAATGCAGAAATCATATTTCAAATTCACTACTGTCACCTAACTGGGCCTGCTTTAAGTCTCACACTGAAATATTAGGCCCAAAGGGTGTGCGTATGAAGGGGCAATTTCACATTAACTTTCACCCACCTATTCAGATATCACGTTTCAGGTTTGGCATTTATAAAACCCATAACAGAGGAGGCAGAGGTCTCTCTTCAGCAGAGTTACAAAGGTGTAACGTTAGACTATTGTGATCCTTCTCCTCCAAAATAGTAAAATAGCCTGTTTTATTCACAGTCACATTGCTGGAAGGTGGGTATAGATTTATTCTCTCGCCCGTTGTGCCACAGAAAGTAGGTTTTAAAAAATGCAACTCTCCTCCGAGGCAGCGCCACAGTTTTCACCCACTCACCTACCGCCCTTGGGAACATCAAACACACAATAAAAAGCTTTTTATATGCAGATGATTTTTTTTGCTACTATTCTGCATTTTAATTGTGATGCATATTTGCCCTCCTCCAAAACTGAATCCAAATTCAAAATCATCTGATAGACATCATATAACACTGATTAAACAGCACACTTCCTATGTTTTGCTAACATCTCGAGCTTACCTCTTTATATGTCCTTTAAATGTTCATGTGTTTGCACAGTGTGCAGGGCTAAGCTTGTGTGCCATGTTTTATGTTGAGTACTCTAGTGCCACCTCGTGGTTAACATGTATAATGGACAAAATCCCTTCTATTTCTGTAACACACAAACTATATACTAACACAAAAGACCCCTCTGTCCTCACATATACCTGTTTGTTCCCACATATATCATCTGGTTTGTGTCCAACAAGGGATATTTTGGGACCATTTAGGACCCTAGCGCCCCTCTTATGGAAGGTTAGACAGGGCACAGGCTGCCTCAACATCGTCCCCACCTCTCTGTGGTGCAGGCCTCACATGACTACGAGACATAAACAAACCAGAGAGCAACCTCTGCCTCAGGGGTGAAGTGAAAAGCAGTTTCCTTCAATTCCACTGGGGGGGGGGGGGGGTGAGAGAAATAAATCATAACTGGATATTTAACAGTGACAACCTAATCCTCTGACCCCACTCTGACCTCAGCCCAGCACACTCTCTTTAGATACACACACACTGGATTTAATAGTTTGTTAGCGTTGACCTTAGATTAACAGTTCAAAATAGAGTGATCTTGAAACCTTGTGATACCATGTTCTGTAACCATATTTAAAAAAAAAAATGAGTAAAAATTTCAAATAATATAAGAAAATCTGGCCAGTTTTCTTAAAATCTAAAGAAGCTTATTTTGTTAAAAAGCAAAGTTAGAAATATTTTTATTTCACAACAAGAGCAGATTGTGTGTAAACCTGTTGTTTGTACTGGTTGGATTTACAGTTATTTGAAATTTTTACTTTTTTTTTCTAAATTACAATAGTGATATGTTTTACATGGTTTAGCCTCAAAGAGGCTCTAAGGCTTTAGGCTCTTAAGAGTTTGCAATTAAAGAGCTGTCTTTTTAAAGCTGCTATATAATAAATATTTATTTTAACAGTGGATCAAATGACTGTATGTGTGAATTGCAGGTTTAAGATTAAAAGCCAGTGGAAGGTGTTCACAACCACATCAGGTGAACCCTGTAGGACTCGTAGCACATTTTGGGGAAAGGTGTATAAAAATGGCTACAGTTTCTACAAAGTTCATCAGTAAACACCATAAAACTAGAGCGGAGAGTCAGCAGTCATCCTGCCACTTCAAAATCCAATGTGCTGAAGTACAGAGCCAAAAACAAACCGCTCTATTACTTATGGGCTGCAGTGGATATTTGTGAAGCAACGGCAAATCCTCAATAATTCTAAATAAAACCTCAATAATGCAGCCGCTCCCTCTACTAAACAACACAAGGAGGTGAACTGTAGGTACAAACGTCACCATACACTGTACATGCAAAAGCAAGTTCACATTGCACATTTTGAATATGATGTGAGGCTTGCAACACACACGCACACACACACTTCCTATAAACAAACACATGCGCACACACTTGCACAAAAAGTTAATGCCCCTTATGGCCCGACATTTACAACATACAACCAGCAGCATGGCCCCCGATGCTGCTGAGTGACGAGCCCCCCTCTAGACAGTGTGTCTGGGACTTAACTCCTCGAGCTGCGACAGTTCACAGCTGTGTGTGCATGTGTGTGTCCACTGATCATAAACCCACTTTCCCGCTCAAACAGAGCTCAACTGTTACACTGCTCTTCAAATAATTTGGTGATTATTTATTTATTTTTTTTTTTACTGGACTTAAGAGGAAAATTGATTATGTTGTCAGTATGTTTTTATTTATTTTTTTATGTTGGTTTGACAAGATTCATGGAGGGAAGCGGGGAGTGTTTGTTGAAAAAGCAAATGATCTCGTGTGATGAGTCGAGGACTGTTTTACTGCTAGTTCAGCTTTTACCTGTTACTTCTTGTGACCAACAGGTGGCAGTCATGCTTTATTGTGCTTTATATGCTTTATATATATATATGAGTCTTTTAAGAACACTTGACCTACATTTACAGCAATTTCTCATGATGTGAATAATATTATCAGAAATAAAAAATAAATTTTTGCGCAGATTTGATCCTTTTAAAAATTTTAAATGTTATTCTAGTTTTGTGTTGTATTTCACAATGGTACTTCATACATATTTTTTTGTATATGTTCGTTATGCTTCTTTGCATTTAACCACAAATTCACTTATGGTGTCACACTCACGCTAACGACACTGAGTCTGTTTTTCCTTTTACATCAAACTCCCTAAAAGGTCAAATGCTGCTCGTTACCTAAAGGAAGAATCTCCCTCTACAAATGATTGTTCCAGTGACTGATGTCAAAGCTTCCCCCGTGCAGCCTGTATCCCACGTGTCATCATTTCCGCAGCCCTGATAAATCAGAGCCTTGTCTCTGAATGTTGCATTTAAACCGACACTATTCCCAGTACAACAATTTGCAATTCCCGTCAATGATCCCTTTTCTTATGATAGATGTGGAATTCCCAAACGGATGATAGAGAGAGAGAGAGCAAGAGGAAGAAAAAAAAAAGAGGCATGCAGATGGATGATTTATCGTCTCGACTACTTTTACTGGCTCATGTAGTGATGGCGGGCCAGCCGCAGAGTGACGTTGGTAACCCAATATCCTGCAATGACTAAAAGATATCAAACGTACCTTTCCTTTTGCTGACTTTCACTTGAGACCTCGCGAGGATTTTCCCCTTTCATCAGCAGCACTTTCTTTGCGTCTTTGTGTACGTGATAAAGGCCTAATAAATACTTTCCAACCTCCCCTCTGTTGTCCCACCCCAGGGGCAGTGGCTATCAGAGGCCTTCATGACCCATTTGTCCCGAGGGTTTGTTGGACCAGAGCTGGAATACACACACTCCTTTGATCCCTGCCACAAAGCACTCAGACGTTGTTAGCTTCAGATTAGATTCCCTACCATTTGCATAATGCCTCCTTTAGTCATTTGCAGAGCAGACAGAGACTCAGGGGGAAAGGGGAAGTCAGCCTGCATAGTAACTGAATTATCTTTTAAATGACATAGAGGACAATTCTGCCATCATTAGGAATCATAACTCATGCTGTGTGTAATTATTTTTTTTTTTTTATGATTTTGATGCTTTTGATGGGATGGAGATGAGCCTTACAGCAAGGAAAATGTAAATCTCAGGTGATTAAATGTAGTTAACTTTAAAGGAATAGCTCAACATTTTGAGAAAGATTCTTATTCATTGAGTTGGATGAGAAGATTGATAGCAATCTCATGTAGAAGTGGCTCTGTCCAAAACTCCATAACATGGCTACCAGCACCTCTAAACCCCCCCCAAAAAAAGCCCCTTTCACACATGCTCTGCAAACGTCAGAACTGCTCATCAAACAGACTTTGCTGCGGCTCCCTGGTACAAAGTCTGTGTAAAGTCTGATTGAGCCCATGTGTTAATAGAGACGCTCATGGTCTGAGGCATTCATGGTGAGCGAGTGGCTGTTTTGATGACGTTAAAATCGTAGCTTGCGACCACATTACGATCCGGCTCCGTGTCCGCGGTGTAATCTGCGTCATGTCGTGCCTCCTGCACGCTCCACCCAGGACTATTTCTAGCACGTGAAAATGCCTCCGACACTGACGACCTCCTGGTATGTGTGAAAGGGAAACTCTGGAATATGTGCAGACCTGATTCTCTGGATATTGTCCGGAGTTCATATGAAAAACCGTCTCAAGAAACAAACGGCAGTCATTATGCTAAGCTAATTGACTTACCTTCATTAGCATAGAGAGAGGTATGAATACGCTCATCTAACTCGTGACAAGAAAGTGCAAAAGTGCGGATTCCAAATGTCAAACTAAACCTTTAACCACACTGAAATTGGACTAAAGGAAAGGGGATTTTCACAGCAAAGTGAAGCTGCCTCTGCTTCAGTCCAGGCCTGTGCTCAAGTATCTCATATAAATACGCCTCAGGCTTAAAGCATTCTGTCTGCTCTGTGGCCACGTGCACTTCTATCAGTTGTCTGGTACCGTATGTTTCCATCAGAGGATTTACGTCTGACGTTCACTCTGGTTCTGATGCCTACATCTACTAATGCCCGCACACAACAGTGGAGGTAAAGTGTCACAGTTTGGCGCTGCAACCATGACATCGACATCTTTGTTTCTCAGGGAACAGTTTTTATTCAGACTCAGGTCTATGGTCGCACAACCGATGGATCTAACCCACTAGCGGAGCTACGGTTGTGGTACTGTCGTCTACAAGTCACACGGCTGCTTTTTAAAAAAATAAAAATAAAATAATAATCCGTTTCCTATTGAGAAGCATTGCTATATACAGGTATATATATATATATTACACACGTATCTATATGTTTTAGAATACTTTCAATAAAGCAAGTCTGCTAAATGTTCAGTATCTTTAGCCTAAAAAATACAGTTTCTTCCATTTCCCTATAATGGATTTATCAGCTATGTATATTTAATATGTACACTCCATCTCCAGAGTTGAGGTTGGTGTGGTTCAGTGGTGTTTTTGGATGCAGCGTTTTATAGCTGCTATATTTCCATCTGTGATGACAGAAATGGTGTCAATGACTGAATGAGCTGAGTTTCACCTCTTAAGTGTTGGAAATCAGGCATAAGCCAGTATTTCTGTTATTTAACATGCTTGCTAGTTTTGAACTGCTGCCCTAGACGCTCATCAGCTCTGTAAGTGGACAAACAACCTTCAGCGCTTGAAGTAATCAACACTTTCACCCACCGTCTAACACATATTCTGCACATCACAAATCATAATGAGCCGTTGAAATGATTCAGTAATATATTCCAAGACTTTTGTTCGAAGAAGCTTCAATCAAAGTAAGGAAATCTCTTGGCCCTGTTATGTTATGCTGTTCAGTAAAAATGTATTCCATCCCCAAATATATATGTTAATCTGTCCATCCTGTCCGTATCAGGACTTTGCATGTTCTACATGTGCTGGGCTGCATGGGCTGAAAGTGTGAGGTTGAATGTGACTTCCTTTGGTAGTGAACTGTGTTTTTGTATTTCTGCTAATGATCTATAATATTTGTCCCAAACAAAGAAAAAAGAAGGATGAGGTTTCCTGGTGGCCTGTGGTTATGACACATACCATACAATCTCAATCTCCTTGGTTCTGATGTGATCTATGGAATTAAAGACGACAAATGTTGCTACTGACCTCTACTTACTGTAATAACCCTAATTGTTACTTTACATTAGGTCACCATTGACTTTAAGCATGTTTGGAAAATACTTAAAGGTGCAACGTATAAGATATGGCCAGAATATTTGTTTAAAACATTCAAAAAGTGGCCTAACATTATAGCTTGTCCTGTCATGTGATAATAGCACTTAGAGAGGCGATCGTGTCCAATAGTAGCGTCCAGTCGGCCTCAGTGCAGAGAATGAAGAAGTGGAGCTGCCCTGAGGGCCGGAGAAGGTGAGGGGGCCACTTGTCTGGATTTCTTTTGCTATCGCAGTTTGACTGACATTGCTAAGGCAACATTCTCAGTAAAAGTTCATTTACTGTTGGGATCATTCTAATTGTTACGTGTTTTAACCGGTGATGCTTTGCTATGATGTAACAAATTTGACAGCTACACTTTTCTAAATTGAGTTTCCTTGTTAATATACTCATTTCTTTCTGATTTGTAATGACTACTATTGAATTTGTTGTCTGATGTTGTTCTTAGCTTCAGAATTCCTTCTAGTAAATACTTCAAAATTGTCCCCAACCTTTTTGTCTGAGGCGTGTTTAGCTTGCTGCATAGCTGTGCACCTACATGCATGGAAGGGTGCAGAAGACAGATGGTGTACATGCATATATGTACAGTGCAGTGTCACCAAACAGAAGGAGATGGAGACAAACACCAGGACTGCATAGCTGCTGGTGCTGACCAGCATATGACTGATAGATTTTACAAGTTCAATATCTTATTATATAACAGGGGCGCAGGATCCGGGGGGATACACAGAGCATGTCATTAAACATAGTTACTGTAAGGGCACTATTGTCTCTATCACCATGTCCCTACGGGGGGAGAAATCTACGCAATTATTGATTATAGTGGATGCTGACTAAAACTAGGAATGTATTTTTAAAGAATATTCCTGTGTTTGAAGCAAACTCATTTAATAAATTCCACATGCTTGTATAGCACAATCTACATTATTGAAATCAGAGAAAGAGGAGAGATTAAAACAGAAACATGGAATAATATGAATCTCTTCTACCAAGACAACGTGTAATGAATTGTCAGAAATAATACGTTTATCAATTGCCAGACAAAGCTAGCCTCTTCATCACTAATACCCCCCCCCTCGCCATCAATCGACACTCAGTACCTCATGATGACCAAGCGAGAAGATTTTAGATATTTTTAGGTAATTTTTGCAAATTTTAAAAATAGAAAAAACTGAAATATCACATTGACATAAGTATTCAGACCATTTGGTATGAGACTTAACATTTAAGGTGCCTCTCAATCCTCTAGATCAGGGGTGTCAAACATACGGCCCGCGGGCCGGAACCGGCCCACAAGGAGGTTCTATCAGGCCCGCAGGATGAATTTGAAAGTGAAAAAATCCATAAAAGACTTGGATTTGATTTTTTAAATTAAATGCTTTTCAAGAATTATCCGCTAGGGGCGCACTGTTTTGGTCAGAGTAGAAGACACGCCGCATCACTGAGACAGACCAAACAGCAGATGGTATCAATGCGCCATCTGCTGTTTGGTACAACGTTGTTTCTACCCTGTTCTCCACCTGCCCGCTACACCCTCATTAGCCAAAATGTCATTATCAAAAAGGAGAAAAGTGGATACAGAGTGTAGAATTTTCCAAGAAAAATGGACCACGTCTTATTTATTCACGGAGATACATGGGAAACCTTTGTGCTTGGTGTGTTTGCAACAAGTTTCGGTACTTAAGGAATATAATATTCCTGAGAAAACAGCAATCCACTTTCACCCATAGCCGAGAAGTCAGTGAAGCAGCAGTAAAAGCCAGCTACCTAATTGCTAGCGAAATAGCATTAGCATCAAAGCCGTATTCCGACGGTGAGTTTGTTAAAACATGATGAAGGCGGCTGAACTCGTATGTCCCGAGAAGCGACAAGCTTTTGCCAATATTAGCCTGACGAGGAATACCTCGTAATAAGTTGAAGTTTACAGGACAGGTGAATACTTTCTTCCTCACACATTTAATAGCGCTCTCATTAGTTTGTAAGGTGTAGGCAGGGATTCAATTTAGATTTTATATGCACATGTGTACATGGTTTAAAAAGTCCTTTCTTTATAAGTCTCATTTAATCTTAAAGTGCATTACTATATTTTTCAATACTAATTGCTTGTTAAAGTTTTGTGCCTTTGTACAATCAATGGGATCAGTTGCAATGCATACATGTGAATGATAAAAGTAAATTGCACGTTTGTCTAAAGAAATCTGAGGTGTTTCATGAAATGTTTTGTAAAAGAATAGTTCATTAAATATCAAGTTTTTCCTAATGTTCTTGTACTTCTTTACACTAAAACAAAGGAAAGACATGACATTTGTTATTTATAGCTGAGTATGCTACAATTTTAATGGTCCGGCCCACTTGACATCTTCCTAGGCCGTATGCAATGTGAAATGAGTTTGACACCCCTGCACTAGATAATCTTTCAGAAGTTTGTACACCTTGATTGGAGTCTACCTGTGATAAATTCAATTGATTGGACAGGATTTGGCAAGACAAACGTACTTGTTTTATATAGAGGTCTCCCAGCTGACAGTGCATATTAGCCAAGCCATGAGGTCAAAGGAACTGCCTGTAGAGCTCTGAGACAGGATTGTGTCCAGGCACAGATCTGGGGAAGGCTACAAAAACATTCTTCTGAGTTGAAAGTTGCCAAGAGTGCAGTGGCCTCCATAATTCTTAAATGGAAGAAGTTTTGAACAACCAGGACTCTTCCTAGAGCTGGCCGACGCAATCAGGGGAGAAGGGCCTTCGTAAGAGAGGTGACCGAGAAGCTGATGGTCGCTCTGGCTGAGTTCCAGAGATCCTGTGTGGAGATGGGAGAAACTTCCAGAAGGAAAACCGTCGCTGACAACACTCCACCGATCTGGGCAGAGCGGCCAGAAGGAAGCCTTTCCTCAGTAAAACACACACAGAAAGGAACTTAAAGGACTCGGACTGTGATAAACAGATGCTCTGGTCAAATGAAACCAAGATTGATATGTTTGGCCTCAACTCTAAGTCTCATGAGTGGAGGAAACCAGACAGAAAGAATTAGAACGCTTCATGCCTTGATGAAAGCTGAGTTTTGTAAGGCAAAATAGGAATAGAGAATTATATTGTTGAATATTTACTCGAGGGCCTTTAAAGTGACGTGCTGCACCAGCTTTGAATTAGAGAAAACATTACTTGCAGCTCTACCATTGCAAGCCATCTGATTTTAATCCGAACCAACCATAATGAAAGTGTAATTTGCAACTTTCTTCAGCGCTAACGGTGTGAGTCACAACGACAATATTTTAAAACGTGATGCCAGAATTTAAAAGTGGCCTTCAAAGGGATGACAAATCGCCTACAAGATCTAAGATCGCACACTTTTTCCTCTTCTCCCCCTGCACAGGTCTGGAACTCATTTCTGTCTGTTTTCAGATAAGGACACGAGTAGCACTTTTCGTGACACTCTGCAGGTTAGAGCCGGTCACACAAAGAGCCCATTCAACTAACCAGGGCAGAAATATCCTTTCAACGCAGATGCCATCTCTCCAGCCATGGACGGGACACTCGAGAGAGACGTGGCAATAATAAGCTTGGAAACTTCTTGGCAGCTCACAGCCAGACATAGCTCAGGTATGTGTGGTCAAGAGAAGAGGGAATAAAGCACAACACTGGAATGAAATGAAGCAGTGCACTGGCCTCAAACCGCTTAATTGAGGTCAGATTTATTAAGGGCCACTCAAGGGAACATGTGGGTTTTCAGATTAATCACATTTACTCATGGTTACAGGCGCAGACACACACCATGTTGGCAGAGTCAAGAGACCGCTCGGCAATTAGGGCGGAAATCTTTTTGCTAAACCTCTTTTCATCGATCACCTCGACACAGAATGAGCTTATTGGCTTGCGTTCAGCTTCTCCTGTCACATTAGAGATGTCAAGTAGACATTTGTGTGCATCCCGATGCCAAATCAAATACATCATCGCATAGGTGGAGTGTGGCATCGTGCGGTGGGCTCATATCGAGGCTTGTGCAACAAATTGACCATAATGCCAAGCAGCTGTGAAAGTGATTGTATAATTACAGATAAACTCAGACATCTCACATTCTGGATCTCCCAAAGCAACACACAGAAGGGCGGTCTGTTAACACAACACGACTTCCTAGATGAATTAGGATAAATGGAAGTATATTATTGGGGAAATCAAAAGGAAGCCGGTCTTAATGAAACATGATGGCTGATAGTGTTTTTTTATTTACTTTTATTTTCATTGTAACCATTGAGAATTTAGTTTCCAAGTCCCGCAGGTGCAATTCAAACTGATGAGGGTGTTGCGGAGAAGGTCCACTGGTCTCAGTTTTACATGAGGCATAAAACCGGGACTAAATCAATATTTGAGAATCAACTAAACTGCTGCACTGGGATCAGAGTGAATAGGGGTCTGGCATCCGGTTGTTCGCGACTTGTCGAAATAGGTTCCATGTGCTGTCCAGATCCGCTTCACCGTACAGCTGTCAGTGGTTGGTAAAAATAGAGGGTGTAAGAGAATGAAAAGACAGTCGTGCTGCTCTGTCCTGACACCTTTCAGCAGATATGAAACACATTTAATTGAATGGTTCTTCCATACACTTTGGCAGCGTGTGGGTATAATCTCCTGTCACCTCAGTGACACCAGGCTTCGAGGAGGGGGGGGGGTGCTTTACAGTGGAATAAGCCACACTCCTTCCACATATTTTGATTGTGAAGAGCATGCTTATCACAAATGATAAGAATAAAATGCGCAGAGTAAGGGATTACAATTTGAAATTCAGTAGCATTATAGTTACTAATCCCAGCGCTCCGCTACTTCAATCATGACTTGTTTGCTGTTTTACCTGTAGTTTAGGATTGAAATCAGTTTGTTCTTCCTGCATTCAGTGGACAGATCGAGTAGCCGCGACCAAAAGAGGTGAAATGTCTTATTTACAGGCTGTGTTTTCTTAGCTGACTTGCTAATATTACCCACGGGTAAAGCTACATTCAGGAATTACCTGGGGGACCATAGGCTTGCTGATTTAGAGGGGGACAAAAACCTTCCAAATAGGTAACAGCTAATGTTAACTGGCTCTCCTCCTGCCAATTTAAACACTGATTAGTTGATCTCAATGTAGCGTTATCACCACAGAACTTTACATACCCCCCTCTGGGTCTTGGGCCGGGGTCATCTGTACCGTTGCAGAAGATGTAACGTGGGTGTGGAGGCTTAGAAGTTGTACAAAAGGCAGCTTTCACAGAGCGAGGCTGAGAGACGAAAGCAAAGGAACAATGTCATTAGTTAGTTTTGCGTTTGAGTAATTAAAGCAATGTGATAATGAGTGATATGTGATGTGTAATTGATTGCATTTCTCACATTTTGTAGCTAAAAATATGTCTGTACTTTTATATACATTTTGAATGCAGGACTTTTACTTGTAAAGGAGTATTTTTGGTATCGTGTGGCATTGCTTAAGTAAATGATCTGAATACTTATCCCTAATAGAATAGAATAGAGTAGAACAGCAAAGGTAAACTATCCCGTATCTGAGAAGTTGTGTTTTTTAAAGATAAAGTTTGTTCACTCTACAATCACACAGTTTGGACACAGCGCCGTTGAGGCTGCACATTATCAGCACAGCAAAGATCAAACAGCTCGGCGGCAGTGCCAGCATTGGGTCTCAGTTTCCAGGCAGAAGCTGGATTGCATCTGACCGTTTATCCAGCTCCAAGGTGACAGCGAGGCTGTGGTGATATCACAAGAGGGTGCTAGTCACCACATGCCACGCCAGCCTCCACTTTCAGGGAACTTAGTTACTACACAGATACACACTCAAACTCAAGGGTGAGCAGGATTGTGGAAATCAAACTGAATATGTGTAGAATGCAGTGCTTTTATTTCCTACAATGCTCAGTAGGAACACTAACAATTTTCACTAATTAGCCGACTACTTTTGTGAATGACAGTCCCCGCAGGTTAAACTGCTCTCGACACCATGAAAAGCTGTGTTCCGTTGTTAATCAGCGGTGGACTAATTTTAGCTGGAAGCCAAGCCACAGGCTAAGTGCAGCAGACTCATTTAACAAAGATAAAGATCTATTCCGTCAATATTAGCTTGTATAAGACTTTGTCTTTGCCAGCACCCTTGTCATGCTAACATCTGCATTGGCTCGATGCCAATTATTTCAGAATAAGTGCTGTTGTTGTTATACTGGATTTACTTAGACTGCCTCACTATTCCCTGCTCAAAACAATACTTTGGTCAAAGTCTGATATTAATATTCATGTATTACATAACATTCAGATGGGCCAACTGAATGTATGAATATTTTTAGGCTCATTTCCTCACATGGACACAAATCTTGGCAGTTTGTGTCACGTTCCAGCTTGAGAGTCAATGCAGGGCCAATTGTGAATGTGCCTTTTTGTGGTGTTTGTTAAAGGGACAGATATCACAAATAACACACACATTAATATAATCCCCTTCCCACTCCATCCTGCAAATTGTTGCTCTGGGGCATCTCAGTATTTATACATTTGTAATCTTGGGAGGCTTAGAGACACAATCACTTCAACTTCATGGAATGAAGTCTTGGCAGTTATAAACCAACAGGCTTTGCCAGCGTAATAAAGTCCTCACTTGTGCCTTATTGTTAGTTTGCTTTTTTAATTTAATTGCATTTTTTTTAATAAAGTTAGTTATCATTATGAAACAAACTTCAGGCTACCCTTGTCAAGAACACAACACAAGGCTACAGCTTATAAAATTGTACGTATGTTCAAAAAAACAGCGTCCAGTTTACACAGACTGGCACAAGGTAGATGCTCTGCTCTTCTTTTTCCTGTGTTGGGGTTATTTATAGGTGTGTGACCTTTAGTGACCCTTTCTTACAGATTGGACGCTGGCTGCTTTTCCCAGCACTGTCCTCCCTGCATGCTGGTGTTAAAGGTAAAGAATAATAGAATAGAGCTGAACGATCAGGTTCCTTGATTTTGACATGTTTGACAATTATCCTATTCAGATTTTTTTGTGTGTGCATACTGTATATGTAGATATGTAAGAAGTTAAGAGTAATGTCAGAATCTAAAACTTTGTTATGTTAGAAGTAGCAGTTTCCATTTCACAATTGTTGCAATTTTCAATCCAGGACATGATCTGTGTTGAAAGTCACGCTTTATTCTTTTGTCTTGTCTTTATTCTTTGATCCAATTCATACTGACACAAAGTCGCGCGGCCTAAAAGTTAATGGTGGTTAATCTGATCTGAGTCAACAATCATCCAACCTACCTTGGTTGGTCAGGGATCGGATGTTTCCCAGCTTTGGTGAACAAGCTTTTTATTTGAAAATGCTTGTTTTAATGTTATTAAAGTTCAAACATTAAGAGAGAAGCCGTGCATTGTGCTAAATGCTCACAACAGCATGCTAACATGCTCACAGCGAAAAATGCTGACTTGTTGGTTTATAGGAAGATATAATGTTTAAAATGACTCTATCTATCTATCTATCTATCTATCTATCTATCTATCTATCTATCTATCTATCTTATATCTATCTATCTTATATCTATATCTATTTATCTTTATATCTATCTATCTTATATCTTATATCTATATCTATTTATCTTTACAGCTATCTATTTATCTTTATAGCTATCTATTTATCTTTATAGCTATCTATTTATCTTTATAGCTATCTATCTTATAGCTATCTATCTATATTATCTATATCTTTGTAAGTATTTGGTCATAACTCAACATTTTGGATCATTTTACTTTTTCACCTGATGATGGCAGTGGATAAAAGGATACTAGATCACCAAAGTGAATACAATTTATACTAATGGGTAACATGAATTTACTTAAATGACATTTCATTTCAAACATGGTGTCGCTAGAGGAACAATCTTGGGATCACCAAAGACTTTATATAATCCATCCTCTCGGGACCATGAATGTTTGAACCAAATTTCAATGCAATCCATCAAATTATTGTTGAGATATTTCAGTGATGATCAAAGTGGTGAGCCAACTGACACATTGACGACATCGCCTTAGACCCGCGCCACTAGCCACTCCAGTTAAACGCACAAAGAGTAAGGCAGGGGGAAGAAACTGAATTGAAAATAGCTTTATTTATCAGATGCTTATTCCATCTGAACATTTAAAGATGTGGCTGCAGTCTCACGTTAATGGCTCTGACACGAGTTTGACGTCCGCGAGACCAGCTTCATATATGACAGCCGTTTTACACTTATATTACCTCAACTACAGTAAAACATTCAATGAAGTACCAATTGGAGGACTAAGAGGGAGACATTATGTACTCAACGTTTCTTTTAACATGTACTGGTATTCATGCCAAGAACAGATGATTTTCCATTTAAGGAAAATCATTTTACAGTATAATGGCCAAAAGCCACAAAAATATGACTGATTTATTTTCTCCCAAGAAATGACATTGGAGGAACAGTAAAATTTGATTGAAGAGGATTTAAGGTTGGACCGAAGTAGCAGTCACAGAAAAAGGTGAGCAGTCATTGTTGGTTATGGCTATAAATATAAAATATAACAAATACCAAGAAGCCGAGCTACATTTGCACCAAAAAAAAGCCTCTGCACAGAATTTCCATGGCTTATACTGGAAGTCAGAAATACAAATTCCAAGGGTGATCTAACAAAGCTTCACACAATTTCCTTAGCTTTTCACCTCTTTCTGTGAAATGATTGTTTAGCCTTCAGTCATTTAAGATGTTTTTGTAACTTGCACAATACTCGCTGAATCATGCCAATTTCCCACAAACGGACTTACATTTTTGACTGAAAAGCTGCATTTTGAGCTTAAAGGGGCCAAAAATGGAGAGAGCTAGGATCTGTCCGGCTTTTGTCTTTTTTATTTATTTATTTTTTTCGCTGTTTTGCTCTTTTTTAAATCCACATAAGTCCTTTTAGAGGTCAGGAGCTCCATTGTAACAATATGTCTGCCCTCTTTACTATGGGCTAGTTAAACTCTCACAAAGGTAAACACTAACAAGACAATGAGTCATTCTTTAAAAGTCACGTTTTAACATACTGTTGACAGTTTACTCTGCAATGTCATTTCATGGCGTAATCCCCAGAAGAACATTATAACGCTGACAATCAAAAGCATATTTTGTATGAAAGTTAGAAAGGCCCGCTGATTTATGACCTTACGAGACGTTCCTGGTTTTGCCAAGGGAGCTGGGTCATTACCCACTCGCAGCATCTGCAAAGTTCTTCAGCTGGGGATTTACACCGATCCTCATCTTCTGTTTGGACATCTAACATATGAACGCTCTCAACCGATCTCGCAAGTGGCACCGACAGGCCGACTTGGGCTTTTTAATAAAAGCTATAGAGAGGTCATCATTCTGGGCCAATCTCCATACACGGAGAGCTTTTCTGGCAACCGGAGCAAAGCATATGATGATGTTTAGCACAAAAAGTTTCCCTCACCTTGGCAGGGGGAGGCAGTGGGGAGAAAGAAATAATGGGCTAGCATGTATCAAGGGGTGGTGATAGACAGGCTGCGGTGATATAAAAGGTTCTGCCCCATGCAGTCGCTGTTAATTATCTATTTGGAGGGTCTATGTTCTCAGATAGACCACAGTAGGCGTGGAATCTGGCATCATTTAGAAGACTTATGGCAAATGTTGTATGGCCAAATAATGTGATTCTTTTAAGAATAATTCTCTGTTTTACATTGTTTTATCAAAAGAACGATGCCTTCATAGTTTGTAACAGACTCTCCAATTCCCTTATGATGGAAATGCATGAAAAGGTACCGTTATTTAAAATGTGTTGAGGAAAAGACAAAAGGTTACCTCGGGTTCTTTGGTTTTTAAAAAGGAGCCATTCGCAACCATGGACTCTGACGCATTTTTTGACAGGCCTGCGCAGAGGAAGTGAACTTTTACATCAAATAAAACCTTGTGCAGCCAAATGTAATTCGGGCTTGAAAGGGATAAACAAACAAACCTTTTGAGCATTTTATCATAGTTTTGTTTTAAATGGAAACTTGCGAAACCATGACCTTGTAGGCAGCAATTCATCTGGATAACAACCTCCAACATTAATGTCAGTCAAGTCATTTCTTACTCCCAAAACACGATCCCAGCTTGTTCGTTGATTTATTAAACAAACACAATGCTTGAGTAATACTGACTCCTGACTCCTGCCATAGAGGCAACACTGCTTTTTTTTTTTACCTTTATAGAAGAGAACTCCAGAACCTGGGGTGTGGTAAGTCAAAGTCTTCAAATAAAACATCTTCAACACCACATTTTGTCGGCTGCATATTAAATATCCTGTGAGCTCATTCTTTATCTTTCCACAGAAACATTGACATGAATCTGTCACTCCAAACATCAGCAATCGCCCAACAAAGTTCCAAAAATGTATTCCAGATAAAAAACGTAGAACGTACGTAGAATTGTGACACTGAGATATGACCAACACTATTCATTACTAATATATCAAAGCCATATGAGTTTACATTTAAAAAAATCTTCAGTGTTTAAAATGAAGGATACTTTTTTTTTTTTTTTGTCAGCCATATATTGGCTTCCACCAAAATTGGGTTTCCAATGTGTCTGATACGCGCGCGAATCTGGACGTCCAAATTAAGTAGCTGTAGGAGGAAAGAGAGGACATCAAAAATAATATCAGCCAAGGTGAAGCTGGCAGCTTGAAATCCTGAAGGACGGCTGAGGAGAGAGGTAACTTGACTAAAACAGAAAAGGAAAAGCGATGTGGAGAAGTCGCAGGCAGCAAAAGTCTTTCACAAGAGTTCAAAGCATGAGAAAAAAGTATCTTTCTCCTAATTTCAAACTCCCAAAAAAAAACTAGCAGCACCATGAACAGGAATTCTGAGTAATAGGAACTATTTGTTGATATTTAAAACAAAACAGTAAGAATAAAAAAGTGTTATTAAAGTAAATGAACATTTAGTAGCTCTTAGCGTCCATCTCATCCATAACAATCATGGATCATACTACTGGTTGATATGATCCCTTATTTATTCAGCAGGCCCAGGACATTTTACGCAACATTGTTACAGAATGGCAAAGTATAAATTATTATTTCTATACACTCTATGTAAAAATAATATTAGTAATAATAATAAGAACCATTTCTATAGTACCTTTCCAAACAAAGTTACAAAGTGGTTTACAGTAAAAACAAATAAAAGTAAATAAAATCCAAATCATTAGATGAAAAACAAGATAAAAAATTAAAAAATTAGAACAAATACCATCAGTTAAGACAAAGCCGTAAGATAAAAAGTGAGTTTTAAGTTTTGAAAGGGGATACTGAGTTCACCAGCTGCTGGGCCTGGACAGCAAAGGAATGGTTAGCTGCCTCCAAGTGCACAACTAGTGACTTATAACTAGTCTTTCACTCAGAGCAGAGCACACGGTGGCTCTCGCTGGGACACGGGAGGGATAGCAGGGAATGTGCGACAGCTGTCTGCCCATCTGAGAGAAGTGGGACGCGCTGTGCAGCTCCAGGCCCCAGTTCTGTCAACTGTTAGACCACCAGGAGCAACAAACAGAACCAGAGAGATCGGCAAGTTGGTCAAAGCCGAAGTCACAGGGGTCATGTACCATGTGTTGGTGCTTTTGCACCCCATTTGCTAAATTAGTTTCCATTTATTTTGACTTGGTAATAGCGGCTTTAGTGCGTGACAAGTTCATAGACACAAACTCAAATAAGCACCCTCACTGGTGTGTCCTGGAGGGCCAGTCATTGATTGTGTTTAGTGTTGGCCTGCTGACCCATCCAACAAAGTGACGTGATGTAAACCATTGGTGCGCTTCTGGCTTTATTTGACGTGACAGACCTCTGGTAAACATATCCACAGCACGGCCAAGTTTGTACCACTTCTCCACCTTCGGACTAATTTCCTGACATAAAATTGATAAGGTCAAAATTATCACTCCCGTGAGCACAAATTACTCTGACTTAAAGGAATCAATTCATCAATCATGACAGTTTAACGAGACGTTTGTTTCTGATCAGCAGATGAGGAATTCACCTCCAAGAAGCAAGTGAAGTGTTTCACCGCGTGAAATGTGTGTTGGGGGGGAGATCTGGTTTATAACATAGTCAATGTTTCTGACGGATCGCTGAAACATACCCGCCCAAATCACCAGGTGAATAACTGCCAGTTTGCCAGGCGACATGTTAGACACGCTCTGTGCTATTTGAGCTTTAATAGGCAGCTAATAGGCCTGCTTTCTGTGAGGTGTTTAAGGTCAACGCTACACTCTGTCACTCACTCCCCTGACCTCATTGTGTTTCTAATGGTCGAGGAAAGCGTCGCCAGACCCTGACGCAATGAAGCCTCACAGGTTGTTTCCATATCCAGAGAAACTGTAGAAAAAGCTTCTCTGATTCCCAAGGGGCAAATTCTTATATTAATTTCTCTTTTATCCCCTCTCCTTGTCTGTATAATTTCAGTCTATAAATGTCTCTAGTTATCAGAGGATCTTGAGGTGCTATCAACATAAGCGATATGTGTTATTTATTAATTTGTATCACTTTGACATTACACACAATCCCACGCACTTGCTAAGTTTTAGGAGAAGTACAGCATGAAATCATCCTGTGTAGCGAGAGACATAAATTAATTGCTTGGCTCTTTGACATTTAACTTTATGAGTGTGCATAGGGATGTGGTCATATCTGTTGGGTGCTGTTTTCCATATGGTTATCATAAATATATGATCTTATATGCTCAAAACATATCCTTTCAAATTGTTATAAATACATTTTTGGCACAGTAGCAGTTTTGGCTCCAGTCAGGAAAAAAATCACTGCGGTGCTTTAAATGTGCGGTCACCAGCTGATATTTGTACAAAAGAAGATAACCACCCTAAATGGTAAAAGCATGTGATTTACCTTTTTTAGTTTAATGTTTTTTCGTGTTGAATTTCAATCATCAAGATTTTTGAGGCAGATAAGCTTGTGGATATTTACTAAACCGCGATGAGTTTTGCAACAGATTTTTATGAAACGTTTAATCCCGTTTTCGTGATGACAGTCCCAGGTTCAAGTGAGATATGACGATGTGGATCTCTATCTATTTATTCCATCAGTTTAGCCGCAGTGAACTCGTGTCATAGTCACAATACAGTCTGGAGACAAAAACAGAAAAACTTAGAAGAACCTTTGTGTTACATGGAGTCATGTCATCAATGTGGTGAAAACAAAAGCAAAACAACCTAATTTCTGCAGGAATGCATGACTTGATGTGCAAATGGAGGAAAGGGTCAAAAAGCAATTATTCCACTGACAACGGTTGTGTGGTGACATTTCTTCACTGTAACGACAAACTTGATGAGACTTCCACTTATGAAAATATATGTTTCATATGAAAACATTATCATATTGCATTGCATTAATCAAACTTAGTGTAACCTAATATAAGTCAATGAGTCTCAAGTGATGACAGCACATTGTGCAGCAGGTCACCTGGCCAGGTGATGACAAACAGCTTTCACTTTTGATGAAAAATGATTTTGCAACTACTTTCATTTGGTCATCTTAAAGACACAGCATGCATGGTAGAGTTCTAATATGAAATAATAACAATAATTATAATAAATAATAAATCAAATAGAGTAGTAAATAATAAATAATAGTAAGAAAAATGAACAGAAATGTCACCTAAATTATTCCAGTATTTAACAAAAGTAACAAAATCTCTCTTTGTATTTGTTGGCAGCAAAACTTAACACCTACAGCTACTGCATATATACGATCACGTAAACGAATGAATCCACTAGATGACTGACTACACTGGAAATCTGGCACTGAGGGGTATCACTGTCTACCATCAACAAGGAGCAAGCGTATGATTAATGTCAGAGCTGCAGAGAATGAAAATATGAGTCACTTTGTGTTGTCATCAGGTGATTCAGATACAGTAGACTTAGAGGAGGGAAAACTGAAAACAGGCCCTTTTGTGAGTCTGGGAAAGAGAAAGAGAGGGTGGCGTGAGAGAGACAGAAGAAAGATAATTTTAAAGGGATTGTTTTTCCAGACTAACAATTCTGCTCTGTAAAGAGCCAGGCATCTCTTCAAACATTGACTAAATCCTACCACATATACACTTTTCTTGCAGTTCAAAATAAAAAAGGCTTTTTGTATTGCAGTTTTTGAAACCAACATTGCAAAAGGCTAAAATGTAAAATTATTGCAAGGCAAATTAGGGGGAAAACATTTTTCAAGAGGCGATTTTGACAATCCTGCTTCACTTACAGCTCATTCCAGAGCTAAGGTGCCATGACAGACAAAAGTACGGTTCCCTCTACTCTTAAATATATTTGCAGTATCAAGCCAGCGGATTAATTTCAGATGAGTGGTTTCACATACGTGCGTATGGGGTAAACTCCCACACATTTTAGGAAGCATTTAACCACATGGGATGGATCAGAATGGCTGTTTGGCTTCACAGAAAGACATTGAAACGTGTCAACGTAACAACAAAATATGTAAAGAAAATATGATTGATCCCAGAATTGAGCCCTGGGGCACTCCACATGTTACAGGAGATAACCTATCTGAGTATTGCGTGACCAAAAACAGATGAAGGGAGAAGGTAAACAGATGCAGATGCTTCTGTTTGTGTCTGAGACAATAAAAGAGAGATGGGTCCCATGGGGCTTGATGCCCATGAGAAGTTAATATTTTTGTTTAAAGCAAATATTTACGTCCTTAGCACATAAAACATGACAAATACCAATGTTTTTGTTTTTGTTTTCGTATGTGTATGATTTTTTTTTTCCCACAATAGTCCACATATTTTGTTTTCTTGTTATCCTGCAATGAATTATTAAAATATAACAAAAAAATAAAGACGCAAAAAAGACATTTTTTGATGCCGTATGTAGCAAGTGTTTAGTTATGTGAGCCAAAGGTGTGCTTGCATCTTTGTCGCTTACTGTAGCATACTGTCTGACATTTATTTCCCATTGTGCATCTTTCATGAACATTCTATAAACAATTGATGATTGATTTCACATACTTTTAGCAGCATTCAAACACACAGTTTAAGGGAACTTAAACATTTTTTTCTGGAATGTACTAAATCTACTGGTATTCACCACTGTGTTTGCTGCAAGTGAGTTGCATTACATTTTTATCGCTTAATCACTCCTAGATAACACGGGTTTGAAGATGGATGTTGCATCAAGAACAGTATCGTAACGATCCATCTTCTCTCAGGAGTCTTTATATCACGCACTACCTGACACTGCAGAGACTTTGTGAACATTCTTTGGCTCTCAGCAAACTAACCCTTGGTCCATTAAAGGATTACCCTTCTGACAGAATCGACAAAACCCTGCTCTGTCTGGTGTTGGCTGTGTCATACTTCATAATATTCACAAACAGAGCTGTGAGAAGGTGTAGGTGGGGTGGACAGTGAAGCACAAAGACCAACCCTTGTTCACCGTACCTCTTATCTATTTCCTTACCCTCCATCCCTCATTCAGTACGTTAGGAATCAGCTGAGGGGAGTGGGTGCTGAGGTGAAGCTGGATGTTTAAGCAGCTCCTTCCCCATTCATCTCGGCTTGAAAGACTGCAATACATCATCCCAAAAGAAAAAAGGAGCGACAAAGACACAGAGGGATATGAAACACGGGAAGTGTATGTGTGGGACATTCATTTTAACACTGCTGTACCATATACGCGAGTGAGTCACTGAATGTGATAGGCAACACGCAATTGAAAGAGCAAAGGCAGGGAGTCTTAGGAAGACTTATTTATTGCTCTCGCGTGTATGATCTCATACAACACACACCTACACACTAACTCAATATGTGTTGTTGATTCCACAGGAAGGTTAAGTCAAGAAAATAACCACGCGCTGATGTCATGCTCTTTTCCCATGTCAGGAGGACCGACTGGCCCCATGACCACAGAAGAAAATACAACATGACAAATGGCAGCAAGCTGGTTGTGCATTAAGACGAAGAGAGCAAACAACGCTTGCCAGCGGTGACATTAGCAGAGCAAGTAAGAAGATATAGCTCGGCTTACTGTGTCTCCTCTGAAGTATGACAGGAAACAATGTAGCCTATCTGAAGCCAGCAAAAAGGGTCTCCATCAGCACCCTCATGACTGATGTCAAGTAGCCAGGTTAAATTAGTTATCGCTAATTAAAGCTGCATTACTGCCTCTTACTCGCAGCAGATCGGGTTCCATTGTTTGATAAAGTTATGG
Source organism: Bovichtus diacanthus (assembly GCA_943590825.1). NCBI lineage: Eukaryota > Metazoa > Chordata > Actinopteri > Perciformes > Bovichtidae > Bovichtus > Bovichtus diacanthus. The sequence goes on along the minus strand of CALSBV010012213.1, from coordinate 14,046,084 downwards.
AGCGCTGACAAACACTGAGGCGAGAGTGCCATGCGATAGTCGCAGTTCAACTGTGTTGCTGTGACTGACAGATGAGCATGTTTCTGTTTATAAGCAACATCTGATTGTGTAATCCTACATATATTATGAAGGAAACATGGGGATATCAGCAGTCATCAGCTCGTATCGGGTATCAGCCCGCTGTTGTCTACTATGTTAAACTTCCCTTTATCTGATGTAGCAGGAGAGGATGGAGAATGCACATAGACAATATTAGCTAAAGGCTGAGGAATGTGATGGGTGAGGGTCCTTAAGTTACTGACTAAAGCTGAGAAAAGACCTTGCGATGATTAAAACACACAAGGACTGGACACCCCATACAAAACAATTTATTTTCACATATCTTTTACTCCTAACCGGGCACAAAGGAGCACATATTGAACAACTGAGTAAATACATAAGACACCAGGATGACAGGTAGAGTTTGATTAGAGTTTGCTTGCTGGAGACGATCCGAGGAGACACTTTGCCGTTGCCCCCTCCGTTGTAGAGACTCAGGGAAATAAGGACTTGTGTAAGCCAGCAAATGTACCTAGATGTAAATCCCTATGTAGTTAGCCATAATATCCATTCTAGGGGTTTTCTTTTGATTTCAAAGAAAAGCGCTTGAAATGAGTCAAATGTAAAAATCAAGTATCGATGGAAAGCTTCGATATGGATTTGTTCGAGTCCTTGTTTCTCAGAAACTCTACAACGAAGGAGGGGAAGGTAGGTAGAAATATATCGTGTTCTTATGCTTTATAATGTGTTTGGATGGGTATGGTAGTAGGTCATGCCTTGACCTTCTACCATACCATGAACCATACCATACACTGTATGTCTATTATTGTCATTGTGTCTGTGCATCAGTCTGAGACACTAGGACAATAAGACATTTCTGACGCATCCATTGCGATATTAAGAAAGCAACAAGCCTACTGAGCCATTGTCTGTCTGTCTGTCTGTCTGTCGAGTACATTGTGTCCTTCTATGTCTGTGTCTTTTGACTCTGTCATTTTTGCATGTCTCTTGTGTTTTTGTTTTGTACAGTGTACTCAGCTTTCTAGATTAGTGGCGGAACAGAGCCTAGCATACCGTGAGTACCAGTGCAGATACTTTGAGTCTAGCCAAACCCTCCTCTGACCTTTTCCACAAGCATTGCAGCAGCAAAGGTCATATTTTCTTTGTGCACTTGTTTTCACATGGGGTTTGCGTTTGATTGCGAATTGAAAGCAGGGTTCAACTGACTTCATACTAACTTGATTGTGACAAATTTGATCTCAGTGATTTGCTGAAAATGATTCCACTGTACACAATAGAGACAAAGTAAACCAAAGGGTGAGAGGGAGAACTTGGAAAAGGGCACATCAGATGGGACCGGCACCATACAGTACACAATAATATACAGTATGTCTTAAAAAATATACACATCAACTTGAACTTTGAAATTGGTTTTGTTATAATGATGAATTGGTGAAGCACAGGCAAAACAAACCGCAAAAGTTCTTGGAGGCCTGGACTTGAAAATGGACCCAAAACCCTCATCTTTCTTTTTTATTTCTTTTTTTCCTTTGTCTGTTTCTGTTGTTTGCTTATGTTTTGTCATTTATTTTGTCGTGCTACCATGGTGCCATGTCCCCAACTGTGAGACCAACAGGAGAGTGGTTACCTTGACCACGGATGCCTCCTTTTTTCTAACTTTTTGTTCCCTTTCTGTTGCTCCCACTGTGAGTGAAATAAATAAAAAGCCCCTTGAAGTAAGAAGTGGAATAAAAAGATTTAACGTCATACTGACAGACAGAAACCTCCTTAATTTTCCGTTCACCCCGGCCTAAACTTGGCCTTGTGAGTCGAGGATGGGAGAAATTGAGGCGGGACAAGGATTGTGCATGGCTGCTTTGACAGGAGATAGAGGCCATGCCTGTGGCGAGCGCAGACTTGGGAGCCTGGGGGGATAACGAAGAATGACAGCCACCTCGTGCTAATGGCTCTGCGGTGTCACTCTTCCAGTGGTCTCACCCTGATGACATCATTGCTCCAGGCAGCCACATGTCACATTGGGTTGTTTAGGAAATCCATTAAATCATCTGCTGCTGCAGCAGAAATGTGTCCAGGCCACTATTGATGGCAATGAAACATACTTTACAATCTCTGTTGAGTGTTTATGTTGTTATTTTTGTTTTGTTTTTAGTTATTTTTACTTATTTGTGATAATTCATCCTGAGGGAAACACAGACGTCCGTACCAAATTTCATGAAAATCAATGAAATAGTTGACGAGATATTTTAGTCTGGATCAAACTGTTGGAACGACCCACAGGCCAGGAACCAAATAATGTTCAAAATGTTTTACTTTTTCTAATTGGAGATAGGTCTGTGAGGAATTGAGGATTTCACTTTTAATTCCATTCTCGTAGCAAAGCCAAACTGTTCACATTGGGCCTGTTTGACTCCATACTCAGCTTGATATCTCCTGTTCCTCTTAATCCTTTTATGTTTGTCTCTACAAGGAAAACCGTTGGAGGTTGAGCCCCAGTATTATTTTCCAAAAGGATTTCTGTAAGCAGGCTTAAAAAACTTGATCTTATTACTCTATAGGCTTATTGTAAAGTTGTTGAAGTGGCTTCAGAGAGTAAGCCACCAGTGTAACTCTTAACTCGCTACTCGTGCCCTTCAGCACATCCACATCCTTCAGTCCCTCACAAAAAGAAATCCACTCAAAAACACACGCACATTTCTAATTCCTTAACTCTTACCTTTGAGCTATTGGGTGTGAAAATGTAAGTCATCACGAAACAAATTGCTAACAAGGCTATTGTGGGTGAGATGAATGTTCCCTCGAGGCAGAATATGACAGGTTCGGCCTCAACTCAAAACAGGAGAATGATGCTCGAGAGTGACCCGCATTAGCGCTTGAAATAGGTCCCTTCATTGATGACTCAATGGTATAGATGCTGGCAATGGTTGAGCATTACCATGACACTGTGTTTGAGTTTGTGTGTGCACACTTAATCACCATCACCATGACAAACGGTGAAGCTTAGGGGCGAAAGAAAAGGTGCCATCAGCGTTTTGGCTGGATTACGCAACCGTTTAATCAAATTCAAATTTTTCAGAGTTCAAAGAAATGGGCAAACACTGAGAGTGCTGAAGCTATTCAAGCGTGTCTGAATGAGTTGCTGAGGTTTGTGTTTGGAGTCAAACGGAACGCTTTTTGCCTTTTACATCCAGAGACAACTGCATTTGTAACCCACAGTGTGATTCTTTGAGACCTGGCCAGCGATGGAAGATTAAAGAGCGACATTTTGATGGTGTCACATACTGTGTTTGTCAAACAGTGAATACACATATTGATAATTCATGACTAAAATCTTTTTTTATAGTGGAAAAATACATTTTAATATCCCAGAAACTTCATTCGGAGGCATAGGTTTGCTTTCAAAAGTTTGGGGAGACAATGAAGTCTGGGGTATCTACAGTATGTCTGTGTATGTGTTTATCTAGTACATATGCCACATTTGTGGGAAATACGAAAGGTTGAAATAATAATATATAATAATAATAATATAATAATAATAATAATTTCCCTTTACAATCCCACAAGAACGAAAAAATCTTGTGTTTCAAAAGACAGAAACTAATGTCATATAACAGAAATCCACTAAAACAGTTTGCATTGCTAATTTATACTCAAATTATTGTGGAAACGGCAAATAGAAAAATGCCTTGATAGATAAATAGATAGAAATGAATAACACATTATGAAGTAAGTAACTTTCCTTGAAGCCGCCCTGTGGAATTTTTTACATTCAGTGTTTCACACCAAAACACATTATGTAGGACACAGGTATGTAGACACACATGGTAGGAACCAAATCAAAAGAGGCTTAACTAAGGAGGTTAAAATTGTATTTGCACTTTTTTTCTGAGATGTCAGACACCTCACACCTCACACCTCCCACCCCAGAAAATAATGGATTACGAAGCGCTCTTCTCGTTTATGAACGTACGACCAATAAGAATTTGGTTGTACTAGAGCAGGGGTGCCCACACTTTTTCAGCTTGGGAGCTACTTTTAAAATGACCAAGTCAAAATGATCTACCTACATTAAAAATGCTAAACATATATTTATTTATATTGTGGCGAGCGCCACGGGAAGCGAATGGATAGAGAACACCAACGAGTCAGAGACGAGAGTACGTTTTATGTTGTCCTGTGCCACATACACCGCAAGACCCCAGGTACAACTTTTATTACCAGGACACTACCACCCGTTAACCGCAACACACCGGGCCCCCCCTCCGGGACATAACTCTCACCCATGGTGGCAAAACACACAAAACATGAACACGCATAATTAAACAACACCACTCACGGACAAGTCTGCGCGGGCAAGTCTGCGCACTCTTGGTTCTTACTTGGTTCTTACTTGGTCCAGCTTCCCCACTCATTTTTATACCTTTTCTTTAGCAGAATTGTATAAATTAGAAGTCTAACTAGCTAATCAGCTCGTGGTGATTTGCAGCTGGCGGGGTTGACCGCGCATGCGTGGTGAACCGCGTGTTAGAAAAGATGAGATCTCAGACTGGCTGACCTGTACGTCAATCAAGTGGCAAATGCCATAGTGAGGATGGATGATAGGCTAACTTTTAATAAAAAATTTTTTTTTTTTTCAATGCCATGCGATCTACCCACACTACCTTTGCGATCGGCCGGTCGATCGCGATCGACGTAATGGGCACCCCTATACTAGAGCATATCGACCAACCAACTGACCAAAATGTGTCAGCCCTACAATTTTTTTTTTTATAAAACGATAAATCAAGCTGAAACTGAAAAAATTGGTTGAAAAAACTTGAGTTTAGTGCCCACTACCCGGTAGGAATTGCTTTGTTGACTTTATTTATCGTGTAAGCAGCTGCCAACACACCAGGAGCGACTGGAAACAGATCTAAAATCTCCGATCTTCCATGTTCCCACATTAAACATTCAATTTTAGATCACATGCGGAAGGCAGTGTCTTTCAGATTGATGTTGAGTCAGACAAAATGTCCTCCCAAACTTTTCACAAGTAAAACATAAGCCAGATTCCCATGAAGGCCAGCTGCCTCGAGGCCTCTCACAACTGAAATGACCCACACTGTGTTTGTCTGTCACAAGCAAAAGGATTATTGCATTTCACAAAAACCGGGTGTGCATTGGATGCATGGGACAAGGAAGTACGGGACACGCAGCACGGGAGCCCAAGGGTTAGCAAATGATTGTAGTCTTGTAGCTTTGAGCATGGGGTTTGTTTTCTCAATAAGTTTACATTCCAGTAAGAATACCGGTCTGAGATTACACCACTCAGTTACGACTCGTAAATATTCAACAGCTTGAGTTCGCTCATAAACTTGTCCATGTAAAATAAGCCAATGCTGGCTACAATACAGCAAAATATGGAAACGTTGATTTGGATGTTGCAAAATTGGGTTTTATACATATTTCAATGGAAAGCATGTACACAATTTGGTATTAGTTACTGTTGCTACGCCTGTGAAGCTATCTGTGGTTCTCTCACAGCACATAGTTTACAATGATAACTGGTCGAGCAATTTACTGTTGCAATTCAGTCTCACACGTTCACACAAAGGTGGACAAAACAGCTTCTCATTTCCACTCACTGTCCATTTAGCCGTCTGAAAGGAAACTGTAACTAGTAGGTTTTTATCGGTTGGAGCTGCAAGCTAACATTAGCGCTTAGAGTTGGTTGAACACATTTGAATGTTGGTGACTCATTTTAAAACAAGAATCTTTTTAAAAAAGGACTGAAATTGACTCTTGATGCGTACATACTGTACATGCTGAGGCTAAAGCTGCTGTTTAGGGGAGGGGGTTAAGCAAACGGCTAAATTCATGACATAACATCTCTGATTTATTTTAGACATCTGGGGATTTTTTTTTGTAGCTGTCCATAGAAGTGATGTGTAGTTAAAATTTTTTGCACACTCAAAGGTTTGCGCTGATGTGGCGATTATCTGCCACTTTTTTCCCCCCTTGGACACAGTAACTGGCGCCCAGATTTGTATTTTACGTCAACCAAAGACAAGCGCTCCAAGAGATATTTGCACATGCTTTGTGTCTTGGCCAGTCTGGGTTATTCAAGGGGTTTGTTATCTTGGGTCTCCTTCATGCATTCGTTCACACTGCCTGTCGGCTCCCACACAGAGGGCCCAACTTTTTGTAGCCCCCTGCTATCATTGAATACACACACTCTATCAAACACACACACACATACAGTGTCGTGCAGACATATTCAGTATAACAAATAAGCTAGAGCAGGCAGATGGAGACGGTAAACACGTGTGCACAATGCCGCTCATAGAAGAAGAACATGCACACTCAAGCACATGCACTGTCACACACATTTGGAAGTTTTGGACGAGAGAGGAATGTTGAAGTCCGGCCAGAATTCAGACAGCTGTGTCTCCCCGAATCAGAGATTTTAATGGACTGTCCATAACAAGGACTTGACCTTTGACCTAGAGCCTTTCAGCGCTGTGTTTCCTCACTCTGCTCCTTCTTCTGGCCTAATGATGGAGACACATTCCTTCTTCCCCTGCTCATTCTTGGATTTCACTTTTGTTTCCTTGAAAACATAACAGCAGAGTGTGTATGATAGAGACATACTGTACATGAAATGAATGAAGATAGGGACAGTGCATGTGATGAAGATATAGTGGGTGGATGAAAGACAGAATAATTTAGAGCAGTCCTTTTTGCAGTCTTTCCAGAACCTCATGTTCAAATTGGTTCTGCTTTTTGGATGGAAAATCCCTATTCATGCCATTCAAAGTTTAAAGCCTCGGAATGAGAAACACTTTGAGTGATGTTATTTCAGGGATGCAATACAACTACTACTAGTGCTCTTTGAAATACTTTGGTTTTGGTTGGTTTGGCGACACCTGTGGTTACTGGTGGTAGTGCTGAGAACTCTTTTCAAGACACGTTAATCGATCACTGGGAAAAGATGAGCAGCTTGTGTGTTTCCTTAATTGCATGGGCGTAATGAAAATGTGCTTCATTCAGTACTTGCACGCATCATTTCCTGTGAATCAAATACCATTTTTAATACAGCATTGGGATGACGACTCCCACCACTGACAAAGCAAACTACTAGATAGAGAGGTAACCAATTCATGTAAATACATTTAATAGCTATAACAGAAAAGCCATAAATAATATTCAATATTGGGGGTGATATGATGAAAAGATTAAAGATTAAACCAAGGGATGGTCATTTAGATTTATTTTTTTATTTTTTCTGATTGATAGCAGACCCTCGTTAACCGATTATTAACCTGACAAGATGAGTGCAGGGCTGCTGCACTAACAAGCCGCCCAGCTGCAACAATAACCCGATGCACAAACAGGTTAAATCATTTACCGCCAGCTGCTCTGTATGCACAAGACAGGCAACCAAGGCTCCTTCGTTCACCCATCCTGGAAAGTTGGCAGCTACAATCTTGGGTGCATTGTTGTGGATACATGCAGCCACTTTCGGTAACGAGTGTGATGTCGTCAGTAACGTTACAGCGGTGGTCGTAGCAGTGCAGCGTGTGCACAGTTTATTTGTCAGTGAAGAAATGAAACAACTTCTCAAGGCCAAGCCAAGTTCCTTGCCACCTGCTGATTAAAGTGAAGGGGGTTAGCTTTGGAGTTAGCAACAACTCCTGGCTCAGACTCACTTAAGGCGGGCTGACCTTTTTTAAGGTGGACCAGCTATTCTTATTTTAGTGACAAGTAACTCCTGTGAGTTCTGCTCAGTTTTTGTTTTTTTTAAACTGTTTGACTGATAGCATTAATTGGTCAAAACTCTTGTCAGTTAAGGGTTGAATGGTTAATTATACCTTAACATACCTTTTTAAGGTGCTTGGAAGATATAGGACTTCCACCTCCGTCAAAAGAGGAGAAGATCTAATTTTTCATGATGATGCTTTCTATTGTCGGGGAAGAGACAAAGGAAAGTTGAGAATTAGACTATAAAAACATTGAGAAATACTCCTCCCTTGTGTCTACTTTTGATATAGCACCTGTCATGGTACAGTATAGGAGGGAGTAGAGTTAAATCTCAGGAGCAGATAAATGAAACGCAACGCAAGACAACGTTTTTTCTGTCAACACATCGGCAAAGGCAGGTCAATCACATGAGCCTGCAGTCAGCAGCGCCTGTAAACCGATCCTCATAGTCAAAGCACATCCTCTGTGCTGGGGTCCCTTTTCTGCCAGGCACACACACACACACACACACACACACACACAC
>CALSBV010012213.1:13927817-14037754 GCA_943590825.1 Bovichtus diacanthus | reverse complement strand
CACTCGTGTGTGCACACATACTCACATTCCTCTGCAGGCTCTGCGAGGGGCAGGCGCAGAGTGTGCTGCAAGTTTGGAGCTGTTCTTCAGAGTGAGCGTCTCTCTCACTCTCCCCAGTCGTTAAGTGAGAGAACGGAGGAGGAAGGGAAGGCAGAGAGACCAGGGGAGGTCTGACGACACCACCTCAGCTTGCCCGGCACCTTTTTTAAATGCACAGATTGATAAATGCAAGCACACAGTTTGCCTTTCATTTCCTGGAGGAACCTCAAGATCTATAAGCAAGCAGTCACATCACAAGACATGTGTGCCACTTTTCCTGCCAGGATAAAAACTTAAAGGAACTCTGGAAACTTAGCACGTGTTAAGTGTCCACGGTGAGCGAAGCAGTAGCTTTCAATGCTGGAGGTCCAATCCAAGGATGGATGACACAGGCTAACAATGTTCTTCACCACTTCTTAATCCAGCTTTAAAGGGAACATCCATCTAAACGAAGAAGGACCAGCTCACGATACAATAACTTACTTCACCTGCAACCTTTACCCCAGGCTGATATGATGCTGTGGTGCAACTTTGGCCGGCCCTTGCTCTCGCTGGCAGCATTTCTGGTGATTGTGAGCTGTGGAGGAGGGGAGCAGCGGAGAGGGACGGAAAGCAGCAGCACAGGTGGCAGCAGCAGCAGCAGCAGTAGTAGTAGTAGCAGTAGCAGCAGTAGTGGAGGGAGTAGTAACAATAATTACAGCAACAGACGCTTTCATAAGATCCAGCATGGCCAGTGCACCTACACGTTCATCCTACCTGAGGGAGAGGGAGCCAGAGGAGGCTCCTGCAAGGAGGCGAAAGCCGGTAGCCCCCCAGCACAACTCTCTCCAGAGAGACGCTCCGCCAACTGAGTCAGAGTTTCCCAGCCAGAAGATCGAGCAGCTCGAGCACATTATGGAGAATTATACGCAGTGGCTGCAGAAGGTAAGGAGGGACGTGTGGCGTTTTAATGCAGTGCTAAACAAAGTTGACCAACGGAGTAGATCTTTTTTTTAAAGAAAAAAAAATCATGCTTTGTTAGTGGCAGATGGACAAATGAATGCAGTTGAAATTCACTGTTATGTTTTCGATCCTTGTTGAAAAGGTTGTGTATTGAATCACATCTCCAACAGCCCTGCATGAGACCGGCTCTGTTTCTTTTGAAGTGGTCACGCCGTAGTTTATTTGTTGGGATATTTGTGTTTCCGTGGGTGTGTGTGGTCTCTGCAGAGTGTCTAGCTTGCGGCTTCACAAGATAACTTGTTTTGGTTCCTGGATAAGGCTCTCAGACTAAAACAGGGCCACGTTTGTTTTTTTTCTCGTAGTCAACACATTGTTTGTCAAAGTGTCTAGTCAGAAGAAGAGTTTATGTGCCACAATTACATTGTCGACAATGTGCAGGACAGCTGTATTTCTTCATTGCTGATAAATTGACAATATGTAGAAACACAGCCATACGATAACAAAATGTGTACTTAATAACCGAGAATAATAAGCAACACATTTATATTGAGCCTGCTGTGCTGTTATGTAACTGTGTACATTATCTGAATTGAACTTTTTGTTCTGGATGCCTCACAGCTGTCTGATATTCCAGGCTCCGTAGACGTCTTTTGTATGTGGCTTTGTATCCAACACATCTATTTTTGTTAGCACTTTCTCTCTATTTTTTCCTGAGTAAACTAACCTTTGAGTAAATTCCACAGATGTCCCGTTGAGTAACGCGGAGCGTCGGTCACAGAGCAGAGGTAGTTATATGTCAGTCACCCCCTGTTCTCCAGTGGGCTGTCTCTTTAATGGCAGGAAGTCAGAGAGAGCCCCCAGAGACAATCAGAGGAGGAAAAGACAGAGAAAGAGAACGCTCCCTTTATTTATTCAAGAGCTTGTGAGTTTAACTTGAAAAATCCAGACTTCCATAAAAAAAAAACTATAATCTGTTTGATTTTTCTGTAAAATAAAACCAACACAATCTTCATTTTTATAGATCTGATATGATGTATAATAACTTCTTTAATCACTCTTGAACGAATCATAATTTATTTATAGAGCCTCCGAGGTGTTAACTATGTTCAAATATGGTTCTACTGTAATGTTAATGAGCTGTGAATGGGGAGGCCATCGCTGACAGGGCTTGGCAGGCACTTTGCTTTTATAAGCTTTGAGACTTTGTGTCTCCAAAGAGAGCGAGATTATCTCTCTGAAATGAATACACGAATCAAATAAACAAACTTCCAAATTCGGCTCCTCAACTTTCCAAAATATTGTTCTCAAATAAGATTAGCAGGTTCAACCTGTGATTCATTGCTTATAGCTAATGGTTTATTTTTGGGTCTGCAAAGCAAATGCATGCGCAGATAACACCTGATGGATTTGATGGATTAAAATGGAACTGGGGAATTAATCACCCTGAACTTCATCAATACCCCGAGTCTTTTCATTAGCAATCAGCGTGTCCTCCCAAACGTGTCCCAGCTACACTGCAGTGTGCCTGCTTTTCATTTACTCTCACAAAGTAAACTTTTCACTCCTCGGTGTGGAGGAAGTAGTCATTCCTCATCAATTACCCAGGCGTTGGTCACAATCTGTTCCAGCGAGATGTTGATTGAGTTTGTAATTAGGGAGGTGTAGTGTTGGAGGCTGCTCCACCCTCCTGCACATTCAGATTATGTTATTTAACCACAGAGCGGAGACGAATCCAAGTGAAATATTGTATGAGAGATATTTTGAGTTTACAGGAGAGATTCTGTGAAATATTACCTTATGATTGGTACTGTATAAGACTGACTTTATCTCCGTTTAGAGGAGGAATTCACTGTACATGGTGTATGTCAAGGTTTAAAACATGGTGTGTGTGTGTGTAGATTCACCGCCATATGGTCTCTTTACACGACTATGCGTTTATCTAATCAAAGAAATATAAACCGCCTGCACATTTCTTTTTATTGATGAGTTTCTACAGCATTTCACTATTTTCAGTCTGAAAACCTGTATGTTTCTGCATGGCTCCTAAAAGCAATCCAAGTGTCAAGAAAGGCCAGGGGTGAAATAACACCGGCTTTATCTTTGCTCAGTGGACCTCATCCGTCTGTGATAGTACAAGTGATACTATGAAAACACAACGGCAGCGTTGGTAGACTGAGGCTTTGACTAATGAGACCTCTCCAGTAACTTTCTCCTCAGATGCTGACACGTCTGCCATCACCACTAATAGTATCATGCCACTTTCCTGGCACTCTGGAGATTTGCAGGACCGCAGACGATTTTCATTTCAAACAGTGAAATAATAAAAATGATTTAATTTCTAAAAACCCAATATCGACAAGATTATATGACGTAATAGTCAGCGGATTATTATAATTATTATTATTACATTAAATTCCCTGACTGCACGTCATTTAAAAGAGAAATTAACTGTAGAAAAAAAACACAAATAAAAAGTGAAAGATTAGCACAAGAAAGGAATTGGCGTAGACATTTCAGACGGGACACTTAAACACACGTTGGTAATTCAGCCTAATTGCACTGCATGGGGGGGGGGGGGGGCCGTGGCGGGGGGGGGGGGGGGGGCAACATCAGGATGCAGTTAACATTTTTCATCAGACAGAAGATTAAGTGTCCCGGCGAGTCTATCTATCTTAATCACGCCACCGTTTTAACTGCATGACTAAGAGAAAGCTCGCCCTGATGTTGCTCCAGCCAGCTCTGATGAAAGAGACGGACGGAGGAGACAGATCCAGATAGTCCTCCCGTGCCTGTGTGCTCAGTCCAGTGCGGGGGCTAGACAGAGAGTGATGCAGCAAACAGCTGTTGGGGAAGCATTTTAAGTCTGAGATCTTTCCTTCCTCAACCCAGGGTAGAGTATATGGACCCTGATAACATTCTTGACCAGTCAAAGGTGGCTTGTGTTTGTCCAAGGATTACTTCCCTGTCCTGCCTGCAAGGCGAAGCGCCTCGGAACAAGCTTGGCTCTGATCTCAGAGAACCAGATGCAGCAGGAAACAAGCTACTTCACCCATAAAATAATAACAATTAACCTTCAGTTGTGTAGCACCGATCTTGACAGAACATGATGCAAAAAAGGATGAAAATTATCAGCCTGCCCCAGACAAAAGTTGTCAATCGTCAGAAAAGTCAATCAAAAATGGTCAGATTGTGCTGCGAGAAAGTCAACCAAAGATGAACCATGTTCAGAAATTTAGGCCCAAAGTGACCTCTGCTACGAACCACGTTTAAAAACCAACCGATCAGATTATAACATGAAATGACTAGCCTAGCTAGCCCTGATGCTAAACAACATTTACCTCAAACTCATTGATCAAAAACTGCTTTTCGGAATTTCCCAAATTTGCCAGAAGTTTTAAGAAAAGAGACGTGCAAACCTGGGCAATTAAGAATTGGATAACCGCTCTTGGTACTCGACCGTTTTAGACAATTTCCTTCAGTACCAAAGAAGTCTTGAGTTTTAAAACAAAGCTCTACTCACAGGTAGTAAGTGGACAGTTTGGTGTAATGTGTCATTGTCGTCACTCGAGCTGCGCTTCTGGTGAGCCGAAGGCCAACGAGGATCACTCTTGTTGGAAACACGAGAATAGATGGGTCATTTAGAAGCTTGCGTCTCACGGTACATTCCGAGAATATCCTTTCTTTTCTTAATATTTCAAGGACGACGAAAATTTGGCACAGATAGAAGTTTATGCGAGCAACATTTTGTTCCCGCTCTTGTGAGAGAATGTAATAGATATTCTCGTTTCCCTCTTGGTGGAGACGCTAGAAAGTGTTTGAGAGCAGTGTTTCTTGAGAAGGCCGGCCTGTGCCAAACTAAGCTGTTGAACAAAGGGAGGGGAAATAACTATCCGTGGTGTCTTATCCCTGTGAAATTCCCATCACTCTGCCTCTCGAAGAACATGACTGTGCTGCATAAACAGCGGTTTAAAAGGATATATCGACATGTGGGCAGCAGCTTGTTTCCCTTCCATACCGGGAGCTCATACGAGAAAGGGTGAATATGTTTCTCTACTTAGTGCTATCAGAGGGCCACACAGCATGCCTGGGGATCCAAGGAGAAAGCTATCTATTTTAGGGGTGACTGCCTCTATGAGAGTTTATTTTCACTGATAATGTGGGCCAAAACTAACAATCGGATGATGCAGAAAAGCTAAGGAATGCTCAGAGGAATAAAAAGCTCTTCCTTCCTGACCCCGAAAACTTGTAAAAAGGAAACCATGGAAATTGCTGAAGGACACTACAATAACAGCTTCCAGAAAAGTTGTCTCGGCCGCACTTTCACTATGACTGAAAGCGGAAAGGAAACAGAGGTCTCTGCTTAGCATGTCTTGGGAATAGAGAAAAACATTACGGCCATGCCACAGTATTTCCACATGGACATGAAAACGGAGCCCGACATTGTTAATGTTTCTGATTTTCAGCAATACGGGCATTTAGTAGTTTTGTCACACTCAATATGGCAAGCCATGTTGTTTTTTTTGTTTTTTTTCCAGAAATCATATTTCAGCCTTTGGCCCCAAACATGCTGGAAGTTTTGATATTGGGCAGGCAGGTATCGTACACCTATGTCTATTTTTTTTTTTTTTTAAAGCTCGTTAAATGAAGTCGTAAATTTCTCAGTAATTTCACTGTGCCTTGAATCTGTCGAGTTGACCTTATTGCAGCTATAACGCAAGCATGTGGTTCCTTTTCCATCACTCATCTGAGTGAATCGCTCTCTGGTGGGCACTTTATAGGGGATTTATATTGTTTTAATGATAAGGTTAAACATTTGGCTAAATGTTTGCAGGATTTATGATATCCCTTCTGAAAACATTGTTGCTTGAAAGCTTGTAGCTTGGCACCCACTGATGCATCTGTGAAATAAATTGAGAGCTTCTTCTGATAGGTTTGTGTTTCCATGTGCCCTCGAGTACTTTCATTCCCGCAATGGGTGATGTTTCTTTATTTGGTCGCCGGAGGTTTTATGAATGTTTGCTCTGCAAGGTGTCACTCAGGTATGGAAGTGGTCTCTTTAACCTGCAATATCAGATTTTTTTTTAGGCCACTTGGAGGAAGCGAAATATGCTAGAAACATAAAATGTACATATTATTACCTTATAAGTCTTAGTCCCTGTTGAATGTGAGTCCAATAGTCACTCTCTTTTACCTCCATTTTTGGTCTCCTCCATCTCCAGAGGGGAATATCTGACTCTATAGCTGCAAAATGCTCCACTATGTTCACCAGCTGATTGCAAATTGTGTCTGTTTGCTGCTGGAGAACTAGCAAACAATGTGTTTATCAGAGCTTTTTTGCTAAACATTTGGACAGCTGGGATTCAAGCAACACTGATGAGAGTGAACCAAAACTTTAAAGCTCCAGGAAACTGCAGTCACCTGATAATCAGCTGTGGGTTCGTCATTACAAGCTGCCCCTATTGATTATAGCAGCTTTAATGTATTATGAATGTGGGTTCTCTGAGGTGATATTAGGATATTTGATTCTAATGTTGCATTTACATATTTTCCTATAAAATGACTGAAACAAACTTTTTTCATAGAAATAATATTATTTTGGGCAGGCAAGTGGAAGTCATTAGTACTGGGAGTGTAAGTTGTGGTCAGAAGAGTTGCCAAAAGCACAAGGTTCATGGCTGTATCTCTGCCACTGCTAAGGTTGAGTGATTATGAGCCAAATATTAGATGGTAATAGCTTAGATAGAGCGAAACATTAGACATTACAGTCAATCTGAGCTCCAGGTTTGCCGGCAAGTAATGCGGTGTTATCACAGCCTGCTGCAAATCACAACTGTGTTTCAACCTATTTCAGTCTCAGAACTGTTATCTTTGTTGTATTTTTGTTTTATAATGACTCACCCGTATCTGCTAGTATTTTATTTTTCTTCCAGTTTCATTTAAGTTGTGCGCTCTAAATCGATGTTTGATAAAGGTCGAGGGAACTGAAATGGCATTGCAAAACAAAACCGCGGTTGAGAATTTGAGCCGCTCGCACTGGATACCGCAGGACGCCTACGCAGTGTGAATTTACAATAACGTGTCAGTCACTGTTTTTTTTTTTTTTTGTTTTGTTTTGTTTTACAGCTGCTTTACTTCCAGGAAAGATAACACCGAGAAAACACGAATGTCTTGCATTGCTGGTTCTGGCACGGAGCAGGAGAATGAAGAATCTGAATTTACTGCAAGCTGTAATGCTTTCGCTGCAGGCCTCGTTTTATGTTCATCAAATTTTGGAGTTTACTGTAAGTTGTGTTGCCTGACCCCCTGGTTTTCTATATGTTAATTCTATAAAGTCTGTGAAGAGGGGAGAAAAATTCCTGAAGCCTCCCCCATGCTGCCTCTGAGGCCGACTCTCCCCGCAGCGTCTCTTTGACCTTCCCCGACAGATGTTGCTTTTTGAGTGGATATCTTTGTCTGTCAACGCTGGGGAGCCTTCCCGAGGTTCTAGAGGACAGAACCGCTTCACCTTTTTATTTGGAGTTCAGCCCTACGGATTTAGTGTTGCTGTGATTTCAAATAGAAGAAGAGCGAATGACTCGCAATCAATTGGTTGAAAGAGATGCTTGAATCTGAAAAGAGAGGCCTGTGGAGTCAGTCAGGGTGGTAGAAAACTGATGACAGGAAGCAAGCAAAGGTGAAAAGAGAGAAAGAAAGATAAGGACAGAGTGAAAAAATAAACTGTTTCACTCCCTCGCTGCACAGATCTTGCAGTGACTAATGTGAGCCTCCATTCTTTTTGTTTTGTTCCTGTGGTGGTGGGATAGGAGCCACTTTTTTCTTAAAACCTCCGTGTCGCATCCAAGAATTACCTCACTTATTATTATAGTATATTTTGTGGCCTTTGGTGTGGGTGAGAGAGGAGAGTTAGTCGGTTAAAATCACGTGCCGTATTAACTTACAATGCGAGACCCGCGCCACGTAATGGTAGCGGTCAGGAGCTACGCAGAATGTCTGATTATAGACCGTCTCTGTTTTCTGTAGGCGGTTTGGACAATTGACTATGTTAGGTCTAGGTTTATCGGTTGAATGCTGCAACTGGTGTGACACCTCATTCAGCCTGCGCACAGACACACAAAAGCCAAAAGGTATAGACACACACACACACAGACACACACACAACCCACAAATCTGCATGCATGTTTTGAAAGGGCACTCTTAACCCAGTCCAAAGCTGTGTTTGCCTCGTCTGGGACCCGAGCCAGGCTTCTCACATTCAATAGCAGCACTGGAGTTGGCACATAGACTACAGACGTGACACATTAAAGTGTGTTATGTATCCCCCACTGTTTGAAAAGAGCGCCCTCAAAGCACAGTACAGAACAAGTCAAAAGTCTGCTAGTTGTGCCTTTGGTGACACCCCAGTCAGTGATGTCACAGGAGTTGTAGCTGATGGAAACGCACGATTTGTGTTGCATGTTTTGGTGATTTAGATTTACGCTAGTTTTTCCCTACCTGATACTCACTTTGGTAACTAAACTCAGGGTTTCAACTGATACTGGTGATCAATATACCTCATTGAGTGTAAACTGATTGCCAACATTATATTAAGTAAGTAATTCCAAGCCACATAAATGACTTTGAAAATAAAAAAGATTATACACACAAACCTTGTTGACCTTGTTGAGGCTCGTTGACCTGGAATGATGTCATAAAATGGGTTTTTCACCCATTATGAGAGCAATCTATGTAACATTGACTACTACACAAGTCGGACTAACAACGATGGATACGAATGGGCATCCTCCAAGATGCCATGAAAGTGTTTTACTTTACTAGTTATGTAAGGTGAGTAAAACCTCACCGCTGTAGGGCACCGAAAGGTGTCTGTTTAATTTGGTTGTTTAGTCCTACACTAGAGAACAGCAGCTGTGAGCTGACTAGTTGTTTCACGATTGATTTTAACAAGTGTTGAGGATCAAAAGAAATAGTCTCAGTAAAGTATTGTGTTCTTAACCTTTCCCCAAAGTACAAGTGTATCACAGTAGCCGGCAGACTATCCCTAAAATGTGCTGCTGTACGGTGTCCTAACAGGAAGTCGCTCATAAATCTGTCATTGATCGAACAGATGGATGAGCTTTTTGAGTCTGCGTTTACAACCAAAATACAAATGCTTACAAAATGGTCCTTGGTGTTTATTTAAATTGACATGTTTGCAGTGGGTCTGAGATGGAGAGGCAAACCCTCCAGAGGCCTATGTGTTTGTGTACAGACCAATCTGTGACACTCTAATGTCCATTTCGGCATATGTGTTGGTGAATGACTTTGTTTGACGAGCACATGAGTCTGTGTTTGGATAAATTGACCTTAAGTTTAACTGATGGCCCGTAAAGGATCAAATGAGATGTACCTTCTCTGGACTCGTACTGTCATAAGGTGGAGACAAAACGTTTTCTCAGTGACTGTCAAACAGCACTTCTGTAATGAACGTAGATGTATACATCTTAGTGATGCATGATGTCTAGATTAGCACAAGACATCATGTCAACCAGAGAAACCCTTTCTGAAAAGTTGAAAGTAGACTTCCTGTTCTTAGTTATGTCCTCACTCAACACCGAATATAGCTACCAAACATCTTTCCCTTATGGATAATAGTATGCAGCTGGAATGTAAAGAACTGCTGAATATTTGACAAAACATGTCATCTCAAGGGTCCATTTAGTGGCTGTTCTGGAGCTTTCAATCATATCACATGATCTTGACCAGCAGATGTAGTTTGCAAGGTTGTAATGGGATTGGCTTCAAGTCCATTCTTGATCTTGGAAACAGCAGTTGATAAAAAGATATCTCACCTCAAGGTACATTTAGAAGCTGGAACTTGTTTGCCAACATGGCTGAGAAGTCCTGACATTTCTAAGGGGGAAAAAAAATAGAATCTGAACATCAACAATTCCATGTAACTGGGCAAACGGCATCTGCTGATGTAGAGCATGTGACATGATCAAAAGCTCCACTAAAGTGACTTTGAGGTGAGATTGGAAAGAAGGCTTTATTCAACTAGTAATTCGACCATATTCTACCCCCTGAGGTACGTTGGACAACAAGATGAGATTGTGAAGCCGTTTGTCTTTGGCACAGATATGGCTTTGTTCATAATTATGGTTGATGTTGTGGGGGTTTGTGTAAATTCCTGGGTGATGTGCTGCGATGTTTTGCTTTGTTGTCTGAACATAATGATCCCAGTTTAGTCGCACTTGGTTTTGATCATTTGAGCCATCCTCTGCTTTTGACTGTGTTTATACACACATCTTGTGCACTTCAGTTTAAGCAATGCAAAAATAAACAGAAACCTGGGCACATGAAAGGCCAGTGATTACACTTACAGTGCACTGTGTGTTCTCCATGCTTCTCTAAAGCCTCCTAATCTTTCCTTATGTATTACTTTGCATCTCCCAACAGAAATTAGCTGTAAATCATCCAGACATGAACGTTTGGCAAATTGCAGTCAGATTGCGATGCTTGTTTCAACTCATTTCAGATGCATGACTCACTAATATACTTATTCGGGGGCTTCTGTAGAAACGGCTGTATCACACCGTCCAACAGAAAATAAAGACGCACAAACAAGCACGTTATCAGCTGAAGGGCAGAGAGCAGGAAATGTTTCTAATATTGCAGCATGACAGTGATACAATAGTGACCGTAAGCTGCACTTTGTTATTTACAACAGCATCTATTTTCCTCCTCTCAGACGGAAGCAGCTGCATGTTCGTCGGGCTGACGCGAGTGTCGCTGCAGCATCACTTTGGGGAGATGTAGGCCCACATGCATACACACAGAGTCCATACTGCCTTAATGCAGTACTTAAAAGTGCCTCATGTAGCTACTGATGTGATATATAGCCCGGTTTGTGCTAGCCACTAGCAAAAGCAACGGTGGGAGAGTGGAAAATGACTCGTCGTAACATGATCTGGACCCGATGCGATAGCGTCGATCCCTCTTTGCTGAAAGAAGCAACGCAAAGCTGATTATGTAAGAAAGAAGGGGGGAGGACAAAAACACAGGGAGATGGAGAAATATAAAGAGCGGCAGAAAGAAAAAGTGAGAAAACTGTAAGGCTGTGGTTAGCGTTCACTGTGGTGATTGTAACCCTGGGCGACTGCAGCGGTGGTTTGTAAACTCTGGAGTCCTCGCTTAATGGGATGTTAGGATGAAAGATAAACACGAATATGACGTTGAAGGAAACAACCCCTGTCATTAAACACCCAGTCATTTTGATTAGAAGAGACGCCCAGCTTGATAGATAGTGGTGCTGGCACACAAGCTGGAACCATTTTTTTCCCTGACGTTTTGAGCTTCAACATGCAACGGTAATGTTTCTGTCATGGCTGAGCTTAAAACAAAACATGTCCTTTTGCATCTACTTCTACAGCTTTTTTGGCAGAGGAATCCCCTGCTGTGATGTTTAGATGGTACACTGGAATGCTATCTCAAATATTTGGAAGTAAACGCCTCCTCTGTGGGATGCTGGGCTTGTGGTATCATTGTGTGCTTCAGTAAAAGGGGCAGACTGACATGGCCCATAGCATTGACACAGAAAGACATCATCGGGGACATTCCTGCCCGGACGTGTCCCTGAGGAAAGATTCCCATGCAGGACAATCTGCGTCACAACAGCGACTGCCCCTCTGATGGTACCCGCTGTTTAGGACCTCTGGATGAATGAGCAGGTCCGAGTTTGTTTGGTTGTTTGGGGTTCGTTACACTTTCCCATGTCTTGGGTGAATGCTAGTACTTCCTCTCCCATATGGCCAGATACGCATAATTAATTGAATTAATTTTTGAGCCCATTTTGACATCAGAGTGCAGGATTGTAACTGGAGGATTTGTGAAAATATACATTCATGCTTAGGTTTTACTTCCCTGTATTTATTTTCATTTAACATGGAAAGAAACCACAAGACTTGTGATGGCTGCATGGAGGTATGGGTCAAACATGAAATAAATATATAACTTGGTACAGAGCTTGAGCCTGGTTTCTCTGAAGAGGGTCAAACGGGTCCTTTCATACTATAAATAAGCGTGAAAACCATACATCCAGTGAGTTATACAAAGTAATATAAAAATACTATACGACTAACGTTAGCTAAGGGTAGTTTCATAGACAGATCAAGTTGCTGCTCAGCTGCAGATTAAGATGATGTACTTACCGTATAAGCCCAGGACAAGTATTTATTATTTACTAGCTGTAAGTTAGTGCGTCAGTACTCGACCGCTCTCTAGCTACAACATACAGGTAGCTAATGCTAATTTATTGACCTACAAACATATGACTGTTACTCTTTGTGAATAGCGCAAACAAGCAATCCCTTTAACTTTTAACTTTTTAATTATCAAAACAAAAAGAGTGGCATTTCACTTCCTAAATAAACATATTTGGCAGAGTTCCCAGACACAGTTTGGCAAACCCACAAAATATGTGTTGATACAGCTTGTAAAATCTAAAAATGAGAAGCTGCTAACAGCTTTGATTCTGACCATGATTTTTTATTAGGTAAAACAGAGTGCAGAAAGGTTGGAGGTTCGGTGAGCAGGGGTTTATTGTCGCAATTACTCTGGCTCAAACCCTGTACGATATATTTTAATGCTTCCTTGCATGCTTTTTTTTCTCTACAGAGATTTAAAATAAACTTCAACATACATGCAATCGGTGACTTGAGTTATGTGTGCTGCTACTGGAATCTGGTCAGCTAAATTACCTCTGTCTGGACCAACTCTGAGAAATTCATTTCCGGAATGAATTTTGATCGTAAAAATAAGCAAGTGTTCACACCACCGTACCGATATCAAGAACAGCAAACATTTCTGTTGGATGTTCTCACAGCCGCTCAAGAGCGCTGAAGAACGTAAGTTCAAGGCAAAACCTGTTGTTCATCTCTCGTTTGACGCTAAGAGAAAATTCATTCTTTTCATGACACAAATTTAATTCAGTCTTTTCATTTCGAAATGTAATTTGTGTACCTCATTTGATTTTTGAGATGAATTGGCTTTTATCTTACATATTTCAGACACGCAGAATACTTTTTTCTGTTTCATCTTGCTCTGAGGCGCGTTGTTAATTGCTAAAGGTATGAAGACATAACTGTCAGAGTTCTTGATTCAAAAAGTTCAAGTTAGAAGCAACATTCATATAGTTTGGTTGCTGCCAGTAATGGTATATTAGTCTTCATATACAGTACAGTAGGCCTAGTAGAAAGCTAAACGTAGATAACAAATGTGACATGTTTGTCTTGTGGAAAAATTGGCGATAACGGTAAAAGCATATTTCCATAGTTATGTTTTGAGATATGTGATTTAATTTCCCAAAGGAAACTGAAAACAGAAACCGCATCCAGCCTCTCTTCAGTTCTCATTGCATTCATAGTTTTTGATATTTGACCTCATCCTAATAAACATTGAAATCTTAAATTTGACTGAACTAGAGCCACGCTTCTGCCAATTTGTGTTTCAAAACTATGATTTAGCCCCAGATTCTTCACATTGCACTCAGACTTTCATGAAATCAAGCTTTGTTATTTCTTTGTGGTTTTATATTGTTGTAACTGAGTAAATTGGCCGCCTACAGGGCTCATTAGTCATTTGAAAAAATACAACACGTCAACGTTTAACATGACATTTTCCACTATATTTACAATTTGTGGTTTATTTTAACACTTGAATAATGATTTACAAGGAAATACAGGTTACACTCATTTGACAGAATGATTATGAAAAATCGATTTGGCCTAAAACATTTGGCCCTCAGGTTAGAAGTTCTGCTTTGTTTCTCCATAAAGACAACCAACAAATCAGCCAACCTTGACAACTCAACCATTGGCTAAATATTCTCACTTTCTTTTATTTTCTGCCCTGTTGACAAACTATTGTGACAGAAAACCTTTGCCATCTTGTGCCTCTGAACCTGCCAAACGATTTTGGGCACCTCCAAGTAAGCACAGTGATTCACCCAGTCATTTATACAGAAAACACGGATGGTTTGTTTTCAGGTTGTGTACACAAGTCTCATTAAGTTCTTGGAAATGCACAAACGAAATCAAATCAACACAATAGCATCTTGACAGAAAGACAAAAGAGAAGAAAAGCAGAAAGAAAGATGTAAGAGCAGACCAAAGAAGAGTCTCAGAGCAACGTGTGCTGGCTTGTTTTTCAGATGGCACTAAGTCTTTCTGGCCGAGGAAAGTCCTGATCAACAGTATACGGACAGAGCAACAGAGAGGATTCAGGGGCTGGACCACCCACCTCACTGCAGACCCCTGTTTGTACCCTATAGGATGATATTTGACCATTCACTAAGCCCCCCCCACCTCCACTTACTGTTGCTACGGCTGTCGGCTTTCCATTCTTGCGCTTCACATAGGAAGTCTACATGATGACGATAGCAGATTTAGCTCTCAAAATGTTTTGTCATTTTTGAAACAATGAGTCCTTGACATGAGATAACAGCCGACTTCTCATTTCTAGCAACCACTGATTTTGCCAGAAGAAAGAAAACTGTAGCCGTTATCAGCTGTTCTGGGCTTCTTCTTTTCTACCTAATCTGTTACTCCACAAGCGTTACTTCCTGCTCGTTTGCTGTAGGTAGGAAGCTAGTTAGCTACATGATAACGATTGCAGCTTACGTTCAACCAGATAAACACACGCTCTTGAGTTTTTGTTTTTGGAAAGACTAAAATAAAGACCCTTCAGACTTCTTCAATGCAGAGATGCAGACTCATGCACACAGCTTAATTTTATTGGGAAATCCTCTTCTTGGCATGTCAGGCCTCGAGTGCCTCGTAACAATAGCTAAGCCATGATTGCAAAATTGCTGTTTGGGGGAGATGTTGGTCAACTGATCAAACCCCCATTTTAAAGGCAAGTCTACTGCTATTTTTTCCATTAGGGCATGGAGCCCGTCTGTTTGTTTGTTTGTTTCTTACATTTTCGCCTGTCTGCCACTCTCTCTCTCTCTCTCTATTGACATTCTATGAGAGGGAAGAAATGTGGCAGCAATTGAGTGAAGTCTGGATGTTGGCCACCGGGGCTAAGGTCACAGAGGTCAACTGTGAGTTCAACCGGAGTTGTTACTCACCTAATCTTGACAGAGTTTAAGACGGAGAGTCTTAAAACTTTTTCAAGGTGGATTTAAAAACAAACAAGGCAGTGAGTGATTAAGACTGCTTTCTAAAATACCCATTCCAAGGTTGCCCATTCCTATATTACACAATACTGGAGAGTGAGACAGGGCATTGTGTCAGACTATCACCTCCTAAACCAGAGTGAATTATAGGCCCAGGTTTCAAAGAAGGGGGTCAAATTCACCCTTCATTGTCAGTGAGCGATAAGAAGGCGTGAGTGTATTTTACTGCCATTCGTTCCAAGGAGGCTGTTATACACCAGGAGGTGCTGAATTCGGGGGGTGGGTGGCAGTGGGTAACAGCCCCCCCATGCTGTTGTCTTTAGTCTGTAGTATTTAAGTGGTCTGAAATGGATTAAGGCCTAAGCGTAAGGGATGCATCCCAGATGCCAGACTGCCTCAGTACCACCATCACCATCACACACACACACACACACACACACACACAGAGCCAAAGATAAGCAGGGATGTGACAGAGCACTAGCAGTAAGTGTGTTATACAGTCCAGACTCACTGTTTTCTACCTCTCACAGTGTGTCTCAGCACCATAACCACTGCTGCTGATTAAAAAAAAAAAAAAAAAAGATTAAGACTCCCTTTCAGAACGGCTAAATGGGAAATGTCAGAAAAGTGGTAAAAATGTGCAGTTATCTCTAACAATGATAACGGGGAGTATCATCTTGAGGGATTATCCTGTGCTTGGCTCTCAAGCACCAGCACTTTAGCAGCTGCACCATGACAATGTACAGAATATGTATGTTTCGGATCTCAGCCAATGGATTTTGTGCCATTTCGTCTGTGAATACTGGTCCCTCTGTATGACTAACAGTCCCTCTGCTCTTAAAATATGCATCCTGGTACATGCTTTATGTTGTTCAGCTTGTCACTTAGGTTCTAGACAGCCGAAGCAGATTGCTTTGTGATTAGCCAATTGTACCTCATAAACTGTCTGGAGGGACCAGTCTGCACAAGCAGTACGCTGCATTGTGAGGGTGCACTTTAGTTTCCAGTGGTTCTCTATCCTTGGGATGTCAGGCAGCATCATTAGCAATGTCACAGGCAGTCCACATGAAGCCAGACTGTGCCAAACACACCACCTTAAAACCCTCTATGCCTCAGTGTAAAGTAGCACTTAGGGAAACATAAACTTGTGTGACTCTCACTTAGCAAACAGTGATTTTGTGAAACCAGAGGCTATATTTAGCAGCTTCTAAAAGCAGAGCTTGGTATCTTTTTTTTCACATTCTGGAATGTCCCCTAAAAAAGAAAATAAATAATTTGATGAAAGTGGAGGTTCATTTAAACGTGTCAAAGTGTTAAATGTTCATGCAACAGAGGAGAATTAACAAAAGTTGTCAACTTGGCATTTTAAAATGTAACTAAGAAATAACGCATTCTTTCATTTCAAATGAAGAGAATGTGAATTTAGAATCAATAAAACAAACATTCTTCTCTTCAATACTCATTTTGCAGCTACAGCCTTATTTGGTCTGCTTTTACCAGTGGGTGGGGGCTAATGTTGGCAAACTTTAGGTAAATATTGCTGTATAATGGACACTACTAAGTTTATTTGAAAAGCTTTAGGAGGCTAGTGCTGCTTCTCTTGACACACATTGTTTTAGAGACGTGTTTCCTGACATCAACATAACAAAAATGCGCAAACTTTATAACTCCTCTACACTGGTGTAGCTGTTACAGCACAGTGTTTAGTATTATATCATCATTTTACTCACTTTAAAGCTGTAGCTTGAAAATGACCCATTCATATGTTAAACTTTTACTACATTGTTTATATCTTACTGCAGATATCCCACTTAGATGGTTACACCTGACTGTACGGTTAAGGGTGACCCCCATTTAGTTTAACCCCGAGTTGGTGGGCTCCACCTAGAGAGGCTTACCAAACCCTAAAGCTTTTAAACTATGTTTACTGGTCTGGAACCTGTTTCTTGTCAAATTCCCATTTGTGAGAAGAATTCCAGAAGTACTAGACCAAATTACCACCTAGTTTTGTCATTTCATTGGCTTAATGACTTTATTTCTTGATGAGAAATGCATAGAAAACAGCCCCATGAAAGTCATTGGCATACGAACCCCATGTCTTAGTAGAAAATAACGCACCACGACCTTTGCGTTCTCTTTTTGCACTCAGTTATTTCACCATCCCAACCCAATTCCCAACTGACAATGAAAGAGAGTACTTGCTTTCATTGTTGACGATACTTACTATTGGTACCGACTGTAAAAAGCACAGTATTTAACTGGAGCCGAGGTTAGAAACCCTCTAAATAACCCAACGCCCACATAGACCCATTTTACGGCTTCCTGAGTGGTGATTTTACATGATTGGGCGTGTTTTCGTAATCTTGTTTCTCCTTGGTACTTTCCATTTATGACCCCCACCAGATCCACCCCGTGAGTCAGCCACATTCCCTACTACACAAACCATGAAGTGATCGCTGGGCTTAAGTTCCTATCAGCCATCTGTCCCCTCAATACCTTTGCTCTCAAGGTGACTTACACTGTGAAAAGCCCATCGCCGTCCTCAGACAGTGGATGCAATTATCTCAGCAGATGAGTAAACTGCAGTGCACAGCTGCAGTCGTAAGGTGTGCAGAGCAGCGTGGTTTGAATTGAAGTTTTGAACCGAAAACAACCGACACCATCCACAGAGTTCAGATATTTTACATATCTAGATGGACTAGAAAACATTTCCAAACACAGTCGTATTCTCTGGTTCATTATCAGGCAGAGAAAGCCATCATAACTTGAGCTTTGTAGGTTCCAGAGTGACTGTTTTCTTTCCAATTCCTCAGGCCAGACTATTGGAGGTTATGTGGAAAGTGACACTTATATCAGCATTATGTAGTTCACAGTTAAGGGGAAGCAGTATTATGCCTGAAACCTGGCCCGACAAAATGTTACATTTCACTTTAATATCGTAGCCAAGAGAGGATATTACATTTAAAAGCTAATTCGACTTGGCAAACCTGTGCACATGGCTGAGATATGACTGTTTCTGTTGAGCAAAGAGATCCATCTCTGTTCTGACTTTTTCATTATCTATCAGCCTGGGATTGAATTGAAATCCTGCCATTCATATATTTTTTTATAAAAGCAGGGAAGCAAAAACATGGCTGTTCTTTTCCTGCAAGTCAATTTTGTAGAAATATCTGCAGTATAAATATTATCAAGAGTTAACTGTGCCAATAGATACAGATATATTGATTTTTCTGTTAGCTTTAGAAACTTTATGGTCGCCAACACAGGCCCAAAACTAATATATAGTAGATATTTACTATACTCAGTCAACCTATTAATTCAGTGATTTAATCATGAGATAAAAGTTTTATTGGAAGCACTCCAACATACCATTTTCGAGATTGGGCCATAATGGAAAGCCCTCCAAAAGCGGGAGATCTTGCAAAACTTTTGCTGACTTTTGTAAATTCACCCCAAAGTATTGCAACCTAATATTGTGGTGATGGTCAAATAGTCATCGTTCTAGCCTGGTTTCATAGGAATATATATGTAAAAATCCCTTTGACTGGACTGTCAGAAATCCCCGGGCGTGAGGACAAACATAAGCACAACGATGTGCATCTCCAGAGAGGTGGAAAGATGAACTGGGACTTGTGCAGTGAGCAGCTGCTTTTTGTCTGGTAACACACAACAAAGCTTTTCCCTCCACAGTGTCTTTTCTCAGTGTGTGAGCAGTTTAATTCGGCCCACAGCTACAGTACAGGATGGGGACTGTTGCTAAGGACACCAACACATTTGATGTTTTGCTGTTTGACTCTGATTTGTCTTGGCTGATGTGTTCCTGAAACATGGCTGTTAACTTACAGCCCAACGATGAGCCAAAGCCAAACGGAGAACCTCCCCACTGAGCGGTTATTGAATCACCTCAGTGTGTGTTCAGACTGCGAGCACCCAGATTACCTTGTGGACACTTACAATCTAATCAAGTCAGATTTATTTATAAAACAATAGTAACCATACACTCCATTATCTAATAAATCAACAATCAAGGGAACAAATTGATGTTAAATACTGTACGAATAAGACACAAGGAAACCAAGGACTTGGTGGGATTACTTACGTAAATCACCTACACCTGCCCCAGTAAAGGAAAGGAAAATAAGAATCTACTGGAGGAAATGAAATAAAGAATCCAAGCACAGTAAACACAGATGGTCCATATAGTTCATCCATATGAAGAATCGTATCCAACATCAACCTCCATCGTGTCATTTGTTTGCGTTTAGAGATAAGGATGAAAGAGTTCTTTTCAGACAAGCTTCAGTGAACATCTGTTCATCTCTGCCTCTAACCTCCTACATCTGGCTCTGCCTATATTGCCTTAACCCATTCTTCACTCAAGTGTGAAGAAAATGCTTATTTGTGCAATTTTTCCGGTGTACATAAGAAACCCTTTTCAGTGTGCGACAAAAAGAATGTTGACATATATATATATATATATATATATATATCAACATATGTGCATCAGATGCTAATGTGGCATCTGAGTTACAATATCCTGACTATGGACATGAACCTAATCATAATCTGTTTTTGTAAATATTTCTACAATTAGACATGAATGGGGCAAACCTGCTATAAACGCCCTTTTCCATGTGAGCGTAATGTGTTTTCTCTGTGTTTTTTTTGGTGCAGATTGAGAACTACATCAAAGAGAGCATGAAGACAGAGATGGCTCAACTGCAGCAGAGCGCCGTCCACAACCACACGGCAGCCATGTTGGAAATGGGCACCAACCTTCTCTCTCAGACGGCTGAACAGACGCGCAAGCTGACTGACGTTGAGACGCAGGTAACACCCTCGACAAACACACTCGCGCTAATGCTCTCAAGCATGTAGATGTGCCCCGTTCAACTCTCTCTCTATGTCTTTCTCATGCGCACACACTGAGAGGATCCACCCTATGCTTCATTAACTCAACTATTCCACGCTCAACTGCCCCTAAAAGGTTACAGAGCGCTGGCTAAAGACAATACTGATGCTATATAAATGCCTATCTCTTGTTTGACTTATTTGTCTCAGGTTCCATTTAGTGTTTATATGGAGGAGTTTGAGGAGGAGGTGATGGAAAGTTGTGAAGTTAGCGGTGGGTAATTTTTGCTAAAGCACTTCGAAAGTAACTGTTTGCAAAGTTAAAAAAAAGATAGTCATAGCAGAGATTAATATCTCCTAAGTATTACCATGTGTTTGGGGAACACTTGACAAAATGAAAACAAAGTTGAAGGTTTTTATGTGCAGTGTGTTTTTCCAGTGTCTGGAAAGCCTTACATACAGCGCTGCTTTTTTTTGTTTTTTTTTCTCTTCAGGGTTTGGTGCACATGACCGTGATATTGGCTAGTGATTATTAATAATTACATAATCTACTGTATACATCTGTGCATTTCTTATCATGACAGGTTCTGAATCAGACATCCAGGCTTGAGATCCAGCTGCTGGAAAATTCTCTTTCCACTAACAAGTTGGAGAAAGAGTTAATGGTCCAGACCAATGAGATCAGCAAGCTGCATGACAAGAACAGGTAAACAGAATATGCTTAGAGCAAACAAAGCCACACACACTGGATACTATCCATACTGCAGCAAAGACGGACTGAAGGAAATAAAGATGATGCATCGACACACAGGGCCTTCACTGCTGTTCGCGGTGGGATTGCGTAAACAAAATCAAAAGCTACTAGCTCTCATTGACGACCACATAGAAGAATATTCAGTTGTATACACCACAGCATAATAGGAAGCTCTTATTTTCTATTTCAGTAAATCAGTCAAAAATACACAAGGCTATGCTTACCGTGTTGGACCGCTGCACATTTGTTTCAAAATCATGCAATTAAAAATGTGGCTTTCGGATTTCGTGTCTCCAAATCTTGTTCTTTACACTGATTGGTGCTGTGGGACTGCCTTCGATGATATAGTGTTTTAAAGGGTTTGGTCTACATCTCTTATTGCAGTGTCCATAGAGACTCCATGCAATCACTTTGGAAAAAAATGAACACAATTTGAAAGCATAGTTTCTGGTGATTCTGACTTTCAAGTTATTCTTGAGGCTTATGGAGATAGATTTCTGAGGGCAATTTCTCTAAACTTCAGCAATTATGACCTTATTCCGTCTTGTACGTGTCATCTGTACTTTTTCCTTTACTAAATCTATAATAGAGGGAAACATATGATCAGTTAATGAATTTGAGGTCAGCTTATATCATATTTCAGGCATTAGATAGTACACTGGTAATTCTCACATACTGAAAGGGCTTAGTCATTTACCTCCAATGAGTCTGCAAAGTGCATGATGAAGCATATGTTTATATTGTGTGGGGCGCACACAGAAACCAAACCAATAGACATCATTAGTTGTATGTCTGTCTTATGCACACTTCTTGTTTTTATATTCCCATGTCGCTCTCCGGGAAATAGTTTTCAAGTAAAGGGAGCGTATCCACACATTTAGATTGTAATTACTCAGTGTGCATCACAAAGTAAAAGAAGGAAGTAAAAATGTCAAAAGTGGAAGAATTTAACATTTAATTAGTCACTGGTAATATCACAACAAAACATATTCAATCCATTTAAATCTGTAAAAACAAATCTAATTCCAGCGGATTTGGATGCCCTGGAGGACCATAATAATTAGCATCGTCTCCATCTTCCGTAACAAACTTTTCTCCCTCTTTTCCTTTCCCTCAGCCTCCTGGAGCAGAAGATGTTAGAAATGGAGATGCGGCACCGTGAAGAGCTGGAGACGCTGAAGCAGGAGAAAGGGAGTCTCCAGACGCTGGTGGGGAGGCAGAGCGGGGTTATCGGGGAGCTAGAGGCCCAGCTGAACCGGGCCACAGGAAACGGCACCGACCTGCAGAGACAGCAGCAGGAGATGATGGATACCGTTCATAACCTGCTCAACCTCTGCTCCAAAGACGGAGGTAAGCTAACTGGAATCGAAGTCTCGCATGCAGAAAGGTTTGGAACTTTTTCAGCAACTCAAAGTGTAAATATGCTCCTACTCAAGAGGATGAAGCCTCCTGACTTCAGTAATCCTTTGACTTTTCCACCATGAGGTTGACATTTGTGGTTTTGACTGAGATGCCTATTGGATGACTTGGCATGACATTTCTTCCAGATATTCATGTCCCCCACAGGATGGATTGTAACTTTCTCGATCCCCTGGTTTTTTCTTTTTTATAACTTAATGCCATTAGACTGGCAGTGAGCTCTTAGGCCTCGGTTATCCTCCCAAGGGGACGCTTACATTGACGCCACACACGTACTAATTGTGTTTATTCAATTTTTTTAGGAGTTTGCTTGGAGGACGCGTTCTACACATTCGCAGTACATCACTACGCTAGTACTTGTAGCCTAGTGCCCAACATTGTGGATGCAGAAAGTATAGTTTAGTTCACTTTGAAACCCTGAAGCAAAATCAAGGCCATCCCCCAGGCACTAGCTTGTTCCAGCCAAACAAAGAAAGGTTTATGTTTCAGTGGCGAGTGCTTGTCAGTCATCTGTGGTTTGGTTATAGACTGATCCAAATGTTGTCTACCCCCACTAGCAATGACCTTAACTCTAGAAAATGCTTATTGACCTTTGCCAGACTACAATATGCAAAGCAAAAGTTGTGGATTGGCTGTTTGAGGCTTGAACTATGAGGCAGCACTCAACTTGTTTTTGTACTTACATCCTCTGGTCAGATGTTAAAGCTACAACGTCTTTGATTTTACAATCCTCATGAAATTATGATGACACCAGTTCTATAAACGTTACCCCATACTGAGAGACACAGGGATGGTATGGCTATTAAATTCTGCATCACTGAGAGCAGCATGAAGAACAAAACACAGTTCTTATTGTAACCTGATGTGCTCCTGTTAAAGAGGTTTGGTGCCTCTCATGAACCAGCATGCTGCTCTTTTCTTGCAACGATCCCTTTTCACGCTTAACTTCCTCACGTCTGTGCACACGGCTTCGCTGAAATGTCAAGCTTGACTCTGGTTATGAAGTAATAGGCTTATTTTATTCCTATTAGTCTCTCCCTTCTGTTAAATCGAGACCAGCGATTTCCCTCACGGCCCTTACGTTTGACCCGGCAGAAATGCAACCTCTCTTCTTCGGTCAAACGCAGTGAACACGTTTACCCTTTTTTTAAGCCATTTAAACGCCGAACCCACTTGATCCTGACGTTGGCCTTAAACCCCATTGGTCACAGGAGATTTGACATGAAGCCTGTGTCGGGGGATTAGTTGCAACTTCATGTCCATTTGTGGATTTCCTGCAGAGACGCCTCGAGACCCCACAGTTCCCCATCAGACAGGAAGCAACAAGGGTATGAAAGGATGTAGGAGTCATGAATGGATAGCTACTGCACATGATTAACACAGGCTTTGTATTTATCATGCTGCTCCATTTTGTAATTTTAATGTTCCATGCAGTAAAGGTCACGGGCGGCCTCTGCTCGCACTCTGTTTAGTCTGGGTTTGTGCATGTTACATTTAATTACCAGCGGTCCTCTGAGACCATTTTGGCCACCATCTTCATGTTAAGATTCAAGTGTGTCCTCATGCAACACTTTTAGCTCTTTATTTTTACTGGTTTTGTAGTATGCCAAGTCTGATTAAATTCTCTATATATTATGCTTTTCTAGCCTTTATTTTGCCACCGTTTCTGCTATTCTCAGTGTCAGTGGGGTCAGCAGAGCAGTGTATTACAGCCTGTCCCGCTGTCTGTGATTGGTGGCGGCCTTAATGAAAAGCGATAGAAATGGAATGTTGCCGCCGCTGCTCTGTGGTTGGTCCTTTCCTCTGTCATGGTGGCGTTGAAGGTTGAGGCGGGCGTGCGGGTCAGAGGTCTCCCCTTTCTTCACCCCAGCCTGAATAAGTCAAACTGTAATAGCTCCTGGGGGACGCCCCGTCCGAAAGAGGTGAAGGAGTAGGTAGATCTCACTGATCGTCTGACGCGCTGCCCCTGTTTTTCGACTGCATTTAAAACACAGAAGCAGTCGAGCTCTCTTTTTTTTCCATGTTCAGGGGAGGGCTTTTGTTTGTTTGAGAAACGGATCAGTGTTTTCATTTGAGGAAGCGGTTAGCATTTCATGCCATAGAGTGGCGTCTGCTTGCTTTAGTCGCTGTTTTGAAAACTGAGCCTGAGCATTTCCTTTTTAAACCATGCACTCAAATCATCTTTGACTTTGCTTTGGTAAGAGGACAGATATTTAGAAAAATAGGAGTTTTAACACGAAATCTTTATTTTCCCCTCCAGCTGTCCATGTATAGCTTTTCCCAAAATGAAGGTTTCCAGTGTTTTTTCTGCCGTTGCAGTGCAAACTGAGGCCTTTTAAGAGTTTTTGATGTGGCCAGATGCAGCAGTGGAGCTCTTGTTTAGGTTGTAATCATTACCTAAACCTCATTAGGGTGCAATGAGCCACACAGTGTTATTACCGATAATTGAGCTCAGCTTTGGAACACTGTACAAATATCTGGCTGCTAAATATGATTTTGTTTTACAGTGTTGTATTATCCCACTAAATGAATAGCGTTCAGAATTTTTACAGCTGCTTACTCGGAGTATAGGGGTGGAATTATTTTGGGTTTTCACTCAAAGCTCAAATGGCCTTTGCGGGTTGTAATGCCTCAACATGACAGTATGGTAAACCACTTCATTAGACATCACTTTACGATCCAGACCAAATTTTTGAGTGCTGCACATGATTATTTTTATGCTTCACTGACCGGCAGAATGATTTGACACGTATTGTTGCAAAGACCCAGTAAAACGTGGAGCTTTTGCGAGTCACCTCAGTGACCTTCCTAAAGCCTCTATTTTCTCAGAGGGAACTCGACTGTTTTATTATATGTTGCGTTTGCACACATGTCTGTTAAAATGGTTAAATGGAGCAATATGTTTTAGAGCCATTTAATAAGGCAATGGATACCAATTCCAGTCATCAGGGTTAGTAAGTTAATTAATTGCACTTAAGTCAATCCTCTAAAGATGAAGGGCTCCAGTGCTGTGTAAATACTTTATATAATAGTATAGCTGCAGGGAAAATCTGCTACAGTATATGTATATATTTGCTTTGCCAATTACATTTCAAAAGAAGCATATACCCGAGATCTTTCCATCACATGATTCCTACAAAATGTATTTGTTATGATTCTTGGTGGGGTTGCATCAGCAGTATATTGGCAGGATAAGGAATTATATATAGTAATATAGGATTCCTATTATGAAACAAATATAGCTTGAATCTCATGAATCTTGACACATTACCCAGACATTTTCACACAACAACCATAATCCTCTTCACATGTTAAACAAGGACTCCGCATCATCGCTGTGAGGTCTGCTGTGGGAATGAACTGGTATTACTTTATAGAGCTTAGCATCCTTCACATGTGAATACACCAGAGAAATTCATTGGATCTTGTTTGGAGTCACTTAAACTCTCAGTGGCATTTAGAGACTGATTATAGTCGCATGGGAGCAGCGATGTTCATGGCAGTCCATTGAGCTCCATTACTCACTCTCTTTAGTTTGAGTATTTGTGCTCATTTGGCAAGGGTACTGATTTATGCAAACACCCAAGCCCTGCTGGTCTTTTCACATGAACCCCCTACAGAATACGAGTCCCCACTGAACCACAAAATATTTTTCTGTAAATAAATATTGGGACATAAATAATATTTGCAGAGCTGGGCAGCAAGCTGTTCAAGGGAGCCGCTCCTACACTTCGAGCACCGAGCCTCTCGGCGGACCGTCTTCTTCCACCGAGGGACATCTCAGAGGCGATTGTGAAATGATTGTCCACACTGTTACGGATCGAATACCAGAAAGTTCCCCTCTGTCAATGATCTCCCTGGCCCCTAAAACATGCCCCGCTGTCTGCCTGCTTGGGGTAAATTACCGCCTGACAGGGCCGCTCTTTGTTGTATTAGAGTCTGGAGCGCGAGGGCCCACTCTGTCAACCTGTCACAGCAGGAGATCCTTGTCGCTGACACTCAATACTTTGTCAAAATGCTCAGGTAGTTCACCCAAACAAGCCTCCTGCTTCCACCGGGATGTTCTGCGCTCAGGAGGGGGGATCAAAGCGCAGGCTAAGGATCGCTGACACATTTCGCTTTTGTCTGACATCTTCTTTGACTTCAACAACTCCACCAATAAAAACAATGGTGTGAAAATTGAGATGAGCCCCTCATATGGGAGGTGGAAGAAAGAGGAGAGGGGGGGGGGGGCGAAATCGGAAGGAATTTCCATCAATATAACAAGGGCGAGGTAGGTAAATATAAACCACTTGTTATAACAGGAACTTGAAATTTATAGCTTGTAGTATTTTGTCCTTAGCCCTTTGCTTGGTTTCAAAATAGTGCCGCCATAATTATCCACAGATGGAAATGGATGCAGCTGGTCTGTCGAAGTCTGAGGCTTTTGTCTCGGAGCAGAAGACAATCGCGTCGATGAACTGCTTTTTTCCCACATATAAGTTATTCGCCCTGAGACTTCATCTGGCCGTTACGAGATACTCACAGTGAGACCTCTCCGATTAGCTCCTGCCTCAGACTCCTTTTATATTTTCTCCTCTGAGATATATGTGAAATATGATAAATTGACCTGTTATTATCGCAATTTGTGATTTCATAAAACACTATAGAACTATGATTTCTAAACTTGTCTGACACAACATGTTGTGTGAAGCGTAACTGTTTTTAATAGCATGGACTGCCTTCTTTTTTTTTACACTGCTATTCCTGTGTGTGTATCTAGAGTATGAAGTGTTTATTTGATCCCTTCTTTTATCACAAAATACTCGAGCAGCAAAACCTGAGCTTTGCCATCCTGTCAGTCAAAGTCTCAAATTGGTCCTCTCGTGTTTCCAACGGACAGCTGCCGTATTCTACATATAGTGGCTATAATAGTTTGACATTTTGCTAAAAGCTAGAAAGTGAAGAAGAGTATTTCCCAAACTGTCAAACTATTCCTTGAAAGTAAAAAGCTATTGATTCTCAAACAGAAGATCAAAAACAATTAGCAAAACCCCAGTTACTCAAGGGTCGCAAGAAGGTTTACGCGTGCTCCATTTGTATTTGTAGAAGTAGTACAAATATCACAACACTACACTAACACGTTTCCTTGTTTTCCTTCTCTCGTACCCACAGTCGTGCCTAATAGCACAAAGGTCGTGGATGAAGAGAAGAAATTCCGCGACTGTGCCGACCTCTACCAGGCGGGCTTCTATAAGAACGCCGTCTACACCATCCAGGTCAACCCGCAGGAGACCAAAAAGGTGGGAAGCCTCAATGTCAGCCAACAGTACACTGTAATGTGAAAATATCTGCCTTTTCATCCCTTGTGGGTCGATCTTTAATCGTGGGTTTACATAGAGGAGGAATACCGAAAGCTGAAAATACACTTGGCAGCTTTGTGAGTGCACGAGTTTAGCAGGGGGTGAGGTGTGAAACAGGACACCGAGCTGATCAGGATGGTGAAAAGTGTGTGTGTGTGTGTGTGTGTGTGTGTGTGTGTGTGTGTGTGTGTGTTCTTAACCTCTACACAATGCTAACATACTTTTGACTCAAAGTCAAGCCTGGTGCTGCTGGGCTTGTCGCTGACATTTTAATTCTACTTTACTTTGTGTGTAAGGAAATATTAACGGTATTGTTACTTAAGTTATTGTCCATATTTTATGTTCATAGCTTTTGAACATATCCGTGAAAACAAGCATCGAAGCCTCTGGGTGACTTTTCCTACGGCAGCTAACTAGCTTAGCTAAACTAGCTTTCACTATCCGAGTGGAAGCTAGTTTAGCTAGCTTGCTAAATTATTCGCACAGATTCACACTAGACGTTACTTTTCGTTCATGTTTTTTCAACAGCTGCTGAGTCATCGCCATCTCTTGCATACTCAGCATTGTGTTCGTCCCACGTTATATTTGACCACATAAGTGAGTTTGTGCATATATACGATGAATGATAAGCTAGTCTTGGGGCGGAAAACAGTTCTGTCAAAGGCACTTCCTTAATTATACCCAGGCTGTGTGCATGTGTGTTCAGCTGTGTGGGCTGGCTGAGGTGAGAGACCTTCTCCACTCCACCCTGGGGTCTCCTCAAAACAAAGAGAAACACCGCTAGATAGAGCGCCAGCGCTGCGTTATCAGCTTACACACGCTGAGGTCCAAGGTTAAGGGCCACATTACGCCCAGGACCTCCACTTTGATCCCGCAGAAACAAGTTTGCTTGATGAGGAGCATCTCGGGGGAGTTGGTGAGGGATAAGGAGACGCTGATTAAGCTTGAGGAGGACACAGACACGTCACATTCCCGAAGATGATTCATTGAACAAGCTGGGAAAAGGAGTGTCTGAAACCAAAAAAACTGTCCGAATGACCCTCCATTGTTTGGTAATGCCGCTGAGAGTCACATTGAATGTTGAATCCATCAGCTTGTTAGCTAAATTTCTTCTGAATCCAGATTTAAAATGTACAAAGACCTCTGGGTGCTATTGTTCCATTACCTTCATGCGTTTTTTCCCATCCTCATGTCCTATCTCTTTTCGTTCGTGTAGGTTTATTGCAACATGGAAACAGCCGGTGGTGGATGGACGGTCATCCAGCGCAGAGAAGACGGCAGTGTGGACTTCCAGAGAACGTGGAAGGAGTACAAGCTGGTGAGACGAGAGAAACACTCATCCATATCCATTAAAAGCAAGATGTAATGGCGGTCCTTAAAACACAAGACAGTGAGTCAACACACAGACGTAAAGGGAGAGAATACAATAATCTACATCCATCATACTAAAATTACGAAACTGTGCAATGAGCAAAACATCCTGTTTCAAAAATACACTTCCGCAGGGGGATTATGACAAATGGCGAGTGCTTTTTGGCCTCGATTGAACATGAGGCGGAATCTACTGATCCAGATGTCATTCCTCCTCAGCAATAGCTCCCCGTTGTTTTTTGTATTAGCAATATTGTCCAGGGTATCTGAGACTTGCCCCGCTTCTCAGCCGAGGCTCCAGTGACATGCTGTTATTCTTCTTTTTTTCCAACAGGAAATTGTTACCTAAATCTGCAAACAACACATTTGTTTAGTCTCTATAGCGCCGTGCCAGCCGTTTCATCTGTTTGTCATCAAGGAGAGATCTATGCATATTTGCACTAAGGGTGTTAACATTTCAGAACCTGAGCTGTGTTTAGACGGCAAATTGGATTTATTATTGCTGGCAGTTGAGTTGCTCGTGTTTGCTGTGTAAGTCACCTGTGTATACCTTTCACGAGCTGTCAGTTTATTGCCGAATGGACAATGTTCATTCTATCCCGTGTAATCTGCCTTCTGTTACTAGTTTGATTATTTCCCGTCTCTGCTGCTCTTGATGTGCAATTTACCAGTCAATTGGAAAGGATTTCAAAGAGCATTATAAACCAGGGATTAAAAGTTAGATTAAATAAAAGCACTTGACTGGGACTGAACACTGGTAGAAGGTTTGCATGGTAAAAAGTGACAGACAGGGTGATAATAAAAGAAAAAGGGACAAAGGAGAGAGAAAAAATAAAAAGAGTGTGAATGTGAGGCCTATAAAGTAAGCACCAAAGAGACGGACGTGGAAACCCTCCAGCTTTGAACAGGTGTCGTGGGGAGCATGGAGTGCATTACAGTACATGAGGGCACATTCATGGACCTTGGCCGACATTTACGGTGCTGATCTAAAAGTATTACTGTTCTTCTCCTTGAAAAGCCTGGAGGTGATCGATGGTTTTTTATTGTGTTATTAATTTTCTCATACTTGCTCTCCCGGGGCTTGTGCACACAGATTTAATGTACTTGGAGGATTTGTAAATCTTTCAGTCACAATTGACATGTTCTTTCTTTGTGGGGCCTTGGGGAGACATTTGGCAACAGAGATGTGGTGCACATGTTAAAATGGGATCTTAACACCATCAAATGTTTGTAATTGCATTACCAGGAGGCCCAGGTCACAGGAGACCTTGCAAATTATATTCACAACTCACTCTTTCATCTTATCAGCATGTGAAAATTGTGCTTCTAAAGCACTGGTTC
This sequence comes from Bovichtus diacanthus, assembly GCA_943590825.1. Classification (NCBI taxonomy): domain Eukaryota; kingdom Metazoa; phylum Chordata; class Actinopteri; order Perciformes; family Bovichtidae; genus Bovichtus; species Bovichtus diacanthus. Next base: position 14,007,540 of record CALSBV010012213.1, on the reverse strand, counting down.
CCAACCATTGCTAGGTGGAAAGCTCAAGTAATGAACTAGTAAGTTTACGATGCCCAGTAAGATGTCGTAGCATCACGCGTTGCAAGTTAGCAGATGAGCAGGGATGTTGAAATACGAAAGGCCAGCATCATGTTATAACAGTAGCATTGGTAAATATTATATAAATACATTCAGTTATTGTACATCTATAAGAACATGAAGGCTGGCGCTGATGTAAGGTACTTATGAGCTCATCTGATACAGTGGCCGTGAGGGTACGTCAGACAAAAAAAGTTTATCAGATTTACAGTGCTCAATGTTTACAATTACTTTTTTTCCCCAGACAAAGTGTAACCGAAATGCAAACGGAGCGTTCAGTCCAACAATATGACTAACCACCTCCCCATCTCCTCTGAGCTGAGTGATAGATCAGCTTTGCGTGTGAAGGAGTGCGAAGAACCGGAACTACATAAAGGAGAACTGTCAACGGAGCTCGTCCCCGAGCCTTTTCTCCGGCTAGCGTTCTTGATATAAGCCGCCGTCACAGTAGGAGGCTTTGGACCGAGCTGAAAGACAGTCAGGGGGGGATCGTCTCATCAGGAGTGAGATCAATTCTAGAGAAAGAGAGAGAAAAAAGCGGTAATGGGCCCCAGTCACTTTCTCTTCCACCCACTCGACAGGACATGCCTCAGGCTCGAGGAATGCCCGATATTTACTTTCCCTCCTTCCCATTCCTCATCACCACACATTCTCAGCACAAACAGGCTTCTCCCTGACTTTGTCTCCCCCCCCCCTCTTTCCCAATCTTTAATGGAGCGGTCCAGACTGTCCTGTCAGAGCTGAAATGTCATCCTGCCTCGTGATATTCCCCTCTGCAATCCACTGCTCTTGCTGCTGTCAGAAGCACTTTGCCTGTGACCGGGAGCCACTCTGATCAAATGCAAACTTTTACAGTTGTTTTGAAGGAGTGTCCCGCGAATGAAGCATGTATTTTGGGAAAGAAGTCTTGAGGTAATAATGAGTTTAGCATGTGTGACTTGAGTGGAAGACAGAAATGGAAAAAGGTGTGTGTCTATTTCAGCTGGTAGCAATTTAAACATTTTTATGGGTAAGCAAGTCTATCCACCTGGAGGACCAAGCCAATAGCAAGCTTTAAAAAAAAAAAAAAAAAACCTGCATAAAAGTACGTTAATATAAAATGTGAGTAATGTGTGCGGCTTCCTGACTGAGGTCCGGAGGAATAGAAAAGAATGCTGGGATGTTATGAGCAAAAACAACTGTATTTATGCAGCGCAGAAACATTTCTGTTGGTGCATAAACAACCGCATTATTTATTATCTGGACCCGTTTGTTCTGGTCTATTTTCTGATTGACAAAAAAATAAATCAATGGATAAACGAGAAAAGTTCCTTCCAATCCATTCCACAATCCTCCAGTGTTGAGATGTTCTAGGAAAAGAGGGGAGATGGCAATGAAGAGTCTGTAGTCTATGATTCACAAAGGGTTTTCAGTGCTATTTCCACTCTAATTATTGTTTTTTTTTTTCTCATCCTTCATTGCAGGGCTTTGGGAGCTTGTCTGCAGAGCACTGGTTGGGGAACGAGTACGTTTACCAGTTGACCCGCCAGAGGCAGTACGCCCTCCGCGTAGAGCTGACAGACTGGGACTCACACCAGGCCTTCTCACTATATGACCGCTTCCAAATCGGCAGTGAGAAACAAAACTACAGGTAACGCTGCTCATATTGCTACTGGGTAGACAAAGATGGGCTACTTGTTTTTTGGACAGACGGCGAGATTTGTCCGTCTTCGTTACAGTTTTTCACAGTGGCTGCTAGATACCCTCATATTTGCACCGCATGGTAAAGTGACACAGACTTCAAACTAAAATATAAATATAAACGAATGAATCAGCAAATAATTGAACACGTATTTATTTTTAGCCACGCTAATTGAATGGCTCTATCCATTGCATTGTTGGTCGGTCTGACTTAAATATCTAACTACTATTGGATGAATTTGCCATGACATTTGGTACAAACATTTATGTCCACCTCAGGATGAATAATAATAACCTTGGTGATCCCTCAAACCTTTTATCAAACACCATCATTAGCCATGATCGCCGCATATCTGAAGATTGTGATGCCGTGTCTTCAACATGTGTCGCTAATGGAAGGAGGAATGAGGGAAGGAGGAAAAGGATTATATAAGGAAATAATACTACAATAGAGAGACAAAATGCTCATAAGTGTTAACATTATAAACATAGCTAGTGACCGTGAGCTCTCCAGACACCTCCAAACCAGATCTATCGCTGGTCATCTTCTCCTCATTACGAACGCTCCTTTGATTGACGCTTCGTCCTGGTGTGTTGCGGGGGCGAAGGTTTCTGTTTTCTTTTGAGAGGGTTAATGATAACAGGCCTCAAACTATGGCAGATGCTTGGCCCTCTCAGATGTGGAAAACTACTGCAAATTCCACACTTCCAAGCAATCGCTGGCTTCACAGGAGAAGGTCTGACATCTCCAATTCTGCAGCTCACTGGATGGCTGGTTCTCTCTGATAAGAGGTCCCTTTAGTTGTGAAACGTCCAGCTTTGAATGACGAAATGAGGAAGGAGATGAAAGCCTTTACCTCAACCCTTCAATTCCTTGCACCCAAGTGTTTCCCTGCATGTGGGGGGGGTTTAGCCGTGTTGCCATATCTACTTTTCAGAATTGTCTTGTGATGACAGGGGTTTCGCTTTGCGAGGTTTTCCCTCTCGAGGAGCTCATACCTGGAGTGGGCTTCGTGGTTTTCTCAGAGGACTGGAGAAGTGATCTTCAGTCAAGCAGAACAGATCAAGATGTTATTTTTTTTTTGTTTTCAATTTAACGCAGAGTTGAGGTTTTGTGTGATGTGAGGCCTGAGTGGAACTCCATCTCTTGTTGCTGTATGAATCCAGGCTCGTGTTCATGGCACACAGATGTGCGAGGTGTCGGCCTGTATATTTGTAGGGCTGGGTATCAATCCTCAATACGTTCTTCGCCGTACCTATCCCTCCGTAACTGTCTTTCACAGACCCACTAACATAGGTATATTTGCTTTTAGGTCATCTTTTCCTTTGTTTCGCAAATATTTGTTTACGTCCCACACTTTTGATCTTTTGAATTAGAGAAACAATAATTGTTTGTGTCCCGCTGCAGCAGGCAAAGGGCATCCCTGGCCAATCCAGCCTGTTTTTAATGCAGGCTCGTGCTGTTTAGGAGTCAAATCGACACACTGATCTCTATAAATAGATTTGTTCTTGAAAAATAGTTGTGGTACTATAATCACATGTGATAATCGCTCCTCTGAAACACTGGCCATAACAAACCAGATGGCCGGACCCAAAACAAACCGACTCTGCCATGTTTTCTGCTTTGGCACCTCCCTGCTTTTAAATGTCAAACAATCTGCGACAAGTTTTCCAGATTATATTTCTTGCTCTGAAACATGAGATATATTGTAAGTGATATGGCCAGTCTTCCAGTTGGTTTTGAATTATTTTTCTTTCATCCGTGATGGCTTACTGGAATAGAGTCTGCGTCAGCGCGAGAATTTAGAAAGACCTCATTTGGTATTTAAAATGTGCCTCTTGCTCTCTCTGTCACACACACACGCACGCACACACACACACACACTCAAACAGGCTATAAGAACAAAAGCACATTAACAAGGCCACAAACCGACAAGCACATTGAAAACCTTGTAGAATAATTGACGAATAGTCCAACAATGCACACGACTCACCATTTATCATTTTTTGAGCGTTACCAGGAAATGTTAGTCTTGCTGCCAGCTTCTTAGTTTCATCTATATACTGTGGAACGGAAATTACTCAACTTCCAGAGAGGGAGGGAGGTGTGCAATTATTCTTTTTGTGAAATATAGGGTTCTAATCCTTTATAAATGAAGTCATGTACATGGAATAAATGTCATATTTATTGCCAACGAGCTAAAAGTTTCGACCTGCCATTCATCTTTATTCAGTCATCTGATTCATGCTGGCATATCCAGCATAATGCAACTATTATATCAGTACATTAAAAGGGACATGATTGAAATAATTCACATAATCTTTTTTAAATACATTTTCGTCATTTTAGGACTTTGGTACGATTTGGTTGATGTTTTCATTTAAATTGTAAACCCCTTGAGACTGTTACCTATAGTATCTAAGATGCAGATAATTCAATGGTTATGATAGGTGGTTATTTCTCTCAGTCAATAACATTAGACTATTAGAGGTTTCCCCTTTTTTACCAAGGCAATGCTCTCAGAGAGTTTGCTTCCACAAATCTTAGCTGAGAAAGTGACAACTGTTTATTGATTGATGTTGAGTTCATGCTTTCTAACACTTCAAGGACATCAAGTTTATAAGTTTTACCAAAAGAGTCTATCTATAAAACTACTTTTGTACACCTCTTTATTTCTGTATTTATTGTCCGTCGAGATATTATTACTTCGCAAGACGGTTGATTCACCATGCAAAAATGTGACGATTGAAATCGGTGGGATGAAAAATAAATTACAATGTTTTTTTTAAACAGCAGGTGGCGCCGTCCATTTTTGTCTTTGTTTGTTCGACGTCTTGCGTCACTTGCGTCACTTGCGTCACTAGCTGTGCTCTTAGAAGTAGAACATTAGAGCAGGAGCAGATCAAGGGGCCCACATCAGTGCAATAGCAGCCAAATAAAAGAAGAAATCTACACTGGCTACATCTGCACAGTGTAAGCGGACTTCAACAATGTTGTTTTAAAGTTGAACGCACAAATCTTGAGCGAACACTTTCAGGGTATATTTGGGTTGACCAGAGCATCAAAGTTCCCACTGAACCATAACCTCATAATATTGTGAAATGAGCTCTTGAGTTTTTTTCTTCATTGTGACTTTGGCCACCATAATTGCAGAGGTTACTGTCTTTACAAACAACAGGAAAATGCCCCCTATCATCAAAACTAATTAGGTTGCTGCGATACGGCATGGATTGCAGAAAAGAAAATAATGAAATCAAATATAATTTGATGACCTGTAAATATTGTTGTAATGATAGTCGTCAGATCAACACATTCAGTTAATTGCCCTCATTTCTCAAAGTTTATTTGTGCTACGTATCAATATGAATAGAAAACAACATTGCAAATGGACACACAAAAGTGGCTAATTAGAGAAATTACGGCTGGAATGAACAGAAGTTACACAGTGTTGGTTAGAGGGGAAATTGTAGCACAATATGAAGAAAATTGCACATGATACAAAACTAATTTATGTAACAAGAAAAGACACAAACTGGACTGAGTGATAACACAATGGGGATAAACAGTTTCATGCAGAGAAAAAGTGATTGTTGAGAATTGTCTTGAAGTTACAGAGAAGTTAAAGTGTTTCGATCACAGATGGCTTTGTTATTTTTCGACAAAGGCTTGTAAATACCAATAATTATTATGTCTTTTAGGCAGGAAAGACTAACTGAACGTGTCATGCACAATACTGTGGCGTATATTGTAATTCTTTTCAGTAACAAACCTTAGCGTGGGATGGTAAGAGTGAAGGCGACAGAGATTGTTGTTGTGCAACAGAGTGCGCAAGTATAAAACAACATCATCTGTATAAAGACGTATTTGACAATCATGTATTTAAAAGACAAAAGTTGTTACAGCACAGAAAGTTGAAAAGAACCAGGATACTTAAAGTAAGTGGATGTAAACTTCCTTAATGCCGGCTCGTCTCCAGTGGGTTACTTACTGTAACTGGACAAGTGGCACTTAAGAGATAATACATTGTTTTAATAGTACACTTGTTCATACAGGGACAATTAAAGTGGCATTTAGTACAATTGTTCTCCAAAATATTGCTCATAGTTGTTTCCAGAGTCGAGTTTGCCCTAAAATAAAACACACACGTTGTCGCAGTATGAAGATGATAAAATAAAAGGGTTTTATGTCTCAAAAAGAGACAGGGACACAATAAGTAAACATTTGAAAGGTGCGAGTTCTCATGCACTTTGTAGGCAGATATACTGCATAGTACAACATTCATTTTAAAGCTCATACATTGATTTTTTTAAAAAGATGTTGGCAAAATACATGGAATTTATTTGTCGAAATCTTGTCTACGTCTATCTCTGTCCGACCTGTTTTGGACTCGAACCTTCTTAGATAATGTTTCTTATAATCCTTTTCAAGAATTTCAAGTTTCATGCATCTACTTCACAAAAATGGAATGTGAGTCAGCGAATGTCTGGTTATGTTTAATGCATCTTAAAACACTAATGCACGTGGTAAGATGCAGTGAAGTACCCTGGGCACCAAAGAGGACCATCATTTCCAAAATCGTCTTTGGTGTACTTTCACAGCAGTTGAATATATATATATATATATATATATATATATACAGTATGTACAGGCACAAGTTGAGGTTGACATTGAAAAGTTGTGCACGTACCTTCAAAGCCCCCCAGCTGGAAGAAAAGAATGACATGTTTATTTTTGAGTCATTACATCTTTATTCAATATCCTTCCCTGGTTGGACAGCCAAGTTCTTAAATCCAGTGATTTCTCCATATGGTTGTGGCCCGATTTCCCCGTGGAATCATAGAGATCTCGTTTAGATGTTTTTCATGTGAGGATTTAGGGAAGAAATTGGCAGAGATTTTGATTCCAAAACATGGTGACTCCTCTTGTTTTCCAAGACTCACACTGAGATAATCTTCGATATCTCAAGTTATGTCTTGAACTTCTTCCCTGGAAGCTTCAGGTTCTACAGTTTCCAGTGATACAGAGATGAAGCATCAAAGCTACAGGCTGCAACACTTGTGTAGGACAGAAAAAAAGGATCAGCAGCACAATTTGTTAGAAATGAACAATATGTGGTGTATTGAAAGTTTATTGAAAATAAAAGTCGTAATGTTTTTTTTGTTTTTTTTATTAGACGTAAAGCTGATAGTGCGGCTCTCTATCACCTCCTCGAATTATACAAAGGAAAAAGATGGAATCTAATAAAAACAAATTACGGATCACACGCTTCCAGAGCTTTCAAACAAGCCACGCGGTCTTTAGCGGCGGATGGAGTTTGACTTAAAGTGATATGGATGAAATCATCAGCTGCTGAGCTCACATAACAACACACCCATCTCCGTGACAACTCAACAAACTCCCTTTGCTGATGAAGTCCTGCAATACAGTTGAAAGCTGTCATGAAATCATTAAAACATCATTCTGTTTATTTAGCCAAATATCACAAAATATAAATTTGCCTCAGGGGGCTTGACAATCTGTGCAGCATACAACACCCTCTGTCTTTAGACCCTTGCAAGCGGCATTTTGCTGTCAGCTGTGGAAAAAGCTAGTAAGTGTGCCTTGAGTTGAAGATAAGACAGATTTACAAATCAAGAATTGTTATGCTTATCTGAACAATTTTCATTTCCAGCGGTTCTCAAAGGAACAGCTCTTTGTCTAGAAGTATATCGTCCTTTAAATGGACATGAAATTTAGAGAAGATGACCGTATTCACTGCATTGGGTAACTTCATTCACATGGCTCAGCCAATACCTTTAACTGCACTACGGCTAACCTATAAGCATTAACTATACACACTGTTTCCATCAGCGTACACGTGGCTCAATGGAGCTATGTGACACCCAGTGGCGACAGAGCAGTCAAGCAGGTCTGAGCGGGCCAGACACCTGCATGGTCGCGCAGTAGGAAGCGAGCCATTAGTCAGGGGGATTAACCTCTGCAATGGGCCAATCAGAGTGCAGCTCAGGAGGCTAACGTCTAACAGGTGTGTAGAAGCACGAGCTGGACTGGGTTGTCGCCTTCATGTATGGGGATGAAAGGGAAACGAAGCATGCTAAGTTTGGCTCCGTCAGTCCAAAGATGAAGCGTGGCATACCTTTTTTAATCACTTTCATTTGAGACTTTTTTTTTTTTTTTTATAGATTACTGATCATTTACACCATTTTAGAATTTTATTAATGCAGTTTTCTTTAAATAAAAAATAAAATGACTTGACCTTTGTACAGGGTAACATCGTGTACATTCCATTAGACACATTGTTTTATGGCTTTTCCCCTAACCCCTCCAGAGAAATTATTTCATAAAGTCACCGTATGACAGCAATATCCTCTGCTCAGAGTAACACAGTGTGTTGTAAAATGGGACGTGTGAGATAAAAATAAGGCATGGCGACATGTTAGCAGATCGGAGGTCCCACGCCGAGCCCAGCACGCTCAGCTGTAATCCAACACATCTTTACTCTGTGTGGGGAGAAAGCGACGTATTTTGGGGAGGACCACTATGAACACTTCTCGGCTTAAAGCGAATAGCATTTCTTCAAATATATAAAGGCTGGTTTGTGTTTGTTCAGGTTTTTAAGGTGGCAGGTCGAACAAAACTCTTATCTTTTTAAATATTTCAACTCAAAAGTTAACTTTTTTAGTGTACATGTACAGTACATAGGGGATGTTATGTTGATATATCATGTGCAAGATCAATCATTTGAAGAAAGACAGGAAAGGTTTTAACTAAAACGTCTGAAGCCTTCATTACTGTATTATTGGGAATGTTTGATCATGACGTTTTTCAGAATGATAAAAGTCATTGTGACCTAGTTTTACTTGGAAGGGCTTTCAGACAAACACATCCCAGTCATCTGATTCCTCACCTGACCCTGCTACAACTCATCCACATACAGTTCGCAGCTGTAATACTCCAGAGCACAGACTCATTGTGAAAACTGAATCTGCATCAAGGCTTGGTTCACCCAAATCAAGAAAAGAAAAAAGAATGTCTCACTTACCCCTAGTGGTATCTAGTAATGCAAATCGTTTTTGTTTTATTTACCCAAGTTTTGATGTTTCTCCAGTGGAGACATTTGCAGGAACCCCTAATACAATAAACGGTGTGGGATTTCATTCGTGGGGCTAAATACCTTTGGATGATTACCTTTTCAGAAACTCAACAGCACTGTCTTTCCAAAAACAATGCCCTAGTTACTTCATATTTGGACGCATTTGCGAAAACAGTGTCTAAGCTTCAGGTCCCCGGGGGGGGGGGGGGGGCGTTTCTCATGGTAGTACTTGGCTGACATCTGATAATGTCTGTGCTGCACTACTTTCTGGAACACTTTATGTATAGCTTGTGAATGTTGCACATAGCATTGGTTATTTACTGTTAAACATTCAACAATTGGGATGACCCCTCTTGCTAGGCTAGGCTAATTAGCTTCCACTCGGAAAATGGAAGCTAGCTCTCATTAAAACTGATTCTCCTACCAGACGTTACTTTTGGCTCCTGTCATGTCAACACTCGAGGAGTGCAACTGTCAGGCTCCTGTGTGTTGTCTTCTTATGACTCCAGTGAAGCTTAAAGGTTTAAGTTGACTGGGGTGGTATTTGCGTTCAGCTGAAGTCTCAGCTCCGATGTTTCAAAATCTTTGAGGAAAAAGAAAAAAAAAAAGCTATCCGCATGACAAGATACCACCAGGGGTAAATGGGTGTATTTTGGGTTAATTGACCCTAATGGTGACATGCACTGTGGCTATTTTAACTTCATAAATATATCGAAAGACTACAAACAAGCCGGCGTCCCCGGTGGATATTAGAAGTAATTAGATAGCGGGACACCAACCTCCCTCCCCAGAGGTGTCACTGAGTAAAGCCAACTGATTCCCCTCACAGCTCAATATTTTGGTTACTAATAAGCCTTGACCAATCACATTACTAACTCCCTTTAATGGGAACAATCAGAGTGGCATGCATTGCCCCTTAAATTCCCGATCTGGCTGAGCAGATGTCTGTCCCCTGATACATTTCATTAACATGATTTACTAGACACCATATCTCTGTTTTTTCTCTCTCGTTCTTAGAAACAGGCCTCAGGAAAAGCATCTCTTCCTCTTGAGTGTGTTATTTGGCCCATCTTTACATTACCCCACTTATCATTTGAGTGCATAATGGTTCCTGACAGGAAAAACTGCAAATGTCAGTTAAGCTGGGGGTTGTTGGTCTGGTAAATATGCAGCGCTGCCGGTAAACACAGCCGCAGACTATTTAAAGCAGCCTGTCAAAGTGTCATGCTGAAAATCCCTCTTGATGATGTGCCTAGGCGATTCATCAGCACAGCAGAGATCGCAAGAGCTTTGGAAAACGGCGAGTTGATGTGCAGCGCAGTCTGTTCTTTATCAGAGCGGTAGCAGACCTCATCCTTGACATTGCATGTTTTATTCCTCACAATCAGGAATTAGCTGATCAAGTCACAAGTCTTACCGTAACTGAGGCAGCGTGTTTCGATGTGAGTTTACTCAGAACTGGAAAGCATCTCCAGAGACATCTGTTGCCTCGTAGACACCGGTTAAAACTTTAGCATGTGTCACAGATGATGTGCTGTTCACACACTCACACACACAGGAACCTGCACATTATACGCACACCCAAGTGCTTATAATATACTCGCAGGCCCTTATGCAAACTTGCCATGTCCAGTGGTCATTTGGTGCCACTGATTAGACACATGACTCACCCCTACATTGTAGGATTACACATATTGGTTTACTGACTTAGCGAATTCCCCACAGTGACCTGCAGTCACACTTTTTTGCTCCGCTCTACAAATCAGCCATTTACACAGCTGTCCAAATACAGAAGTCTTTCACGTTAAATGACTTTCTTTCCCGGGGAGTCTACCAGTCTCTTTCTTTGAGGTATTCAAGCTGATGCCTCAGAGCTACAAGCTTCACAAAGGCCGGTGGTGCATACAGAGTGTTAAACAAGCCCAGAAAAACACAACATATTTTTTGTATTTGTTACTTTCTCATCGGAAAACCCGAACTAGGTGCAAGGTTCACGACACGCCCATGGTCCCCTGTTGTCGAGAAACGGACTCAGGAAATTGCTTTCACTGAGAGTGAACCATACTTAATAATAGAGACCTCATTGGCTCGGCGCTGCAGTCCTGCTCTTTGAATGCGCAATCATCTTCTATAGGGAGAAAGTGAAACCCAGAGGGCGTGAGAGAAGCAGAGACATCAAGAGGAAAAAGGCGAGCGTGTGATGCAGCAGGTTCGGTGGAAGGCGTTTAATGGTAGAGCCGTCAAAGGGATGAAGGAATTGTCAGCACTTCCCATTCACAGCTCGAGCGACTTCACAGTGGGACACACCCTGAAGAAATCAGAATGTTTTCAATTTGTGTGTTGAGCGCTGGGTGTAAAGGAATTCAACATGGGTGTGACGGCTTATCAGTCCCATCGACGTGCTGTTTCTTGGAAACATTTTTGAGTGAAAAGCTGGCAAGAAACGTTATTACTTACTCTCCAGCGCATCTCGGATGGATGGTTGCCAGGTGATGCTGAGCAGACATTTATATCAACGCCATTATTCCATTTTACTCAGTACGCACGAACAATAGCTTTCTGTTTTGTGTCGCAAACGTTAAGTCTATGACATGCAAGTTAAAAATAATAGTGTGTGGCTTTTTTTTTTTCTTGTAAGTAGATATGCAAGGAACATCTGCATGTGCCAAGAAAATGATGCCCTTTGCGGTACGTGCGCAGCAGTGACAAAGGCAGCAGTGCCACCTACATAAACTCAAACTTTATTAACAAAACGGTTTAAAAAAAAAAAAAAGTTTTTTGTCTTTTTTTTTCTCTGAACTAAAACGTGCTTGTCAATTTGCTAGAATGAGCGATTTACTTTAGGGGATTTCATTTGGTAATTAATACAAAGGTTCTCATAAACAAACATTATAAAATTTGTTATACATTCAATATGTTCAGTTTGGCCAACATATTATAGGTATTCACTCGACAGTTATTGCATGCCAGTGTCCTTCTTACATCCTTTTGAATTATAAACGCCTTTTATTTATTTATTATTATTGGGTCTGGCATAAAGCAGCAAGAACACAGTGGCATGTATGGTTTCATGAAAGGAATGTAATGTCATGAAAAGAGGAAGAACTGTAGAAGCTGTGTACTTTAAGGCAGGCTGCTTATTGCTCTTTTAGTCTGTGTAGCTGTTAAATGTCAGTATTTGTGGTGTAAATTAATGTACTTTGGACCTGCGGATAGAAATGTGACTCCCAGACATTCCTTTCACGACATGCCCTTTCCTCTCTCTCTGCCTCTCTCTCTCCTTCAATCTGTAATTCTTTCAAATACTCTTTCTTTCATTCTTTATTTGATCTTCTCTCCACCCGGGTAGTGTTGTTCCAGGTGTTCTACGTGTACTCAATGACAACAAAAAAGAAATAGCCCTCAGGAGACTTTTCCTGCAGCATGTTATGTCTTCGTGTGTTTTCATGTCCTGACTTCCTCTTCCTCGTGTCTTCCAGGTTGTTCCTGAAAAGCCACAGTGGGACTGCAGGCAGACAGAGCAGCCTAGTGATCCACGGAGCAGACTTCAGCACCAAGGACATGGACAATGATAACTGCATGTGCAAGTGTGCCCTCATGCTCACTGGTGGTAAGTGCACTACAGTGGGGATGATCATACATTCATATATCTATATGGTATATATTGGACTTTTAAGCTACTAAATGATCCACTATATTATACTACTATAAATCCACTATCGTAAAATATGCTTTAAAAAAGAAAGTGAGGTGAGTGCAGTGGATTAGATTCAATATACTTATTCTATACTTCTATTTAATTGGTTGTAAAGCACAGCATTATTAACCGGAGTGTTTTTGCAAGAGCACAACGTTCTTCATCGATCTCACCTCTTGGTTTTGCTCTCAAAGTGCACCAGAATGATGCATTTAACTTTAAAATGTACAAAATGTTCTTCTGGGTGAGTGTGCTGCAGTCGTACATGCATACGTATCGTCACCTTATCCACTGCTCAGAGCAGCCTTAAGTTATGGTTTAACCATTTACCTTCCTTTTCTCTCCCAGATAAGTTTAGCTAGCATGAAGGTTTGTTTAAAAACCTGTCTGATCGCTCGAGGCCTCGTGTTTCTTGCCCCATCAGACTACTTTTAGCAAAGTCTTCTTGCCCCTAGGTCTCAGTTATTAACTTAGGGAGTACAATTTTATTTCTACCAATAGAAATCATGGGTAAAACTACCAAAAAATAAATTCCCAAGATGTAATGAACCGGGATGATCGTTTCAGCATTTGTGTCTCTATGGCACCACACAGAATCGCTTTTACAAGAAAACAATGGCATGATGTAACCATTCTAAAAAAGCAATTTTCTCTGATTGGCTTTACGATCAACCCTACTTCATTAGTTCAGGTCATTGTGCACACAACCTGCTCTTGACATGCATACAATGGGCTACCATGGCCACTTATACATCTATCTGCATCTCTTAGGCTATACGTTTCATCCCCTCCCAGTTGCACTGTGGTTGGAAACGAGCACATAATAAAGATCCCTGGGCGCGGCACCAAGTGTCAGAGAGATTTAAAATGACTCGGCTTCTCCTGCTGTGTAAGCGGAGCCCAGTGACCCTCGCCGTCACCTCATGACTGTTCTATTGCTGTGGAGTCTTGACCTGGTACTAATCAAGCATTTCTAAGTGCAGATTTAAGATCAGCGTTACCTCTTAGGTCATTGTGAATGCAGTGGGAACTGGCATTTGATCACTAATCAACACCCCTACTCGACTTGATTCATAGCCCGCCTATGCCCAGCCGCTAAAGGAGAGGCATGACAACATGAAGCCCGAGTCGAGCCTGGTCCGAACCCAGCCCTGTGTTACAGTATGTACAGTATATCAGTTGATTTATTCCCTGCATTTATAAGTGCAGGGCTGACATCAAATGATGTAAGTGTCTGGATTATACAAGAGGAAAATACTTCTCTACTACATTTACGAGGACAACTGCAGCAGGCCGTGTTAGGAATACGGAGGAGGATATAGTGTGGACACACACATACTGAAATGTATATATTTACACAGCACCAGAACACACAGTAGGGATACAGTACAGACAGTAGGAGATAGGGGGGGGGGATCCCTCTCTGATGAGAACAAACTGCACTCGAGACTTTTTTATAATAAAAAAAAAAAAAAAAAGGAGACATCCCCACTGTTTTTACAAGTCTTTAAAAATGTCTGGCCTGGAAACGGAGAGGATACTGATCATAAATCCCGAAAGGATTGCTGCTGTGCACACTGAATGTGTATGTGTGCGTCGGCGGTTGTGTGGTCTGCGGTTTATCAACGACTGAGGGATGGCAAGTGGGAGACATTCGCTGTATTCTGCTTCACGGTTTAAGAGGGGGGTGGGGGGGGGTGAAAAAACACTGTCTCCATAAAATAAAACCGCAGGTTCCACAACACACTTTGTGAAGCTATCACCAAGCCTCATCCCACCGTTGTATCAAATACATGTCTACTATCTTTTCATTCTAACTATAGCTGGTGTTGTAAACTATGTCTTGTGAACCCAAGACTCTTTTTTGTGATTAAGTTGCTCTCAGACTTTCTGTTTCCTATTGTTAAAGCTGCTTTAATGGCAGTGGAATCAAACTGTCAGCACAGAATTGACATATTATCAAGTTTTTTGGGTTGTCAAACTTATTGCTTATTTACACATCCTGCAGATCCATCTGTCCAATATTCACTCTCCATTTAGCTCTGTTTTGCTCACCACCAACTCCTGTTGTAAATATGTCTCTTTAGCTGCTATTTGCTCCACTTATATTCATAAGATAGTCTAACTCTGTCTGTCTTACATTTGGTGCTGGGCAGGTAGTGTACAGTGGGTTTATTAGAGCTTATTAGCTGAAAACGTCTCCCTGTTGTGGCTGGAAAGTGAACCAAAACAGTAAAGCTGTGGGCGCTAAAGACTAAAACAATGAGCTAAAAGATGCTAAAATGCCCCTTTTAGTTCAGGGAAAATGCAAAGCTGGGGGACAAATTCCATGTGGATTTATCACTACAAGCGACCTTTTTCTCATTACAAATAATCATTCAATCCATTTTTATGTCATAAATATTTGATGGTTGTGACCTTTCACAGCTTTGGTCCATCTACAGAGACGTCAGGTGCCTCCACTGAGAGTGCTCCCCATCTTGAGGACTATTTCTAAAAGATATCCCTAAAAAAAAACGCGAAAAAAATTGCAAAAAGTGCAATTTCATATACGATTCCCACTGGCGCCAGCATCCTGAAATTATAAGCAGCTGTGGAAATGTAAGGAGGTGTCCACCAGTTTCCATGCTATGTTGTGTATGTATCTTATGATGAAGCAGCAATCAACGTGAAATTTATATCTGTGCGATCCATGCCAGCTACAAGGGCAGAACATTGCTCCTGATTACTGACAGGTCTGGTGAAATGTCATGCCGTAGGCGGCAGTGGTATTCAGGTCTGACCGGGAAGAGGAGCGGCGCTGCGACGTGTCACTGTGTGACTGACACACGCCATGCCTCGCATATGTTCTATATCTGACTGTATCAGCGAGGGAGCGTTTACTAGTTCAGATATAAGACTTGAATGACAACTGCACTACCAGGTCGGAATAGATATGATCAGTAAATCTCATCTGAAATATATAACAGTAATAATAGCACAGCAACAGCACCTTTCATACATACATTTACATGTTTTATATGTAAAAAATAAACATTTAGACACAATTTAAAAACCTGGGTGGAATAATGGGAATAACAATAGAAATCTACGTTCAGTAAGATTCAATAAAAGTGAGCCAGAAGTTACATGGTGGATATTTAAGGGGTTGTTTCATAGATTTAGTCCGTATTAAGAGAAGGCTTCCTTTCTCTCTTAACTGCTTCAATGGCTTCAAAGCCAGGGAAACAACTGTTGACTAAGTATGGAAGTGCTCACGCTAGCAAAACATTTTCAAAGTCAATTCTAAAAATAGACAATAAGCCAATGTGCATCTTAAATTGTAAAATAATGTGTCACCTTGGGAGTAAAATAAAAGTTTCCCATGCCATTCCCTACTCTTATGTCTGCTATGCTGGAGCTTGTGCACATGCACTCCTTGCTTTAAATAGAAAGAGGTACCGAAAGTGTTTAGCAGCAGGTACTGGCATGCCAGTGAACCCTGTGACAGTAACACATTGTGCAGATAGCGGTGACATGGTGTCTGAACCATTGCCATGGCCCTGTGGGAGAGTCCATGGGAAGCGTTCAACCTCTACCAAGGACAAAGTTTAGGATTGAGGTGACTCTATCCGCACCTTGACTAAACAATACTTACTCAAAGTCTTGTTTGCTGCTAAAAGGCATTGACGCTTTGCAGCTAATGTTTAATTTCTTCCTATTTTTCTCTATTCAGGTTGGTGGTTTGATGCCTGTGGCCCGTCCAACCTTAACGGCATGTACTTCACCCAAGGACAACACGTAGGGAAGTTGAACGGTATCAAGTGGCACTACTTCAAGGGCCCCAGCTACTCGCTACGAGCCACGGCCATGATGATCCGCCCCCTGGACTTCTCCTAGTCTTTTAAACTTTTAACTTCCAAACAGCTATGTAGCACATTAGAGGGACGCTTCCTATTTTATCCTCTTGTCTCATCTCATTTCGCTGACTAGAGGAGTCACCCAATAAATCTTTTTTTAATTCAGCCTGGTTCTTCCGCAGAGCAGCGGCTATTGCTGTGCTGCTGTTGCCTCCTAACCTTTCCCCCGAATGAACTGAAAGTCAGCCATGAGGAGGAAGAAAGACGTGATTCACCTGAACTGTTTTCTGTCTCCACGCAGATTCACAAACTTGAAGTTATTTAAGGACAAATGCGTTCAGGTGGGTTATCTCTCACCTGGAATTCGTGCACATTTTGAGCATGCTAGAGCGTCGGCTGGTAGGAAAATTCAAGCATGTTGTCAAACCACATTTTCTTTTCCATTTTCCCGGGGACCTGCGTTGTAATAATATGGAGGACTGGAACTCTTATGAATGGAAAGCAGCACTGACTCTTAAACTGCGGGGCAGAACTTATCTGGAACGCTCCATTGAGACGAATGAGAGATATTGCTTTTTTTATTAAAATGTTGCTCACCGAACGCAGCCCATAAATATTACCATTGTATTATACATTGTGTTTTTTAGTATTGTTTTTGCTATCCCAACTGTACACGGTATCCAAAGTGAAATGAAATTGTCTTTTGTACTGTACAGTGTATACTGAATTTCTCTCTGCATTATGTATAAAACCCACGCTCAGCTTTAGGGTGACCTTGAAATTCAACTGATGAGTTGGTAATAGTTAAAGAGGTCATTTGCAGTATTTGCTGGCAATTACACACTAGCTGTCTTCTAGAGTGTGATGATTTATAGAGTTCAATATGTTGGGATTAGATTCTGGACTGAGATCCACTTGCCTTTGTTATTGGCTGAGAAACGACTAATACTTGCCAAGGTTCAGATTGTGAGTGATCACCTTAAATCTGCTGAATATGAAAAACAAGGTCATTAATACAGATGCACATAATTAGTGATATATAACAATTATAGCTCTGTGCAGAATGGGGGGGGGGCAGAGAATCCACACTTGCATATACAAGTAATACACAGATATATATAGTATACTCCTGAGTGTAATGATGAAGTACCACGTCATGATCCTTCCATATTTACAAAGATGTAAATGCTTATATTAAGCTGGTGTCCCAAGTGTACAAAACTCACAAAGAATGAGGTCAAAGTTCATATTATTGAAACGTTTTTCTAACTGTAGAGGACATTATACAACATTTAGGACTGCTGCTAGCTCTTCCTGTAAGACAAGAGCAGATCATTAGGACAAGTTACGTTCAAAATAGTTTTCACATCCATACGACACGGCCTCAGAATCCAGACAGATTCTGTTTCTCATCAACGCAGCTTTGGAGAAAAAAGAGAATTATGAAATTAATGATTCCACCAAGTAGTGTGAACACATATTTCATAACTTCCATCTTCCAGACTCTAATGTGGAGTATTTACTAAAGGTACATGTGGCAAGAGAAGGAGTGTATCTGGAACCTGTAAAACTACAATTGACATGTTTATTAGCATACTAAAATTGCATAATTTAATGTGTGTGTACACAAAGCAACTTTCCTGAGGAAAGCTATTCTTTTTTTCTTCCGTTTTTACTCTGCCAGAAGTACAATGGTGTTTTGAAGTTGAGCATTAAAACATAGAAACTAAGATAATAACCCTGGAGAAATGTGCCTTTAATAACTCTGCTTTTACCTCATTGAATTCCAGATTTGCAGATTTATTTAAACATCTTTTGTAACATGTGGTCAGTGTTGTGTTGCCAGATTAAATAAAAGAGAAAATGTTTTCAATATGCGTTTAGGCAGCACTTTTTGTGCCAAATTGATGTGATGATAGACATAGGTTTAAAGTCAGGGTTCCAGGCTTCCTTCGTGATAACATCTTCAACATTAGTTTAAATCCTCCGATACAAAGCCTGTACTGCATGTCATGCAAAGCAAACATATTGCACAGGGAGACCTGAGAAGAATCTCATAGATGGATGTGCTTTCTTCCGCTTTTTCGTGACTGAACCAGATGTTTCAAACATCAAACTCCCTCTCTGCCGCGACGATGGAGCGGCTATTGTCTCGAGTGGTGACTTGCTTGCCTGTGGCATTGACAGATTTCCAAAGTGTCAAATGATGCTGGCGGGACCCGTAGTGTCTCCTCATAGTTGACATTCCTGCTCCTAATCAGAGGTTAAACAAATTACTGCAGCTTGCAAACCACCGCGTGTCCTTCAGCGCCTGCACTGACCCGACACCCTCGCTGGAATGTGTTCAATAGAGAGTCCGGAGCAGTGGAGTGTGAAGAGAGTCGCACACGCTGGCAAACACCTATGAGGGTCTTAAGCTTTGTCCTTTGTTGGTGTGAGGACAGGAGGTACCGAGAACCACTTCTAAACTGGGGGAAGTTTTGTCTTCAGTGGACATTTATGGTGTCAAAGCAAAGTGGCATTTCACTTGTCATCTCCACACAGCTCCTTGCATCCACAGCCAGGCTGCTCTGCTGAAAGTGGATCCTTTCCTGTTAACAGAGGAAGAGCTGAGGGCCGGCGAGGCGATGGGACTCCCTCAGGGTCTGAGCTGCATGCAGAGGACAGCGTTGGACTTCAGCCAAATCAGATATGACAGAGTACAGAACCTGCAGTATGAACACTCAGGGCCATTGAATCCCCTAAAGAGACCACCTGCTCACATGGAAATGAATAAAAACATTGAAGATACATAGAGAAAGGAAGTGAAGGTAAAATTAGAACTCGTCTGTAGCCCCTTGCTCATGCTCTTCATATCATATTTAGTCGTAAAATGCCTTTAGAATGGCCTCTTAGTTCCAGTTTCCACTACAAATAGATTCGCAGCAGCACAAACAATTATTATATTGCAAAAGAGGTTGTTGGACTTAAGCAGCAGAGTCAGGGTGAAGAGAGACCGTAAAACACAATAATGGAGTATACTTTAACAGCTAATGATATCCTATTTCATTGTGTAGCACTGAAGCAGGAATAAAGGGATTCAAATATGAAAGTAATTCAGTTTTAAATCAAGTGAGATGTAAATAGTTAAGCAATGAACTCAAATAGTGAATAATTCAAATATTCAAGGTGAACTAAAATAAAGAGACTGACAACTTTAATGTCCACTTGTCTCATTTTTATTGGTCATCAGTGGTATCAGTCGAGAGTTTTCTGACATCTACGGCACATTTGGCATTACATTCACTATGTGAAATGTGTGAAAAACCTGCTCAGTCACACCCAGAGCCACTTGCACTTCTGTAGCTGTATCTATTAGTTAAAAATAGACTCACATCAACACTACAGACTAAAAAGGTCCTCTCGGGTTTCGCCAAAACCAGAATTGAAACTGTCTGTATGTGATGTACTGTCACATAACCGCATGAAGTATTTGACCCTTTAAAAGCAAAAGATCTGACTGAATCAAAGCCACAAGTCTCAGTCCCGTATGGTGCATATGGTATACTCTATTAACCCTTGATGAAAGACTTTCATGACAAGCGTTCTGCAGCTTTAGTTAAAGCAAAGTACAGTAAATGACAGTAGACTAGTTCTGCGTTCAACGTAACTGCTCCGTTGTTGCATTTCAATTTGGGCTGTTATGTATTTTACTCTATTTATTTGACTCTCGTGGACTCTATGAGTATGTTCACCAGACTTACTAGATTAAATCTTGCACAAGTCCTAGCATAATTCAAAAGAAAATGTCAGTGTTTGTTTGAATCTGGTTCACTTGCTCCGAAGCCAAAGTAGCTCATTGAAATGGTGCGTTTACTGGGCTAGAAATCAGCTTAACTATCTCAGAATAACAGAATAATAGGATGTCTTACAATTGTGCAATATCATCCTGATATTGCACAATTGTCAGGCCTCCAGTAAAGACTTCACAGGCCGACTGCTGTCTTCAACTTGGAAATGCGTTTTATCGCCGCGTAGCTGTGAGTTGCACAGCATTGTGAGAGAAGACAAAAGCCCCGTGCTTTGGCTCTCTGTGACAGTGACATCATGTTGCCTGTGTTTAAATGAATAATTGCCTCTTAAATGTCTTCATGTTACGGGGCAATCACCAACACTAGCAACTAAAGAAATCTGGTCAAACACGGAACTGGCACAGAATCCAACACCAGTAAAGCAACAGTTAAAAGGACACTGGGGACTGAACTCGTAAATTCATCAGATGCAAGTCACCCTGAAATCATTGTATTCAAGCTGACATCAATGCGTGCAACTCCAAGTCATCCCCTTTTCACTGCAGTAGACTCTATAATCCCAAACCAACGGTGTTGTCTCAGCAGAACTGTTAAGATTTGACGCTAGAGAATCACAGTTTGTCTTCATATGTGCAGAGAATTAAGACTCTAAGTTTGAGGGTTTTTAGAGAGTTCCAAATCTTCAGCAAGAAGTTATCTGATCTTTGATTTCCCGAGACTACCAAAGGTGTTTGGTACATGTTTGTGAGGTCCCCTCCAGTTAGATAGGTTATGTTTTTGTCTTCATTTAGTATTTTCTGTTACTTGTCTCTCCTCTAGTCTGCACTTCCTGCCCTTGTGTGTTTCCCACCTATGTGATCATCCACCTTAATTAGTTTCACTTGTGCATCATTATCCTCACCCTCCCACTGTGTGTTTGTTCCCCTTGTGCCAGTTTGTCTTAGTACCTCTGTGTTGGTGAGATTCTCTTGGTAAATGGTGCTACATTTATAAAGCACTTTTCCAATCTTTGCAATCACTCAAAGCACTTTACAACACATCAGCATTCACACACAGTCACACACCGTTGGCCATCAGGAGCAATTTGTGGTTCAGTATCTTGCTCAATGACACTTCGACATGCTGACAGTAGATTCTGAGGATTGAACCACCGACCCTCCGACTAGTGGACGACCACACCACCTCTTGTGTTTAGTGCTCCTGCCGTTTGTTACCTGACCCTGCTTTTGTCTACTCCTTTTCTCTTTCTGTTGCCTTCCTGACTGATCTCATGTGTACTGAACTCTGGAAGTGAAGAAGTGTTCTTTTGACTTAAGCCTTTTGTTGCTGAGTCGTGGTGTTAAGTCCTTCGCCAGTGTTCCCGCCGGTCGTTACAATGTGTCTTGGGTTTTTTAACAAGTAGGGTGGCCATTTGCACATATTGGTTATCAAAGTACTGTAAGAGACATCCTGTCCAATTGCAGTGAAAAAATGCATTCTGGACTCTACAATGAGCACAAAATCCTGTGGTTTAGCAAAATAAATAGAGTAGAATAAGAATGTAAACGTGAGTTGAGGTGAGGGACTCCCTCATCTAGGAAAAACTCAAAAGGAGCTCGATATGATTAATGTTCTGTGGGAGGGAGAACGACACTTGGTGTACACAGAGGGTGTGAAGCTGAGAAAGGCTGCAGGTCCCGGCAGGAGCCATTCAAACTGATAATGGCGTGAAGGCTTGTTAGTTGGATGAAAAGAGCTTAAAAGTATCTTTCCCTTTTCGGATGTTAGTAAAGGTCCCAATCTGCTAAAATGGATCCCAGAGAGACTTTAAATCATGTTAAGACATCATGGGACGGTCAAGCTAAAGAGCAATTGTTTGTTTGATTAATAAAATTAAGTGTTATTTCCTTTTCCTTACGAAAAAAAAAACCAAACATTGGAAACAGTACGGACGTCAGAAAATATGATATGTTGGATAAAGACACAGTGGAAGAAAGAACACGCCAATCCTATTTTGGGCTTTTGATTTCAGAGCTCAGTGTTGGTAACATTCTGAAAGTTGATGTAACGAGTGAGAAGTGTGTGGCCAATTATTGCTCCAGAGGCTGCTGCGGTCAGAAGTAATGAAGTGTGATTACTGACTGACGCGACGCAAGCCAAAAGCAACATGTTTTTATAAGATCTCTGGTAACAAGACCATGTCTCAAATAGGCCAGATGTTTTACTTGCACGTTCAATATCTCTAACATCCTGGGGATGCGGCATTCAAATCACAACGCTTTAAAAAAAACAACCTAAGTTGTTTTAATTGTCTAATAACATTTTACCCGAGTCTGTACAAGTTAAGTCAATTTTATTTATAGCCTATTGCTTGTGGCCCAATATCACAGGAGGCCTTACAATAACCTATGTACAGCATACGACACCCTCTGTCTATTCGAGCCTCTCCTCCATATTCACTGGATCATCCTATTTATTTTATTATTTATTTCCAATCGACAAGTACAGAGAAACAGTCCAGAGTACAGAGAAACATTGACAGTTTCACAAGCAGTGTGCAATGTACTGTACACTAAAGCTCATTTTCACTTAACCCCGAGTTGCTCCGGGGGACTGTCCCTGTAGTTAGTTCACTGTAAGTCGCTCTGGATAAGAGCGTCTGCTAAATGACCTGGAATGTAATGTAATGTAATAGGCAGTGATAGTTCAGGCAATTAAAAATGACACATTACCATTTTTAAGGCAGACTCTGCACATTATAAGAGTCAGTTTTAGCATGACTGCTAGCTAGTAGCCTGTATTTCACCTTATATGACCAATGTAACACTGTGAAATGCATTGCAATAAGTCACAGTGTAGCATGTTCACACAGGGGGACATCTTCGTTAAACAACCTCCCATGAGCCACTAAACAGACTGTTGCTAATTAGCAAATGTTCGCATGCTAACACGCTACACTAAAATGGTGCACATGGTAAACATTATACCTTCTAAACCTCAGCATGTTAGCATTGTCATGTGGGCACGTCAGTATGCTGACGTTACCGTTTAGCTCAAAGCACCACGGTGCCTAAAGTAGGGCTGCAGCCTCACAGAGCCGCTCTTAATGTTGCTTAAAGCCATTAGCAGTTATCAGTGACACAGAAAAGCATCTTTAACATAAAACAGTGCCATTTAAAGCCTCTACAAGTATAAACACGTGCCACTCTAAAGAGCTCCTGTTTTAGACTTTATCGTACTCCTTCCTCTTCTGCTTCCATCCTCATGTAAAACATTGTCCTGAAACCTGTCACATAAATCCAAACCAGGGACCTTTATTCTCTCCCGTCTGGCTCCAGCAGAGCTCTCTGTCATCCTGTCGGGCCCTCTGCAGGGGACAAGGCTTTCCTCTCATCCTCTTGGCCGGCCCTCCTTGAACCCTGTATTGAGCTTGCTTTAATTTACAGTCTTTCCCATCTTTATTCATCAGGGCCAAGTGGCACAGCCAAACAATAACATACAGCCTCTTCGGAAGGAAGTATTAGTGGACTACATAGTGGTTTACTTTTCCTGGGCCAGGACAGATTTGTGCGGCTGGCCTCTTTGTTGAGGTCAACATTGTGGAAAGACAAGAACTCTCTGCAGTATCAAAACTGTACTGTAGTATAGTCACTTCAAATAATTTGTCAAGAGCCATATGTTTGACTTTACAAATGTTATTGTTGACTGGCCTGGAAATGAAGGGACGTTAAATCCATCAAACTCTGCAGACGAGAAGTGCAAAACATCCTCTGAATCATGGTAACAGCTGTTCCATTTACTAATTCCACAAAATAAACTAAGCTACTGCTGCAATAAAGATGATAGTTATGAATATCTCTTATACACGAAGATGTTGATCTGATCATTGCAATAACAGGATCCCAATTATGTGCAAGATCACCCCAAGCATAACACGCATCAGCGTCACGTACAGGGGTCAGAGAAACAGCTTGAGAGACCCTCACAGATGCATTCCTGCACAATTAATGCGCAATAATGAGGACGGCCAAAAAAAACAACCTCGGAACGCGCACCGAAAAGGTAAACAAAGCAACCGCAACAGTGCAGATGTCGATAAGCACCAGGAGACACAGGTGCATTCGCTCCACATTTAGACGTCCTCCTCCTTCAGTGGGGTCGACCACCAGCTCTATTTGGCCCAAATCATAAATCGGGAAATGCACCGGCTTCCCACCTGCAGCATTGCAATACCTTTCTGCAGACTGAGACAGAAGGGAAAGCACCTGAAGACGTTGTTCCACCGCTGTCATGGCTGCTTTGCAAAGTCCACGAGAAGTCAGCAGATGGTTAACAGCTTTTTAATGGACATGATCATCACTTTTAGTGGATCCAGTGTGCATCTCAGGGCCCATAATTGACTCTAAAAAGTAATCAAACAGTGTGAGATAATGGGCAACATTTTATTTCTTTGATTTAATAAAATAAACTGTGGTGCTCTTATTCAATTTACAGTGTGCCTGGTTGTTGATTTATGCATGTTCATACTGCGGTTATTAGATAAAGACTTTGAATAGTGAGACCTGTTTTGTCCTTGTGGAGTGTTAAAGTGCCTCAACAATGAAATCATAGCAACCTCTACTGGTAGAGTGCAACCTTCACATTCACCCTACATGTTTACAATCCTTCTTTTTGCCTCTTCTGTCAAACTGCACGTCTATTTAACGGTGTAAAGCAGCGGTCTCCAACCTTTTTGCACCACGGACCGGTTTCATGCAAGACAATTTTTCCACGGACCGGGGAGCAGGCGTAACAAAACACCCAATAAACTGCAAAACCTATAATTTAATTATTACATATATAATGTAAATGTAATTATTCCATTTTATATTATGCACTTTATTTCTATTAATATTACATTGTAATATATATAATATAATACATAAAAATGTTTACGATAAATATTACCGACACAAAAAAACAAAAAAAAGTTTTATTCTTTCTGTGCGGCCCGGTACCAAATGATCCACGGCCCGGTGGTTGGGGACCCCTGGTCTAAATGACAGAAAAAGAAATCAGGTCTTATTATTACTGACTAACAAACACTCTTCAACTGTAATATTATTGTGTGCTAAGGATGAATAAACCTCCTTTTGCCACAACTCAAAGATGAAATGGTCCAGACTTTTTGCTTCCACTGCCTTCCAACTTGTTCCAGGTCCCTGCAGATCTGCTGTCACATAAAAATACAAGCAGCCTCGAAGGTAAAATCCAGCTAAGCTTGGAAAAGGTAAATTTAGTAAATGCTCCAGGTGGTGCTCCACAAGAGTAACAGGGTTTGAGGGCTGTCTTGGATGTGACAGATGCACTGTGTGTCCTTAATGTGACTAGTGTGACTATTATTAATATAGTATCCAAAACTCTAATGGAGGACGTATTTGTCTTCCTTCACAGAACTGAATCCAAGTCCTGCTGCACAAACATAAACTAAATGAAGTCAGAGGTTGTCACATGTCAGCAGGAGTGTTTCATACATACTACATGGTTTTTATTGTAGTCTCATTTCCTTAAAGGAACTCTTTATAAATCATTGAGTAAACTGACGACCGCTGACTGAGTGACATATTTTATGGATATTTCACACCAGTACAGAATAACCAATAAACTGTACAATTAACCCAAATAGTGAACACAACGACTGTAAAAAGTCTGTGTAAAATGAGTGATTTGTATGAATTCTGAGCAGATATGTTTTCCTGTTATTTTTTAGGAACTTCTAATACAATTCTCGCTCTGTATTATGTTTAGCCTTCTCTAATGCAGGACGGGGCTGTTTAGCAGAGAGGGAAGGCTCTGTGAATATAGCAGCTTGTGTCTTCACAAGTTTATATCTTAAATAATAATCCAAACTTTAAAGAATAACACTTTTATTTAGTTTTATTCACAGAAGAATACAATCCTGAGATACAGGCCAACTGTATATTTCTTTAAAGTTGTCTTACATCCCAATCATGAAGGCTTCACGCCCCCCATTAAGGTTTTGCGACCTCCAGGTTGAGAACCAGTGCACTAGACCATATCATTTGCAAAAAGCACTTGTGTTATAATTTCATCCCAAACCTGAAACCGCAATGAGCCTGTTTGTCCTTTTGGAGGAGCACTAACCCTCCTGTCAGAGCAGAATGTGAAACTGTATCACGCTGACTTGGTTTGAAGAGACGTCCTGTGCTGATGCTGGATGAATCACTTCCACTCTCCACGACGGACTGCCAACAGCTGCAACTTCATGTCTGTGTGCATGTGTGTGTGTGCCAAGTTCTGTCTATAAATAGCCCTCGTCTGCAAACAAACATAAAACAACATCATGTGTGCTCACATAAAACACAGCTCTTAAAACAGCCCTAAACACCCCCTGTCAAGCCTCTTTTCAGCAAAGCATAAAGTCTTGATGTTGATAGTGCTGGTGTGGAAGCATGCTGCTATCTGCTCTCTTAAGTGAGTGGGTGCATTTTGATCTCACTGCCTGCTGCATTACAAGATTAAAGCCCTTCATGCGTAAGCAGGAGAGCTTCTCCTCCAGGTATCACTTTCTTTCCTGGTCAGACAACCTTTTTTTTCTTTTCTCACCTCAGATTAAGTGTAATCTTGTATCCGATACTATCTGTTTAGGTCCTGGCAGCTACTGATGTCTTCTGATGCGGATCACTGTGTCCATTAAACTCAGTGGAAAAGATTAGTAGATATGTTTTTAAAGCCACATTTGACTGGGGCTCCACATGCCAGAGAAATAGCACCTTTGGGTGTCTTACTTTGTTGTTTTCTCTGCATCTCGGTAAAAGTCATGGGAAAACGGTCAATGATTCATTTACTTCCTATCTTCTCCCTGTGAAAACGATGCTGTCATTACTGTCAAAACAGGAAGGACCAGTGGTGGAATGTAGCTTCAAGTTCCTACTGTCTACTCAAATAATGTATTTAAGTGCTGCTATGAGGTACTTAATTGAGTATTCACTTTAGTATTTCCATTTCCATACTTTTTTTCCTACTATATTGATATGACAGCCATATTTACTTTCCAAATTAAGATTTTACATACAAATCACATGGCGAGCACATAAAATGCAATGCATTGTTGAAGAGTTCAAATAAAATCACACCAAAATGAATCCATCTAGATATTAGCATAACATTCTCCACTACAAGCCTGGAGTCGTACCAGACCAAGTAAAGACGTCGCAGCAAAAACTCATAACAATAAGGATTTGAGAAAAGGGTGTGCTTCATTGCTTTTGAGTTCATCTTACCGTTTGTAAGAGGAAGTTTGCGTCTTTTTTCAAGAGTTACATAGTTTCACTTTACGTGAAGAGTGTAAGCGCCTCACCTAGATATGGGAAAGACAGCACTAAGCAGAGAATGTGACACAAGTTCAGCTCATTGTCTCCCACTGTACAAAGTCATCTACATTTGTGGGGGTATTTTTATAATGTGCAGATAAACAGAAGAGGTTATTTGTATCTGTGCACTTGCTAATTAAGCTTAACACCCCCATTGTATACTGCCTTGTTTTTACCTCTAGTTACAAGCTACGCAATCTGTGATGAAACATGAGTCCGTAGGGGTGACCTGTGACCGGTGTCAGGGAAAGACGATCAGGACGGTAGCCTGGGATGACTCGAATACCTTCCACCTTCATGTTAGGGTTTGCGTTCCCCTTTCTAGAGCGGTAGCTGTGAACGTGTGGGTAGGAAGCAGCAGAGGGAGAAAAGGTTACAGAAAAGAAAGATTTGAGCAGAGAGGAGCTGGATATGTTCAGGCCAATCTGACAGCTGTTTCGGAAAATCACTCAGCGGGATTAATTGTGATAATTATGTCTGACAAACAGACCGGCCAAAGGAAACCATCCACCAACAAGAACACCCAGAAGCTGCGCACTATTAGCATGGTGTGCGGCCTGACTGGCAGCTGGCAGCAGTGGGTGACAGAGAACCAGAACAAACAGGCCGGTGAACCCAGCGGCTGGGCTCCAGTTTGGTTGAGAGGACCAACACCGGAACCCACTAAGACATGGGTCCCAAAGAAGCCTCCTCCCACTCAGATTTATGCAACGCCAACAGAAACTTCTCAACATCATGAGATCAGTTCTGGAGAAGCTCAAAAGACATTAACTTCTCACAAGGAGACCAAAGATGCATCCGAGACTGAGGAGGTTAACACCTCAGCTGAACCAGGATCTCGCATCAAGGTGAAGCAAGCGGTGAAGACGGTGACCAGCGGGGTTCAGGAGAAAAGTGCTGGCATCGGGCTCCTGACCGAGAGGACGAAGAAGGAGTCTCTGCCGTCAGGCGAGGTGATCGACAAGCTTCTGAAGAAGAAAAGCTCGCCTACACGCCGCAGAAAATGCTCCAACATGGTATCCTCTCTGACCAAAAGCTGGAAGCAGGTGGAGAACGAGCAGAAGCTTGGGAAAGAAGGAGGAAGACCAGGAGAAGGAGGCACCGGTGGGGGTGATGAAGACGACGGTGGACATCCTAAGGCAGAGAAGGAGACACCTGACATAGAGGATGCTCAAACATACAGGACAAGCTTTTTGAAAGAAGAAGAGCGGAAAGAATCTGAAGGAGACTCCGAGTCAGCAATGAGGATTAAAAGACCCCCGGTCCCAACGTGAGTGCGATCAGTGTGCTTCATTTTGTTTCTCCCGTAAAGAGAGAAAGTTGTTTCTTAAAATGCTGAAAAATAAGCCACAACATTGATTTTTTAAAATTCAGACGAAACAGTATTCACTTCCTTAATGTGATCTTTCCTTAAGAAACAGGATATTGACACCAGACATTTGACAGTCAGAGACCAATCTTAAGTGTAAACCAATGACAGGATCACAGTGTTATTGGCAGGATGGGCAGAACTGTAATATTTGTGATGACTTCATTCTTCAAATGTAATTAAACCCACTTGTGCGCTATGAGGATACAGATCAAGACGGAAAGTCTTCTAGGAAGTAATAGTTTCCTCAAAGACCAAATTCCTTATCCATTCAAGAAAACACAGTCAAATAAAGATTTCAAAGGTTATTTTACAGTATTTTAATTTATTGGAGAGACTTGTGAGCAGGGTAATTTCCTCCTTGGGATAATGAACATTACTTTTGTGAATTGTGCAATTTAAGGCACTAAAACAGCTTTTCATGCAGGTCTCCTCACTACACGCATCTCATGATCACGTCATTTGGAAACCTGTCAATTAGCTCCAAATTAATCTCTTTAAAGTAGGCAACAGCACAAGATGTTGGTATCTGAAGCATTCTGTTTCCCATATGTAGTCTGAATAGTATTGGCCACATTTGAGCAGGCTTTGGATGTATTCAGGTACATTCATTTGGTCGAATTGTAAATCTGGAACCCATTGGCCATTGTTTGACGATAATTTAGCTTTTTATTACCTTACATTGAGCTTGTAAACAGGCTACTTGTGAAACAATCCGGTCCACGCGTCTCAAGATGCTAATCAGACTGTAAAGAAGAGGAAGCCTTGGCCCCGATACCCATTAGCTACACCGGAACCCCTGAAATATTGCCCCTCGAGGCTTAGCGTCTTCAGACCAATAGCTGATGGGTTCCTGGATTGGGTCCATATACACCCTTAAGACCAAATAAAAAAGCAACAGCTTGCTACTGTTGAATGTTTGCAGCTCTCACTGCCTCTTGCAAGTTCAAAGCAGATAGAGTGTGTTGTATATTTTTTATTCCTTTGCAATGTAATCTGACATCCCTCCCAGGTGCAAGAAGGAAGCCGGGGATGCCCACAAGATCAACGCCCTCTCCAAGAAACACAGCGCTGTGGGAAGCCTCAAGAGCCGCTGGCAGAGCTGGGCCTCGGAGCACACCGTTAACCAGAAACTGAACCCCTTCAGTGAATATTTCGACCATGATTACTCCATGTCCCTTCGCCTCCAAAAGGGTGAAGAGGGTTACGGACGCCCCAAGGAGGGTACCAAAACTGCAGAGAGAGCCAAACGCGCTGAGCAACACATCCACCGCGAGATAGCCGACATGTGTCTCGTGATCAGGACTATGGCTGATCCGGATCCAGATGGAAAGACCCGCGTCACGTTTGGACAGCTGTTTGACAGATATGTTCGGATCTCTGATAAGGTGGTAGGGATTCTGATGAGAGCCAGGAAACACGGGAAAGTCGCGTTTGAAGGGGAGATGCTGTGGCAAGGCCAGGATGATGGAGTGATCATTACTCTGCTGGTGTGAGGTTAACACATTGGTCAAAGTCGTACTGGAAATCCTCTTACAGCTACTTTGCAAAATAACCTTTGTCACTATCAAGGGCTGAGAGGAGGATTTATAATACAATTTGACCTGGGTCTATTCAGTGGACACTTGCAGAACAATATCAATGACATATGGAGACTGCAAAGCTTGGCGGTTTCTCCAAGGAATATGTTTCTGCTGTTGACTTTGTTTCTGTGTTGAGGATATTTGAGTTGTTGCTGTCATGGACACCTTTTGAGAAATCTGCAATCCTTAAAGTTCTAGCTTTTGGCTTCTTAAGTTTCCATTCAGCGTGACTCTTTTGCACTTTTCCTTATGGCTTATGTTAATGAGATACTTGATTTGCCTATGTGTTAATGTACCACATAACCAGCAGCTTTGCAGCGTAGTGCAGCACAGTAATTCAAACACGGATTGGGTTTCATTGCCTGAATACCTGCAGCTCAGCAGTCATTATACTGTGCCGGGCACAATGCAGAGGAACAGAGCAGACCGCAGCACTTTTAAATCCCGTGGCCTATTAGACTGAGCCTGTAATGATTCATGTAAAAGGTGACTATGACTGTCTGGGGAAAAAAGGAAAACTTTACTTTTCAAATCCAGTTATTGAGTGTTAGTAGAATCTATTGGGGTTTGTTAAATCATATCGAATCAATGTCAACAGATATGTTCAGTGTTTGACAACTCAGGCAAACTGAAATTGAAACCATTTCCGCAGCCGTACTGTAAACGGTAGGTATCTGTTTGCACTCTCACTAAAGTGCAGTAAAGCTCTCATATATCTACAATGTAGAAGTATAGTATAAACTATATCAACACTGACTTTGATAACCTGCAGTAACTGACCTTGTTGCCACTTGGGGGCAGTATAAACAAGTCGTGAGTATAACATTGACATATCATCAACTTCTGAGTTGTTATGGTGACCTTGTTCACAAACAGTTGCTTATTTACACATTTTGTAGATACAGAGCAACATTTATTCGGGGTTGTGTTTGTGTCCACCTGATGAACGTAAGTCCAATATTCACTCTCTTGTAGCTCCGTTTTGGTCTCCTGAACAACTCCTGAATGGAATATCCGGCTCTTTAGCTGCTAAATGCTCCACTATGTTCACCAGCGAGTCTCTGACTGTGTCTGTCTGGTGTTTTGGTGCTGAGCAGAGTGTACAGTGGGGTTTTAGAGCTTATCCTCTAAAAACAGCTGCCTGCTGTGGCCGAAACTGACGCTATGAGAGCGGTGAGAATTAACCAAAATAGTCAATTTAAGGGTAAGACAGCTAAATGAGCTGAAACTCACTATAAAGCTCCGTAAAACCGAAGGGAGCTGCAAATTCAGGTGCTGATTTTCTGATTCATCTCTATGAGAAACTCCTTTCACATTGTTTTCATATTGCCGTTTGGTACTAATAAATCAATAGAACCGGCCTTAAAACTAAGTATATCTCTACATTTACAGGCATTTAATTTCTTTCTTATGCTTTGAACAGGAACTTCTGTTTCAGGATACGGTTTAAAAAAAAAAAACAAAAAAAAAAAACCTTTGTTGTTTCCCATCAATCCTGCCTCCTTTATGACATTCTGGTTTATTCTGATAAGAACACTCTGAGCTTATAACTTCCTGCAAGAATACTGAAAACTTACACAAGAATTAATGATACAGTTGCTTCCTTCAGTGGACAGATCTTGTCTCAGTGGCTGCAGTTGAATTTGTTGAATAAGACACTTGTGGGGACACAGTATGACCTTCCCAGTGACCCAACACCCACAACAAACTTAATAGACACAGTCTGCATATTTGGAATTTCTTGAAGAGGAAAGTGAGCCCTGTTAATTAGCCATCAAGACGCAATAGTCATCTGCATTTTGGAGAAAAAAGAAGGTTTAGCTATAGTAAAACACATTTAAACAACTTATTATTGTTAGTTTCATGTGTTAGTTATCTACACTGGTTTAAAAAAAACAATAAAAAATTGACAAACAAACAAAAAAATGGAATGCTCTATAATTATCATGCGTAATGATTAGAAGACATTTTCTTTTTAACAGTCATGTAATGGTGATGGAGAAGATCAGAAAGACCACAAGCCAAAGTAAATGCAATTTACAAACATTTTTTAAAAGGGTTTTTCAATAGTTTATGAGGACGGCAATGCATTTTATTATTTTTTATTTTTTGTAAGCACTGTGTTTGTAACGTACAATGAAAGACTCAAGTAATGCTGATTTTCATTTTTTAGCAATGTTTTTGGCCTAAAACAAAACTTCGCAGTTGGATAAACTGAGCCACAAATGCACGCACGATAGCAACGGCATGCTTGGCACATATCACATTTTCAATGATCAGATGATAAAGAAGAAATACCTGACATACCGTGAACAGAAAGAACCACCTACCTCCTTCCCAGTCGTATACACCATAACCCAGCCAGAACCAATAAAAAGTTAAGGTACTCTTTCGGAATGTGAATCAGTAGCACTATAAATAAAGACTGCAGGAGAGTGTAGCTGTATGCACTGATGCTGAGACTTCACTAGCTCTTATGCACACTTGAACGGTAAGTATCATTTTGTGCATTTCTGCTCAAGGTCTTCTTTGGATAACAGAGAAAACAACAAACCCGACAGGTGAGACTGAACTTTTTTTTTTTTTGTCCAACAGTCTTCAATAATTATTCAAAAGGAGATGCAGTTAAATAACGTTTCTGTTTCTTTTCAGGATGCTTTATTTGGCCGTCTTCGCTCTTCTCACTGCCTCTGCTTTGGCTCAATGTAAGTGTCCATGTGATCTCTTCTGAGGAGAATGGGTTTCAGACAGATATATACTCTGGACCTCAAAACAGAGTGTTTTGTAAAATAGTACAATTTTATGCCACTTTATCTTATGCGTCAATATATGTTTGTCATTTCTGTCAGTAATTTGCCAGTTTGATAACGCAGACACAGCGTGGTGCAGACAAGTCTGAGCACAAACATGAGGAGTAAGTGCAAGGTAAATTCATGTTCATAATATGTATGTCTTCTTGCAGCTTCATCTCAGAGCTACTCCTTCTCCTCACCTGTGGGCTCAGGATCTGGCATTCCATACAGTATCACTGGGGAAGGAAGGATCACAGGTGTACGAGTGTGGGAGTCCTCCTACATCCGAGGGTAAATGTAATATGTATTTCATTTGGTGATACTGGAAAAGTTTAAAAAAAAAATAAAAAAAACAGGCTACCGTAGCACAAAGTACAGGACACCAGAGATATGACTATTAATCCACTGATTGCAGGAATTTATTGCCACATTATGAGCATGAAATGTCAGAAGTTACAACACGTTTGTCCCCTTCATTCATCAGCTTCCAGTTCCGCTACGGCCTCATCTGGTCTACACTTGTTGGTTACCGGTACGGCCAGGTCCAGGAGATTGAGTTGTTCGACAATGAAGCCATCGTCGAGATTTCTGGGAAGCATTCTCACTACGTGTACTCGCTGGTGTTCACCACTAACAGGGGCCGCACGCTGAGCGCAGGCTATCCCTCAGGCACCTCCTTCAACATGTATCCCAGCCACAAAGATGCCGAGTTGCGCTTCATCAGCGGCAAGTACCACGGAGGAATCACCTCCATCGGAACACACTGGGCCATCGTTGATCAACCTTGATCACACAGCTGAAGATTGAGGAGGAGAGCGGAGGACACAAGTTGCTACCATTTTTCCACAATTTTACCTAAATGGTAGTTTTCTGTTCCGTGGTGCATTTTCTTCAAACATCTTGACGTCACAAAACTGAACCTTCGCCTGTTGTGCAGCAAAAATGCATTTTGCTTGAAACATCTTTCTTTGTTAAATCTTTGTTCTTTGTTCTGATGTATACGTGGGTTGAGAGAACTTGACTATTCAAACATTAGCTGACTTCTCATCTTGATTTTTTCCGTTTGTATGAGCATATACATGTCACTCAGTAGAAAATGCTTTCACAAACACTCGGGCCATATCATTGGTTTATATTATGTAACTTTGGTCTGAACCTGCTTTATTTAATTTCACACGTCATACTCTTGTCTTTGTTTGAAATATGTACGAGGTTAGACTTTAATAAAAATAAATCTATTGCAATTCAAAATCACTGACATCATTATTGTGTTTTATAAAGTCATAACTTTCCTTTTGGATGAACACAGTTAGAATGCCTTCAGGCTACTTTTGTCAGACCAGGAAACACACAACTTATCTTTCAGAGGCATTAACCAGAATTCTCTGCACTGCTTAAAGGAATAGTTCTACATTTTTGGAAAATACATTGATTAACTTTTTTTTGCAGAGGGTTGAATGAGAAGATTGATACTTCTCTCGTGTCTCTCCATTAAGTATGGAGCTGGGGCCAGGAGATGATTAGCTTAGCTTAGCATAAAGTCGAAGGCAGTGGGAAACAGCGAGCATTTCAACAAATTAAAGTTTTATGGGAAGTTGCATGCAACCATCGTACAACTATCGCAAGTGTGTCTTGGACAACTTCTTGGAGTTTTGTTAGGAAAAGCATATCATCACACAATATTCCTTCAATTTAGACTCCAATATTGAGATTTTCTGAAAGTGTTTTTTGCCATGAGGATTGCCAACACTATAACCAAAAATATAAACTCTTTAAAAAAAGGTTTGACTCTCATAATTATTCTGATCAATATGTCAAGGTGACACTGTGACAGCACATTCATTTTAAGGATTTGCCACTTGGATGGTCACAGAGCTCACTGTCTGCAGAAAGGAAAAAAAGTTTCCTCCACTGTTGTTCTAAACACAAAAAATGCTACATTAATTCATGCTACATTGTAAAACTGAATTTTTTTTGGGGTTGTTTAAGGGACTCTAAGGACTCATTTCCACTTATTTACAAAAATCTGATATTCTCATCATTTGTACCCTTTGCCTCTTCAAAAAACTAATTATGACAAGCAGGGAAGATAACACACACCCACACACACACAAACAAACACACAAACACACACACCCATGATGTTTATCTATCCTAGTCAGAGAAACCCTTCAGACAGGCTGAGCAATACTTAAAAGAGAAATAAAGAAGCCAGGAAGAACACAGACATGCCTGATGACAGACACACCTGTTATGGCACACGAAAAAGATGCCAAAAAAACCTTCACCGTCATCTTTTGTTCATCGTTCCAGGATACCGTCACACAAATAGGATGGGCCCTTGTCATTTGTTTTTGTTTTATGTCTACTATACCTGTAATACCTGTGCTGCACGTCTCCCCTTGGACATGCTTTATCCTCAACTTGCAGGTGTTTCCTTGTGATCCACCTTCTCTTCAATGTAATGACCTCATGACCAGGGTGCATTGGTTTTGTTTTTGCTTCAGCTCGTATGCATATGGTCACTTGTGCGTGTCAGCAACATCACACATAGTGATTTTAAACACATTAAAAGGCTTTATTAAGTGAGCTTCAGGGAGGTGAATATGTGTTACCTTCAGCAGAGCCAGCCAACCTGTTATATCCCTTGTTTCCAGTCTTTGTGCTAAGCTAAGCTAAGCTAATCAGCTGCTGGCTCCAGCTTCATACTGAACAGACAGAGAGGTGTACAGATCTTCTACTACAACTCTTATTTTCCAAAATGTTTCCACCAATTGGTGAAGGTTTTTCTAACTTTTCCTAGAACAATGATCCAGATCTGGTGATGGTTTTTGGTTATTTTGGCCCTGTTCCCTCGAAGAAACTTCATGAAAACCAGATCTGTCTTAATGATCACGTGCAAAAGCAATATTCCAACTTTTACATTTTCTCTGGCTATTTATCGTGCGTGTGGTTTTGTTGCATTTTCCTATCATTTATTTATTACATTGCTCTGTACATGTCAGGTGTTGCTGTGTGCATTTCATGTTATCAAACGTGCAGAATGAATACAATGATCCCGCCTTGCCTTTCGGCCTATATATAAAAACATATATATATATGTGTATATATTAAGGGGATTTTCCACGATCCAGGTTATGTGTGTGGGAAATTTGCTTTTCACTCATATCCCTTGAAAGTGCGGAGCCTACACTTCCCAGGATCCTTTGAGGCGCGGCGGCGGCGGCAGCAGCTGTGCGCTCCGGCTTGCCCGCAGCAAAGTGGCGATAACACGCCAAACAAGGCACCATGAGACAGCGGTGAGTTGCACATTGCACCTGCTCCCTCGCGAGTGATGCCCGAATCTGTGGAGTAGCAGCAGCGCTATGGCTGTCGAAGGTAAGCCGCTTCACCTTGTGCCGTACCACGATGCCACTTCCGTCTCTTGTGTGCTCGTTAGAGAGAGAAACTGTTGGAGTGAGCGTGATTCTAGCAGCTGTGTGCGTGGTGTGACATGGCTCAACGCAATGCACAGTGCGGGTCACCTGCAGCCGCATTACGTCCACTGTCTTCTCCGATTATTACACTGTACAATTGTACATGATCACACACACACGCGCGCCATAAAGCTTCGTGTTAACGCGCAGCCCCCTTTTCTGTGTTTGTATTGATACTGGCAGTGTGTGTGTGCGCCTTGGTCGCGAGCTCTGCTTTTGGAGACAAACCCTGGTTAACAGGTCTGCGTCCACTTCTTTCGCATAATCATCCCCGTGCACTCTGTGTTATCTGGAGGATACTGAAACCCCTAGGACTATTTTCTGAGAATTTTGTATTTTATTTTATTTTATTTTTTTTACATAATAATCTTAAATCAGAGAGCCGTTCGTGCGCGCGCGCTCAGCTTGTTCCACAAGACCAGTCCGGTTGAAGCTGCTCATCTGGCAGCAGGTGGTGTGACATGTGTACCGGGGAAGTCATCCGCGTCTCCCCGTGATTGTAAACGGCTAGAAAGGTGCTCGCTCCGGACATTAGAGGTGAGAAAAGTGCCAGTGACTCGGGGATGCTCGGCCAATCTCCTCACCTTATCGGGGGCATCTTGTGGATCCAGAATCCAATGAGAGGTATGTTGGAGGAGGAGGAAGGGGGGGGGGTGTCACATGCATGCAGTGGGACTAGCTTTCCCCCTTCAAAGGCTTTTCCAGTCCAGCCCAGTGTGTGTGTTTGTCCATGCAGGTGTGATTGGTATGAGGCTGTGGCACTCCTGCATACCTACACCAGAGCAGGTTATTCATCCTTGACAGGCCATGACAGTACATGTTGTACTCATTGTCCACCCTTGGCCTGAACCCGCCTCTCCAGGCCTCTCCAGGCGGGTGGGCTCTCCACAGCCCACTATTCAAGTAAATAGTGGGCTGTGGACTGTCGTGCCGTGTTAGCCAGTCAATCTGTACGTGCTGGCATTAGATTAAAGCCGTACGCCGAGTATTGGTGGTGTTGTTGACGCGTCTATTTTGTTGTGTCCAAAAATAGACGCGTGAAACTGCTAAACTTCCAGGATCCCCCTCTCCCGGCATCACATTTTAATGGAAAAGGGGCAAATCAACTTAGGTGTCAACGACTTTGATCGATATTTTACTTGCGGGCCACCTGAACGCCTCACAAGCTCCCCTGGAGGTCTGGTGTTGTAGCTTCTTTATGTTGTTGACCTACAGGTGCAAAAGGTATTGCTACCTGTTTGAAAGCTGGAAATCCGTCTTTAATGATGCACAGTGAGCACAACAGCAGCAGCTATGAAGCTGCCATCCTTCCAGCGGCATGTCCCTCTGTAGAG
The DNA here is from genome assembly GCA_943590825.1 of Bovichtus diacanthus. Lineage (NCBI taxonomy): Eukaryota > Metazoa > Chordata > Actinopteri > Perciformes > Bovichtidae > Bovichtus > Bovichtus diacanthus. The sequence continues at coordinate 13,969,455 of CALSBV010012213.1, read as the reverse complement.
TTTCAGTCATGCATCTCTTGAGATTCGTCTTTCAGAGCAGCAAAGAGGAAGGCGGGTGCTGAAGCTGCCTGCAGATGCACACTTTGTTCCAGCGCTGAATGGTTTCTGCATGTCTTCATCCCTTTCTCGTCTTTCTTTTATATCCAGGTTTAGACGGATGAATAAAAACGCTGGGTTAGTATTTTAACGGTGTCTTTTTGTTGGATATTATGGTTCTGGAGGAACATTTTTTATCCTCTCCACAATCATGGAATTCTTAAATTATGATACGATTTTATCATTTCAATCAAACTTATGCCACATATAGAATGATCTTACAAATAAGAAAGACTTTTTTCATTTTCTTTTTTTCAGATGTGAAATACGTCCATCCCAGTTTCTTATAATCCAAGGTGAAGTCTTTTAATGTCTTGTTTTATCATTCCAAAACCCAAAGATATTTGGTTTAATATTATATAAAACAGAGAAAAGCATGAAATCTCCACATTTGAAAGGCTGAAAACCGCATTTTCTGCCACTTTTGCACGACAAACTACTTCAACGATTAATCGATTATCAAAATAATTGCCGATTATTTTCCTGTCGACTAACCGTTGCAGCTCTACTGTAAGATACCTGAGATGGTGTAATGCACGGATGCCAATTTTAGCAATGCAATTATTGAAAGTTTTTTTTTGTCTCTCGCCATTGCTGCGGAAAATGCAAACGCAAAGCGGGAAATACAGCATCAACTCGGGCCGTTGAAGGAGCTCTAGGACCAGTCGGTGCATTCCATCGTGATTCACTGAGATGTGTCGCCGCGAGAGAATCATGAGTCATTTCCCCCGAAGCTGCTGTAACTAATGTGTCTGCCAGGATTGAGAGGGAAAACTGCACTTCTAAACACACAAGGTCAAATCAGATTTAACTAGAGCAGCCAAAACATCCTATACAGCCCTATAGTGTGAAACACAATACTTTGAAAGACTTTCTCCTTGAAGACCTTGATCATAGTGTTCTGCTTGAGAGAAAAGTGGAATTTGGTCAGATAGGATTCAGTGGTGGAAAGTGGATTTACTGAAGTACGTATCTTGAGGCACTTGTGATGTGAATGTTTCCATTTCCTGCTTTTTTTTAATTCTTCTATACCTCTACTCCTTTTTTGTTTCTTTATAAAACATGCAGTTTGCTTATTTCATTAAAATGCTTTTGGCTTGTGACATTGTATAACGTATATAGCTCTTCCTCGCTGTAGCTAATTTGCAGACCGTGTCCCTGGTTAGGCTTTTGGCAATAAAAACCCATAATACATCAGTCTAATACAGGCGTATAAGTAAAGCCCGAATAAGTAAAAATAGCCAATAATTCACTAAAAAGCAAAGATTCGTGTCCAAAGTCCAAATGAGTTTAAATATGTGGAGCAGAACTTTTTTTTTTTCTTGAATTTTCTGCCTCATTAATCCTCTCACAACGCCTCCTGATTAATTCAGTAACCCTTTAAAGGGCCCGACTCCTAGGTCACACTACTTAACTATATATAAAAATGTTCAAACTATTTCCAACTCCAACAGCAAAATACTGATTGCACGTTATTGCATCAGCGTAATGTGTATTTAATATTTCAGGGCCATTTTCAGCAAAACCAGTATTTGCTTTTTACTTTTGATACCTTGAGTACATTTAGCTGGAAAGAGTTATGTACCTTTTTACTTTAAGTAGGATTTTGTGAATAAATAATTGTTCTTAAGTCTTTACATTTTATAGATGAAATCATTGTAAGTAACCGTTACATGCGGCGCTATTTAATTGCCGTGTTTAAGCAAAGCCGGTATCATCCTATTTTAGTTGTGTTTCTATCCCCTTCCCCTGAAGATGACACTTTCTTACGGGTTGGTAAAGTGCGTACTGATCTCCATCTCTAAATTTGCCACCGTGAGATAAAAAGTCCTGTTTTTCTTTTTTTTGTAGTTCGGCTCTAATTAAAGCCGGGTGTGTTTTTTATTTCTCTGCGGCACAAGCAAAGCGCTCCCTGTGGATCGGACAAAGCTCCCTGCAGCACCATCACTTTTAATTTAAGATGTGACGTTTGAGGGAAATCAACTCTGCAGTGTCACTGTTTTCTGTTCCAGTACTCCACCAACCCCTCTTAGACAAGAAAATATAGGTCAAGTATTTAATAATTTATAACCCATTAGAAGACAATAAGCTCTTTGAGAAACTCGCACTTTGGAGGGTGCCACGCATTTGTGCAAAGCTCCACAATGATAACACTCAACTGCTGGCAAATAGATACATTTGCACTCTAGAAAATTCACAATAGCTGCTTTTTAGTTCAAATTCTACAACACTCTGTTTTTTGCTTTTTTGTGCTAGGATCTTTTTGAAATTTTTTTTTTGTGTGATTGTAAAAATGGCATGTTCTTTTAAAGTGTAGCCTGGAAATGAAATGCTTGAAGAACGTGTTGTGCTGGTGGGCCAGAAAATGTGCGGCTCTCCCGGACACATTTCTTTTACCTGCCAGACGTGTGAGACGAGAGTCTTGGGGATTGTTGCACCATGTTGGACAGTAAATCTGACGCCCTCTATGGGACGGATTACATCATCTGTGTGTGGCTTGGTCTTACACGCAGCTGTGCTTCTGCCCACGAAAAACCCAACCTGTTACCGAAACGTACAAATACATCTTCATATCGCTTAAATTGTAGTAATTAAGCACTGCATCCTTGACAAAGGCTCCTGGTGACCAAGCTTTAGATCCTCGACACAGTTGGAGACATTATCGTCTCAAGTACTGTTGCCTCACAACAATTAATACGGATGACTTAACGATGTTATATTTAGCCCTAATGATATGACTGAGGACGGTTTATGCTAGAAAATAACTGGTTTGTACAAGTTAAGTCAAATGTGTTTATAGCTGTTAAATGTTGCGATAACGATATTACTTGTGATAAATAAACGGATATTAAAGTTTACTCAGTTCTGCCTTGTTTGTGTACTGCCAATATACAACAGATGGTATGAAATAATTTCCTTTCATCTGTTATTGAAGTACAGTTCTGTCTTGCAACAAACTCAAAAAATATCGCAGTCTTTCACAAGTTATAGATTTAAGTTATACATTTTACAGCCTTTACTGGTTAATCACGACCATAGTGGTTGTTAATGTCGGATTATCTGTTTTCAAAAAGTTCCATAAGTGTCCCTTCTGTCACAGCCCCCTATAATCCGACGTCGTAAATGTGAGGTAGGGGGCTCTTCGAAGCTCCTTGAACATCAGACAAGCAATTCAGATGGATGACACTGTACTGGCGGCAACATTAGCGTCGTGTAAAAGAAGCGGCGTCCTCGTCATTTCCAATGAGACCCCCACTTTGACACAGAAGGGGTACTGAGGGTAGTCAAGCGAGTTGAAGCTGGAACTTTTCCACTCCATCCACAGCACAATCCAAAGTCATCTGGCAATGCACTTGGTGGGACAATCAATCAAACAGACTTTGCAAGTAGTAGCATGAATAGGGTAACATATGTTAATTCTACTGTTTTACTTTGAGAACGTCGGGACAGAGAAGCACATTGTTGCTGCTGTGATGTTGAATGTTCCACAGTTGCCAGAAAGGAGTATCGGCACCTGTAGCCACACACCTACGCTCACACAGCCGCGTTTTTATTTGAGGTAATTTATTGGACAGTTTGCAGCATGGAGACAAAAGGGAAACAAGGGGAAAGAGACAAAGAGAGACATGCAAAAAAAAAAAAAAAAGGCCTCTGGGGAATCGGACTAATAATGTAATAATGTTGATGTTCTTATATGATATGCGGCTTAACCGCTTGGTCACCAGCACAGTGTTATTTCCAGTCTGGATGAATGTTCCTGTCTTTATTATGTCATAAAAGGCTGGCTATAAAAATTTTTAAAAAAATGACTTTGACTTTAGGGCAGTAATGAAGAGCTACATTTCATATAGACACGCATACACATGTGGATGTAGACGTATACGCACATAGACCCCATGTCCAGCCACCGCAGACAGTGTTTACCCCTGTGGCTGCGCTTGTTCATTTCACTCCCCTTCTCTTGCCTCTGTGCGTCAAGCCTCCTTCATATGTCCTGCCCCACTCTGCCTGCCTGTGCACCCATTCAGAAAACTCATCTCAAATCCATCCCGGGGATCTGGCCAAGAAATTGAATTAGTAGAATAAACATGTTTATTTGACTCGGTGGAATAGGATTACATTTTAGTCCGACTAATCGGGAGTTGCTACGGTGAGGGAGCATCTTCCCAACCTTACTCAGCAGGAATGGAATTAAGATGACAGAAGATGTAGAAAATGTCACAGGAGAGCGGTGTTGTGTAATCGTCCCCTGGGTGGACCCACAGCCATCTTTGATGCACCATGCTAAAGTGCTGCTGCGTGGAATTTGGACTGAGAGCTAAGCAGAAAATAAAAATAGAAAAATAATAATAAAAAAGCAGTAGTGGGCACGGAGTTGTCCTGTAGCAATGTCGGCATGCTCACATTGGATTTACACTCTCATCAACAGACTTGGAGAGACTTGCATCTCCTACCGTGCACCTGGAGAGACTCTGTTAAACAAACGTCAGAGGTTTACTCATTACAATTCGATTGGATACGACTCGGGGCCTAAGTGCTTCAGCTGGCTCGGCTTGTATCGCTGTGTGACTGACGGCTGGAGAGAAAAGAAGAGAAGGTTAAGCCAATAGAGCGCTGGATAATGGATAAACCATGACGGACTCTTTGTTTTCAAGCAACTCTAGTTAGTTTAACCAGAATTACTGGGATCGGACGCCAGTGAAATACCCAAAAAGCTTACACGAAGAAAAAAACAAATCTTAACCTTAGAGCAAAAGGTGCATTAAATCTATTGTTGAGCACATTACATGAGTAAGCTTTTTGTTTTGTTTACCATGAAGTATCAAAGTAGCTAAGTGGATTTCTGCCATCATTAATTCAATTATTTACACTGGTCTTTCTCCTACTGTGGTGTGGGAAAAGTCTTGTGTGAAAGAGGCTTAATCGATTTTAAAGGATTACTCAATTGACAGAAAAGTAATATTAAAATTTGCTAATCTACCAATTAAAATCGGTAGATTAATCAGTATTGGAAAATAGTCAGTTGCAGCTCTACAAATAAGTATTTTTAGGCATAAACGCGCTTCATATGTTGTGTCAACACTTGATTTGGGGTTTTGCAGGGCATTTGGTTTAATGCCCCTCAAAGTAATAGTGTCACATTTTGAGAACTGTCTTTCTGAGAGTTGGAGAAGAAGATACCGCTCATATATGTCCGTTAAATGTGAAGCTACAGCTAGTTAGCTTAACTTAGCTGTTTCCCAGTGTCTAGTCTTTATGCTAAGCTAACTGGCTTTAGCTTCTTAGTTAGCGTTCAAACATGAGAGAGGTATCATATTTCTCACCTAACTCTCAGCATGAAAGCAAATAAACTGATTTCGAAGAATGCCTATTCCAAAACTATTCCTCATTCTAAAATTGAGAACAATAACAGCTGAGACTGTACCGTAACTGGCAGAGTTACACCTTGCAGTTTAAAGCCGAACTACATTCTTAAGCTTTAAAAAATGTTATCTTTAAATAACCACAGCACAGAATACTGAATACAGCCCGATGGAGAAAATGAATTCAGTTGAAAGTGGCGTAAAGAATCGTAGTTATTTTCATATTCATGTCACACCTGCAGGAAGACTTCTCACTCACCGTGTTAGTGTCACCTGCAGCCTCGGGATGCTTTGTGCTACGACTCAATTAACTAGAATTGTAAGCCATTTGCCATGTTTGCACTTGACACACTTGCAGTGGCAGATTTACAGTGATCCGAGAGTGGAAACGTGTAGATTTTCCCCATTTTAGATTGGATAAGTATATGCAGATGAGGTGAGGCAAAAATGATGAGGAGTGTAGCTCTCGGTCGTCTTTGTTCTATGCAAATCCTCTGCAGCATTCAACCTCTGATTAGGGCTTTTTATTTATTTTTTTTTCCAGAAACACTGCAACCTTGTCTGTGTCACCAAATGGGGCAGAATAAAAAATCATCTGTACGCAGTATCTTTATCGACCTTCATGACGTACGAGCACGAGGCAAATTCATTGCAAAGCGCTTCCAGCCTTTCGAGCGCCTCCCTTCTCCCCGAAAAAAAGACGACCTTTGTTTTGTTTTTTTGTGGAATATTCTGCATCATTTGGCACCCCCGTTGTGTCGAGTGCAAAAAAATGGCGGCGTGTCAGCTCTGGTCCCTGATGACCACGAGGTTCTCCGGGCTCTGTTCTTGCTGACTGATTGAAGCGGCAGATCTGAGGCAGGTTGCGTGTCACCGAGGGGCCGCAGATGGAGGGAGTCGATGTCAAGGGAAGACAGACGTTACCTGGCATGGTGTAGCCAGGCTGCAGAGTTGAGTCTTTTGACGCATCTAGATGCATATGCTGTATTGGAGGATGTGCCGTTTGGAGAAAGGCCATTCAAGTATGTGAACAGCTGCAGTCTGGAATCACTTTAAAGTGTAGACCAAAAAGGTTATTTGTAATTGTTCCATTGCTTGTGTTTGGAGGGGGCGGCAGCAGAGCTAATTACAAAACTGGTAATTTAATCAGCACTTAAAGAAAAACAATATGAAGAGGTACAATGAGCTCAGAGCGGATTCAATCGGCAGAAAAGCAGCAAAACATTAGGAGATATCGGATATTAGGAGAACTCCAAAAAATGTCAGCTGTGTGCTTTAACATCAAATAAAAGCTGTGAGCATGCGCAGTGATCTCTATAGTGCATAGTGAGCACATCACCTGCGGTGCTGAGATACTGGGGACTTGAATGCACGACTGCGAAGCCAAACGAGAGTTTAGTTTGTTGATGGTCAAAACACGAGCGGGGTTCTGCAGCAGACAGGCAGCCAGAACAAAAAGGGCAACGACGGGCAAAAGGTCATCGCAAGTGAGGCAGGAGCAAGAAGCTGAGTTACAGACCGTCTGGCAGCTAAATAAAGGTTGCATCCAGATTTCTGGACTTCACTTTACTTGCTGACACATGGACTTATTGAGCAAAAAAAAATCAATAATGATGACAGCGATAATGTAGCATATTTATTTTTGAGAACCATAAGGCTTTTCTTTTTTTATTTGTAACTTTATTGATGTAGTGCACATGCATTTGCTGAGTAATGTGGACGGTTATAAAATTAGACAGGTAAAAGTTTCTTTTTATCCACGTACGCTGCGACAATGTGTAGATATAAATATAGACCTTATACAAGCAGCGTCTAGCAGACTTTGTAAAGTGAATAAATTGCCAGCATCAATACTGTATTATTAAAAACCATTTGGAAAAACACTTCTCAAAGAAGATGCAGAAGGATCAAGAACTGTCACAGAATATTGTTTTATCCTGCCACAATTTTCACATGGTTACATAGAAGAACTAGCATCTATTTTAACTGTATTATCGTTATTGTACCCTCCACTGCAATACAACATGCATGCACCATCTAATAGAGCAAATAAAGAACATGTAATTGTAAAAAAAAAAAAACAAGTCTAATTGTTGCAGTTCAAGTTGGTAATGCAATCTTTGCATCAGGTCAAAAGACGTATAACATGATCCTAGACGTTGCACTTCACCTGCACTAGTCCCCGTCGTGGTCGCCCAGTGGAGGACGTTTGTGTCTCTAATCAAATATTTATAGATGTTACTCAGCTTAAATTAAAGCAATCTATTTTTGCTGTCCTTTTTACTGTCTGCCTTTTGAAGCAGAGCATGCTAAAAGCTTTATGCCTGGGATACATGCTTCACAGTGAACGTACAGTTATATTTAGCTCGTATTGTGTTTGTGCTGTAAAGTGGGTCATTTCACTCTGTCTTCTTCTTTCTGGCTCCGTCTCACGGACTCCATTTTTTTCCTTCTCTCTCATTCTCACTTTCTATACCTCACTACAACTTTTCCTTTTCATCCTCTCTCAATTCATCTCAATTTTTTATTCAATTCTTTTTTTAATCCTCCCTCGCTCTCTGCAGCTGAGAAATGTTCAAAGCTGAGCACATTTGCGCCTGCTTGACACAGGACCAACCAATCACGGCTGATCGAGCCCCGGGGTTGGAGAGGGCAGTATGTGAAGTTTGAGCACAGTTAACTTTTGATAGGATGTCAGGGTGAATTAAGAGCCCCACGAGGAGTCTAGCTGGCCGGATAACTTGTTACACGTTACGCTTTGTAAGTTAGCCATGCAGTCCATCCTCTTTGTCTCAACAGCAGACATATGAGCAGATAAGCTTTCATAATGAGCTTATAAGAGGAACACTTGGGTATACAACAACGGCAAAAGGTGTTTGTTTAAGGGCTATAAGTGAACACTGGTGCTTGTATGTGTTATTGTGTAGTCATCCAGTAATTGTGCCGGTTTTCCCCCAAAATGCTGAGTCAGTTCAGTTAATGAGTGCACAGAAGCCAGTAAGCCTAAAGGGAAGTTGACATGAATTCCTCCAGATGTCATGTCTTGTTAATAACGGCTCATTACATGTATATTACCAGGCTGCAGTTACGCAACAGGTCTTGAATTCAATCCTTGTTTTCACCAAGCTGCTGTTTTTAAGTTGAAGAATTAAAAACTAGCTTGCTATGAACCCTCTCATCTAAGTCTCGGCAACGAAGTGTATTTTGCAAAAAACAAACTTTTCCTTAAATTTCTTAGAAATAAATTACTGGTCATTTGCTAATTATTTGACAGTCATTTAACAAGTATACAAAACATATCTTTTTATTGCAGAATGTGAGGCTGTGCTACCTTTTCGACTGTTGATCAATGAGCAATTTGAAGACATCAATTTGGGCTCAAGTAACAGACATTTATCTTTTATAGACAAAACAGTTCATCGATTTAATCGACTCTCCAACAAATATTTTAATAAACTAGAAGGGCACTCGGAGATCGAAGGCCTCTGCCGAGACCAGATGCCCTTTCTCTCAATGTTAACGAAAGTGAAAAAGAATTTGTGTATCTGACCTGTGGTTGGATCCCAAATTGCTACGTGCTTGCACCGAGTTTCATAAAAAACCGCACCAGTAGCTTCTCTGTAATCCTGCTGACAGACAGACGTACAAACGGAGCCGTAAACATGACGTCTGTGGAGGAGGTAATGAGCTACAGCCAAATTACTGGAATTTTCGTGGCAACAAATTCATTCAAATTTCTGCTTTCAAACCCAGCGACGACGGCGCTGACCCACTGATTCACCGCTGCGCTCACTGAACTTTGCCTGAGATCACCTGCGCCTCACGAATCACTGCGCAGAGCCTCATGCATTTTAAAAGCCATAAACTGCAGGTCTATTAATGACTCGTGGATCCTTCGGGGCAACACATCGATGCCCTACTTATTTCAGTGTTTGAAACAGAGACACCTAAACCTTGTGAGGCGGGAAGCGGAATACCTAGGCTTACATAACCATGCGCTCTCATTCCTCTAAAAAGCAGCAACACCCATTCTGTCTCACACTTCAAATCCGGGAACTGCAGATTGCGGCAACATGTTGTTGAAAGACTGACACAACATGGAAACACTTTAATTTGACGTAGCCTTTCTCTGTGAGCACAGCATGTCATCAACCAGTTTAATTCTGCAGCTCCACTTTAACTCGAGCAAAGAATATTGCTGCAGGTGCCGTTGAGCGGCACAATTAACTCTTTATTGCTCCAATAAAGCTGCTCATATGCTAATAGGGTGTACATGGCGGCTGTGGATACAAATATCTGCTTTAATGCAGTGAAGAAACACTCAACTCGACTAAAATAAACCTGCATCTGCTCAGCAAAACATGTATCTCTAATTGGCATTTGTGACAAACATTTCTTTATTAATGATGTTTAGGGCTTTATTTTTTTGCAGAATAACATTTTTTTTTTTTTCATTAAAGCAAAATTATAAAGGAACTTTGCCTGTAAAACGGTGTAAAATTAGCAACATTTCTTATTCATATTGGGAATTATCTCTAAAGAATAAGTAAACAAGATTAAAAATACCATCTTTTACACAAACCGTATTGAGAAACACATTGAGAGCTTTAATGATACGAGTGAGGTCATCTGCAAAGAGTGCGCTTTTTAGTGAATTAATCATTAGACTAGAGCTTTGAAAAAGAATAAACATGAAAGAAGAGATCATCTATACACATCTTTCTCCTGAATTTAATCTTAAACTCTTGCTAGAGTCCGAAACATCCTATACTGCAGGCGCTTCTCTCTCCGTCTCTCTCCACCCTTCAAAGATATTCTAATTAGCACTTTAGTAAGCGTGTAACAAGGATCTGACTGTCTTCTGTCTCCCACGGATGGAGATGCTCTTTCCTCAGGGTAGACAGCTGAGCAGACGCACTCCCCTCGCACATTCACACACTATTTGCACATGTCTGTCTCTTTTTGGAGAGCAGGGGACGGCCATGGGTTGATACCCCGTGTAGATTTGATACGTTTGCTCACTTTTTCCTAGCAGCCTGGGTGACGATCAGGGCGTGCGTGCGTTCGTGTTGATTGGAGAGAGGTGACAGATGGAGGAAGCTGACCAGCTCTGTGAGAAAGACACGTGTGCCAATCCACACATTCATTCCCTGAACTGCTTTAGTTATTCTCAGTGTTGGACTGATTTCTGATTTAGCTCCAAAACACTGTTAACAGCTGCACGGATGACTAAAATGTCATTTTGCTGAGATCCTGCCAGTTTTGGTGCCAGACCACCTCTTCAAATTCAAAAAAAGAGCGTCTGTTGGCACAGTTTTGGTCAGAGGAAGAAAGCGCCCACGTCCTTCCTGTCCTGTGTGTACGTGCCGATTTAGCGGATTTTGATCAGCTTCACCTTTTCACTAAACGTCCTGGAAGCAGGAGAAAGGTCTCGTAGCTGCAGTGCAGAGCGGGTACAAACTCCAGTCATCTGGCCTGGCTTACCCTGGCTGCTTTCTCCAGGCTTTTGTTTCTGGGTCACACAGTTGATTCTATTCACAAACAATTCATTCTGCTCCGCTTTGAGAGTCAGCCAGAGAGAAAGAGATCACTATGAGCCTGAGCGCCCACACAGAGCAAACTTCACTTTTGATTATGGACTCACTACTGGTTTCACTTTGAACCAGCTCAGGCTGCGAAACACAGGCTCTGGAGTGAGCACAGAAAATACAGCGTTTGGTTTCTCCCATTGGCCCCGTTTGAAACATGCATTTTTCTTTCTTCGGTTAAAAGAATTCACTTTGCTGACTTACTGAAACCTTCTAGCTTAAAGCTAACATTACTGAAACCTTCCAGCTTAAAGCTAACATTTTCTAAGTAACAAGGCAAATGTAAATGTCAGGCTGCAGCTGAGATAAACAGCTCAGAATATCCGCTTTAATGCAGGAAAAAAAAACAACTTAGCTACTGAAAAAAACCTCCTTCTGCTCAGCAAAACATATTTCTAATTGGCATTCGTGACATAAACGCGTCTTTTTAATGATGTTTAGGGCTTTTTCTTTTTAATAACAGATGTTTTTCTACAATATCTTTTTCCTTGAAGCAAAATTAGCCAAACTTCTTAAATGTTCTTAAAGCACAAGCAACCTTAAAGGAACTTTCCCTGTAAAACGGTGTAAAATTAGCAACATTTCTTATTTATATTGGGAATTATCTCTAAAGAATAAGTAAACAAGATTAAAAATACCATCTTTTGCACAAACCGTATTGAGAAACATATTGAGAGCCTTAATGATACGAGTGAGGTCATCTGCAAAGAATGCGCTTTTTAGTGAATTAATCATTAGACTAGAGCTTTGAAAAAGAATAAACATGAAAGAAGAGATCATCTATACACATCTTTCTCCTGAATTTAATCTTAAACTCTTGCTACAGTCCGAAACATCCTATACTGCAGGCGCTTCTCTCTCCGTCTCTCTCCGTCTCTCTCCACCCTTCAAAGATATTCTAATTAGCACTTTAGTAAGCGTGTAACAAGGATCTGACTGTCTTCTGTCTCCCACGGATGGAGATGCTCTTTCCTCAGGGTAGACCGGCTGCAACTGAGTTACACAACTGATACAATGAGCAAGTTCTAAAAAAAAAAATAAATGTACATAACGAGTAATATTGGCAACATTGAGCTGTGTTTTTCTCGGTTGGATAATAATTTTAAAAAATCTATCTTACAATTTGAAGGTATTTCGTAGGGCGGTATATTGGCTCTACGATGCACATCCTGACACATGGGTCACATGGGATTCGTTAAATTGGTTTACTGTAAGCAAGGCGATATATTGTGAATTTAAAACTTAAAAAAACATGTTTTAGGAAAACTCATAAATACATATAAAGAATTCACTTCCATACGCATAAAAGGTTTTAAAAAATGTGTGCAATCCGAGCAGTGGGATTTGCATTTATCAGCCCCTATAACATCCAACGTCATAGCACTATTTTGCGAAGGAGCATGCACTTAGAGGGCGCATATCTTTGCAAATGAAATAAAGCATTGACTTAATGTTTGCATGTAAACTTTTAATGAAATCGATAGATCGAGTGTTTTTGAGAATTGAAAATGCATCACAAAGCATAATATCGCCATACGAAACTGTACCGATATTTTTGAACGGGACTTTCCTCAAAAAGGGAACATTAAGGCTCAGAAAAGGCTAAATAAAGTTTATTTTCTTTTAATAACTTTGCTGTTTGAGCAGCACTCGTCTGGTCCAGAGCCTCAGTGTAATATTACAAGATAAAAAAAAAAGATTCCGCAGTATATCCTGATTATGTGCTCCCCTCTCGCAGAAATACACAATGTTCTTGTCTGCTTGTATTTTTCATATTTGAGTGGTTGGTAATGGCTCCTTGTTCAAAACCATGTACAGTAATTAAGAGACAGAGTTGTGTAATCCAATTCTTTATTAATCCTCCTCTCGGTAATGGGAATGCATTTGGCTGTCTTTAACATCTCCATTCATTTTCTCTCCTCATTTGCCCCCCCTGTTTTCTCACGAGGAGGAAGAAAAGAAAGGAGGCAGACCTCCTCCCTCGTCTATCTGTCTTCCCTGGCGATGCTTGCATGTCAGGCCTCCGCTCCCCTAACCCCTATCATCATCTTGTCACCCGTCTATCCCTCGATCCTTTTGCTGGCGCCATTGTTTAGATGCTCTTAGCAGAGGATGTATAATTCATTTCTCCCCCGGAGTTGTTGCGCACCACTCATGAATTGAGTCAGTGCGAGGAGAAGAGGGGAAAGAGTGAGCCGAGAGGAGGAGGAGGAGGAGGAGGAGGGGGAGGAGGGATGAATAAAGAGGCGGTGAGAGGGAGCAACGCTTCGTGCTGCGCATCTCAAGTTGGCTTTGTTTGAAACGCGGCCCGCTCGTGTTTATTCTCGCTATGCTCAGGACCTTGGTTTCTTGTCTGTGATCAGAGCAGGTCACCATGTGGATCTGTGATCCACCATTAAACCCGCTAGTCCGTGTTGTTCTCATAAATACTGGTTTGACTCTGGACAACAAACTCTCCAGGTGCGCTGGTTCCATCAATTCTGCATATCCTTTCCAGCTCACAGGGAAAAATGCATAAGTAATAAGAACAGTGGTGGAAGAAGTATACAGACCTTTTTACTCGAGTAAAAATACCAGGGAAACACTGAAAACACTCAGTCGACGCGCATTCAAACCTTCAGTGCAGAAGTATTATCAGCGACATGTACTTAAGGTATCAAAGTAAAAGTACTCATTGTGCATAAACATGGTTCCTGTGACTATTCAGCTAAATTCAATTTTCAGAGGCCCGTTCACTGTGTACAGCAAGACAATATAGAAGAAGAAATACACACATTACGGTACTAGTATAATGCGCAAAAAGATCTATCTTTTTTGGCTATAATTTCAAATTGTTCATTTTTTTACACTTATGTACTTAATTAAATGAGAAAATACTCAGTTTTTCTTTTTGTCAAGTGTTTAATTCACACAGTATACAAAATAGGCTCTGAAGTGTGATTCCTTTTTTAAATAGACTATTTATTCGTTGAATTACCAGGAAACACGCTCGTCATAGCGGGATATACATCGTCATTGAGATATGAAATGACTTATATCGTGATGGAAGATTTTGTCCATATTTGCCAGCCCTACTGTCATCTTGATCCGAACAGTAACAAGTAACTATTTGTGTAGTAAACGTAGTGTAGTAAAAAATTGCAATGTTTCCCTTTTTTTGAAATGTATTTGAGTAGAAGTATAAAGTGCACTCGAGTTAAGTAAAAGTTCCTCAAAATTGTATTCCAGTGCAGTCCTTGAGTAAATGTCTCTGCGTTGGCATCCTGACAGCGTGTTGCTTGAGAGGTCTACATTTTATCATCTCCAGTTGGGGTTCAGTGCTCTCTGACTGCATGTAGAACACACACTGTCCCCAGGATAATCCGTAGAGAAGTGAAACATTTTCAATACAATCCTGAGAGGATGTGATTTTTAAGGTCATGGGGGGAGAACGGAGAGTTTTTGCTGTGAAGTAATGCGGCTTGGGGCGCATTTGTTCACAGCATCATATTAAGTTCCTGCTTTGAAGCCGTAATTATACGGCGTATCATTGGAGGAGGAGGGGACCAGCGACGGTAGTTTGCACCTCCTGCTCTACGGGATACGTCGGCACAGATGTTGTTACAGTTGTTGCTGCCTTGTTCCAATCACTCTCAACTCTGAGTTTTTCTAATTGCTCGTGGCCTGACAGAAGCCCCTAGTCATATCTTTTTTTTTAAACATGTTTTTGTTATATTTTGTTGGAATTCTCTTTGCCAAATAGGCGACTTTCTCGCTAGATTTAGGGACATTTGGAGCTAGTGCTACTGGCTACTTTCATTGGAAAAGAGTTGGAAACACTGGGTTGGCTTTTTCGGTTGGATAATTAAAAATGTTTTACCTACCCACATGTTAATCCACAGCTGCAGCAGAAGCCAGAGCAGCCTTCAGGTGTGATAAAAAAGGGTCTTTGGCTCTTATTCCACATAAATGAGCTGTCTGTATTTTTAGAACAAGTGGGCAGATTGCATGATGACAAACGGCCTATTTCTATCACTTCTTTTTTTCTTATTTTTTATCACTGCTAGCTGTCGCTTCTGCAGCTGCATCAGTGGCTGATGAGACTAAAATAGAGCCTGACGCTTCCTTTGACAAACTAAACTGAAGATAATCACCTTATGGAGGAAATGGAAAGTAGTGAGATACAAGTTTATAAGAAGGAAATTAAGCCTTGCTCCTGTGTGACTTTTGTCTTTTTAATCTCCTGAAAGCGTCAGTCTAATATACTACATCCTCCACTGAAACACAATCATCCTTTGATGGGAATTGATTCAGTGGTTTTTGAAGCATATCTCAATTTTCACGTCGTCTGCCTGGGATTTGAACTTGACCACCAATTTGTCATAACAAGTAAGAGTTACATGGATTTAGAGCTATAAAACTGTGGATCTCTCACCAAGACCAAGCTTTTTTTTTTCTGCTTTTTTTTTTTTTGCTGCAATATTTTTGTTGAGTTGCTCAGTTATCAATGAGGGGTTACAATGTCCGAGAGGTTCTGTGAATGGTCCACAACATCTCTCCAGTGTATTTAATCGTATATGCTGTGTAAAGTCTGTCTGTGTTTTCATACTGCATGCTGATTCTGGCTTTTAAAATAAATGTTGATTGTATGCAAACGAAATTCAAAAACAGTAGACGGTGGTGAGACGGCTGCATAAATATTCCTGAAGGTACATTTATAAAAAAAAAAAACATTTAGTTTTCTCTTGATTAAAGCGACACAATGTAACTTTTGCTGAAGAGCAGCCACGGGTCACAAAGACAGGATAGTGACGGATATTAAAATGAGCAATAGCTAACATTAGCCACCAGCAGCTACGAGTCGCACCAGAGCAGGGAAGGCTAAAGCAGCAAAACTCCTGAGAGTTGAATTGAGCGATCTGTGTTTCTCATTTTATTTCTCAGTAATCCAACTTTTCAGAGTGTAACAGGAAGAATCTTAAACATGCACACATTTGCTTTAAGTTTCCAAATTTGAAATTGGCAGTAGCCTTTCAAAGTCCCACTTTAAATTAGTTAATGTGTCATCTGATGGTTAAATACATTGAGTTTGTGCATATTATCTGCAAAGACAGTGTAATATTTGACAGTCTACATGTTACTAGTGTGTCGTATTGCTTTGGGACTCTACTCACCCACCATGTATTACCTTCTGCCACCATCTAGTGGACATTTAGCAGTAAAGCAGTCGGCGTGAGAAGACCTGGTGTGATTCAACATGATCACAGTCGGAAACATCATCAGTAAACTTTAATCCATTTTTTTCTTTTTGCCCACGCAGCTGTTCACTGCAACCTGAGCCAGAATGGCATCGACCACCAGATGTGCCCCGAGGACATGACGTCACAGCTGGAGGAAGAGGAGGAGTCGGTGGACGCGCCGGGCGTGCTGCTGGACGACGACGACGACAGCCCGAGCTACCAGGACGTCAGCCCGCTCATGTACCAGCGCCGCTCGCCGCCACAGCGCTCTGTCTCCGAGTCTGAGCTGTCACGGGTAAGATGGTCTGAGAGCACCGTGCACTGAAAACATGTTGACGGCTTCATGGCAGCGCAGTCCACACTCACAAATAATTTAACGCCTTTAGACTTCCCGTGTCTGCTCAACTCTAAATAACTGTCAATAAAAGTCAGACTCAAATCTTAACTTGGGGAGATTGTCGTTGAAGGCCGTGGTGTGGAAGATCTTCACTTTATTATAGCATCTCTTCTGATTTCACTGTGTTTGGTTAAAAAAAAAAGGAAATAATCCTTTCAGCCCATTTATCCTTGTATCCATCTGCTTCATTGTCTTTTGTGATACGACCAGATGTAGTTATTATTTACTTTCCAGATTAAGATTATTAAACATTCAAACTCGATTCGTATGGCAACTTTCATGCAGGTCATTGCAGTTCAAACTGACCATCTGAAAATAAGACGGAACAAGTGAAAACAGAAAAGCAGAAAGCAATTTGAGACACAAGACAAAAACAATTATAAAAATGTAATAAAATAGAATTATAAATTATAAAAAAAAACAGGAATATTAGTAAATACAAAATAATGTCCGGAAACAAGTATTAGTATTATTACGAATTCATCAACCCAGCAGTATATATAAGTAGTTAGTCCCACCAGCTGCAAAATTAAATATTAATGCGATAGGTATAAGTATAATCCAAGAGGAAACTTGGGGGCGTGTCCTGTAAACTCAATCTCATCATGTTAGCATTGTGAGTAGCTATGTTAGCATGCTTGACGTTAGTATTTAGTTAAAAAACAATGCTGTGCCTACACCTAGAGAGACCAATAATATGGCTGTAGACACCTTCCATATTCTGAATTCAAGAAATGTACCAAGACGGTTCCATTGCCTTTTACTTAATTGATTGTATTTGTGGTCAGATTACAGTCTAAAATGTCCTGCTTGCCACACAAAACAAATCAAACAGCACTTAACAAAAATCCCCTATGTTCCACACGTATACCTCTTCAGGAAAAACTAATATTAATACGAGGGAATACACAAGGAAATACAAGCTTTATTTTCAGCCCCTGTGTTTCCGATAATGATCATAGGATCCGTCACCAGCAATGCAGAATAAGTCTTACTTCCTCTCCAGAAATAAACGGTAGATGGTAGCGATTGCTCCCGACGCACGCCCAACACATGCGTTCTGTATTGTGCTGTATGTAAATATGTGCAGTATCTGTAACACCTATCTGCTGTGTGGTTTTTGCAGGTATTGTCATGTAATTCTATATCCCAGCATCTTTCCGTTTGAAGCTGCTTTGCATAAGAGACCTGGAGGAACTACTGCGTTAGCTGAAATAATTTAACCGACTACGCTTTCGGTCTCGGTGTCTCTGGATTGCAGTTAAAAATAAGTTTTTGTCTTTCAGGGAAATTCAATAAATCATGTGCATAAACACTATAATTACATGGCATGGCAATCTATTCTATCATGCGACATAGCCAAGGGCCACATGGTACTTATTAATACTTGCAGGGTTTGAGCTTAATTAGGAGCCAGATGGGAGGTTTGCAGCATTGAATATATTAACCTCACTGTTAACAATTAAGGTCACCATGTAATAGCACTTAGAGCGTCGACGGCTTCCGTAAAATATCGTGTATTTCCAAATGAAAAGGATTATGCGGTCTGTGTACGACTTTTGAATAGCAACCTGAACGCACCACCTCCTATGATATTGCTTTACTCCATGTAAGGTCAACGCTGATCCCATTACATTTGATTTGATACGGTTATGTATAGCGATGAGTTCAAGGTGAATCGTCAAAAAAAACATCCTTATATATGGCAGGGACACAGTGTTGAATTTGATACCATACTTACTAAAATATAAACGTGTAATTTTACAAAATGGTAGAAATAAACTACATCCTAAAATCATTGTATGATGACACTGATGAAGGCAACGAGCAGAAACGTGTTCGTTTCACAAGGAAGTTGTTGCTGGAGTTTTGACCTTCACCTTGGAGGTCGGGGAATTTTGTACCAGAAATTCAAGGAACTGGAGGATCAAACAAGATATTCAGCCTTCAAACAGACTTTTGATGCCAGCTTCCTGAACTTGAAAGTTGTCAATACTCTCTAACACATTTAGTCAAGACCAAAGACGCATTAATGTTTGATACTCAAAAAAAAAAAAAAAAAACTCTTCCTCAGTTTACTGGTGAGAAATCAACATTTTTGTTACTATGTCAAAAAATATGCTGAGGATTGTTTTGTGATGGGGAAATTCAAAGACATTTACGGTAAGTTAATTCATCTGGTTTCAGGGCATAAGCACCGAGGCCTTCATTATCTCTGAATAAATATGAAGACGTAATAAATCCAGGCGTTAGTACATAGCGGTAGAAAAGCATATATAGGTCATTTCAGGTTATCACATCAGCAGGGTTCGTTTAAAATTAAAATAAAAGTCGATTTTAAAGATGAATTCCACACCCCGCTGGTTTTATAATTGAGCCAAGGCTCAGCCGTAGATTCAACATGAGGCTTAAAACAGCCATTTAGACTCAGTGGATGGCTGTAACATCCATAGCAAATCATCTCATCTCAGTCTTAATCAATATCAAACCCAAGGTGAATACACCTTGTGTGGCGTTAACACACCCTGCCATGCTATATGGACCCTGGCGAATCCCGAGGTCAGGGGCTGTGAAGGGGTCTTGTGCACTTTCTTTGCGTCTGAGGGTTTATTCATTTATCTAGAATAGCATGTTATTCTCTGTCAGCCGTCCTCAACTCTCTGGACACACACACACGCGCACAGACACAGACATATCTCATTTCCATCCCCATTCCTGTATGTAACGGATTAATTAATACAGGGAATTTTCATCTCCTGCCAGCTCTGGCCGAGAGAAATGGAGCGAGGCAGGGAGAAAGGAAAGTGAAAGTGAGAGAGAGCATGCCAGAGCTGTTAATTAGCTGTGCAGTGGAGATAGGGCAGACGACACTGGGCTCCGTGTCTCAAACAGCCATTCACTCAGTCAACATGGCACTAATGGCAGCGGCCCTCATCCTCCTCCTCACTGCTTTTCTGTCCAGTCACGCTCTAAAAAAAAAAAAAAAAGGGAGAAAAAAAAGAAAAAGAAAGGGGTTGCAGTGTTTCATTGTGACACTAGAGGGTAGTATTTGACAGTTAATCCTACTCCTTGTAATGTGAGCAATGTACAGGCAGGGGAAGGCTCACTGTCTAATGCAACCTTGCAGTTTCTTGCTGGTATTTTCTTAAAATGTTTACAATAAATGGAAAACTGGAATAGAAAAATAGAATTTCTGTGCCATAAATGTACATACTGACAAGTCAGAGCAAGCCTTATAAAGTGCAAAATGAAAACGCCATATTCTAGCATTTCTAGTTGGGCTATATAAACATTTTATAATATATATAATATAATATACTAATATATATATATATATATATATATATATATTTCATTTATATATTTTATTTATATATATATTTATTTATATTCATTTATTTATATATATATATATATATATATATATATATTTATTTATATTCATTTATTTATATATATATATATTCATTTATTTATATATATTTATTTATATATATATATATTCATTTATTTATATATATATATATATTTATTTATATTCATTTATTTATATATATATACATATATTCATTTATTTATATTCATTCATTCATTTATATTTATTTATTTATTTAGAGCTCATTGCCCTCATTGCGAGTTAAAAGCCAAAGAATAAAGATGTTTCAAGATGGGATTTTGGGGCATTATGCTTACCTCCCTTGCTTTGAAAAAAATCTTTAAAGCCCTGTTCAAAATATCTAGTTCACTGATGATTGCCTCATAACAGACACATTGTCTTTTGAAATGAAGCTAACATTATGTCATGTATGTGGAAAAAAAAAAAAAAAAAAAAAAAAAAAAAAAAAAACTGAGCTGTTCTCTTTTTTTTTTTTTTTTTTTGCAGTCTGTTGTTGTTTTTCAAAACCTGATTAGACAATGAATCTGTATTGTGTTGTTTTTCACACAGTCGTGTTTCATCCAACAAACAATATTTCTCTTAATGAATGCTGCTCGACAGCTGAAATGGTTCTGAACAGCAGTAGCGGCTCCTGTGATGTCAAAGAGCTATTGAATATTTGTTTTGCTCTTGTACGCATTTGTTCAATAAATGAACACTGCCCTGTTCTTTTGTCAGGCGAAAATATCCAGGGTTGGGGTTCACTTGTAGTCATTTGTGGGCGGTAAACAAAACTATGAAATCCATGTAGCATTATAAGGTCTCTGTGGCCGGTTTAGTACAAAGTACAGTGAATAATTGACAAAACAATGTCATCATACTTTAATTGCTGGCTGTAGCTAACGTATTTAATTGAGTTTAAAGCCATTTGACCCTGCAATCAGCCTCACAATCTTGGAGCCAAAATGAAGGGGTTTGCAGTTTCCCTTTAAACAAACTACTGCTGTTTTTAACACAACTGCCAAATTCCCTCTCTGTCTCACGGTGTTTGTCGCCCGAGTGCTCATAATCCCCAGCTCTCTTTGCATTCTAATAGTGTCTTCACAAAGGGGCCATGTGATTGCCTCTTGATTAATTTAGCCGAGTACATTCATATTGGATCTTTAAATGCTTATCAGTGTTGGCGCGATTACATGCTTCATTATGTAAGTAATAGTTTTCCACTGTGGTCGTTAACGTGTGGATGTTTATTCCAGACTGGTCCATGTTTAGGTTGCGTGTCCCCCCACCCCCCCACCCCCGAAAGGCTTTATTCATCGTCTTTTAATTTCTGAGGTTGTCCTTCCTCTGTTGCTAAGGTAACGTGAAGAATACCAGGAGCTCTAGTGGGCTCTCAGTTATCAATTAGTTAGCCAAAGACGGTAACTCACTGAAAGTTGGCACACATGGCAATTGGATGGTTCGGGCGTGTACAAAGTATTTTCTTCTTTTTTTTTTTTTTTTTTGTTTTGTTCCAGTTTGTGTGCCTGGTCTGCACATGTGGATGTATATATGGATGTGTGTGTGTGCCCGTTCCCAGACGTATCCCACTTAGAAATAAAGCAGGCTTCTCCTCTCACCCCTGCGCTGTCACTCAAATCTCTAATTGGCCCGGAGTCTCTTGAACACAGCTCTTTGAGCATGATTGTACTCCTGCTTTCTTCTCTCTGCTGTTTTCTCTCCACCCTTTGGCTCTGTTTGCTGGCTGGCAGGCAGGAAGGCACCGGCTCACCTATTTTACCCGGCCCCGGGAACAGAGCTATGGGCTAAATCAGTGCGGAATGTAAAACACAGATGGCCATTGACTCACAAATGTGTTCATGGAAAATGAGAGAGTCTCCTGTGTCAAATTCTGCCAAGTCCATTCTGGAGCACTAGCTTTTTATTTTTATTTATTTATGCTCTCCCTCTTTATTCCTCTGCCTCATCTGTCAGTCAAGCAATCCTCCACACTCCCAGCATCCTCTGCTTTCTCTCCTGCTTCTTCTACACCACCCAAACTCCCCTTTCCTCGCATGATTTTAACACGGGCGCTCCTCTCTCTCCCTCTCCTTTTCTCCATTCGACTCAGGCTCTAGTTAGGGTTGATTAGCATTAAGTTGAGATGTGTTTCATGGTTAATGTGGTTTCTACCTGTGATACCATTCCCTCCCCTCCCTGCAGAGTCATCTATCCACGCATTAGGAGCGGCGGCCGCGTCTACCTGCCTACCTGCTCGCTTTGACTGTCTGTCACTTCGCCTACCTGCAGGAGATATAGACAGCATGCCAAAACCAGCATGTACATCTCCCCCAATTTCTCTTTCTCTCCGGGGTGCTAGATATAGAGTGAGTGGGACGGGGCTGTGGAGAGACGTAGGGAAGGAGAGGGGTGAGGGGGGTGCCATATAATAAGAAACAGGTGAGAGAGAAGGACATGGGAGATATGAGAGCGACAGTATGTGAGGAGAGGAAGTGAGAAAGACAATGTGATAGATCTGACAGGGACTGAGCGAGATTGAATACGGGGGAGAGATGAGAGATTGTGGGGGGAGGGAGAAGGGAGGGGAGCGAGAAGAGCGAGAAGCAGAGGAAATTCTGCCAGTACCTGTTATTCTGCTCTCTTATGGGTGGAGAAGAGACGGGTTTCCATTGCTATGCCGCACCACATGGCAGCCAGAGAGCAGGCTGGAGTGGAGGGGAGTGTATGTGAAATTTTAATCACCTCTCTCTGTTTGTAATTTTAGTCGTCCCAAAATCAAAATCAAGAGCATTGCCAGCACTTTCAAGAGCGATCCCTTTGGCAGGCTCCTGCTCTGCCTGCTGTTAAAGTATTTAAACCAGAATCTTCCAACCAGAGTACATTGCAGATATGTGCATGTCCATAAGGTTACAGTATGCTATTACAGTCATTCTAAAGCCATTTATTAAATGTCATTCTTTTGGATTAAAGCTTCACTCTGTCCACAATGGTGCGTTAGTGTGGTGTTTGACCACTAGGGGTGCTGTAGAGCAACACTTTGGTTAGCTTGTGTTGTTTGTATCTCTACAGGCTCTTTAATCGATTCATTGTTTAAGCTTTAAATATTAATATATATATATTGCTTCCAGTTTCCTGGACGTGATGACTGGTTTCTCTCTGTTTTATACTCTATCTGGTTGGTTAGAGACATTTGAAGTGTCGCCTCAGGCTCTGGGAGATTGTGATGGGCATTGTTTCTGTTTTATGATTTTAAATAAATGATAAAGCAAGAAAACAAATCGCACATAATGGGGGCAGTCTACTGGATTTGGCCATTTGTTCTTGTCTGATTTTTTTGTTTTTGTTTTATTTTTTTTATGTTGTGTTGTTTTACACTAGTTTTAAAAAAAAGACACGTGTTGGTGCTACCGCGATGTTAAAGGCAGCAATCTGTCAATAAAAGCTGCCATAAATAATGCACCTTTCAAAACATTCAGACCAGAGAAAGAAAAAAATCATTCAACATCCTTGTCAAGCCTTCAGGGCACAATGCAATCAGCGGAGAAAGACTGAACCTAAACAAAAACATTTATTTAAAGCTTCCCGGGGTACAGACTGCTCAGCATTAAGGTATTAACCCCCGACTAACTGCAGAATCAAGCACAACGGAGATCAAAACATAGATGTCTTTAATCTCAATGAGACTGCCTAATTTTTAAATAAAAATTAAAACGTATAGAAAGACATCTACAGGTTTATCTGTACTTTTGTCCTTCTTGCTTAAAGTGACACCGTCTTTCTCTTATTGTTAAAGTTTTGTCCGTCTTGTTGTCGCTCTGAGCTGATGCCCAGCTTGAGATTGAGATTTTACTTTAAAAGAAGAATACTTTATTGATCCTTGAGGGAGAATGTCACACAGCAGCCTGTAAATAGAATACGACAAAATCAGTCGGGTGGAAGGTGCGACATGGCTGCACTATGACCCGTGAGTGGGAAACATCGAGGGTGAACAGTATTTTCTGAGACAGTGCAGTCCTGACATCTCATACTCTGACCGAGATGTGGAAGTGGTAGTCCACCAACAGTGCCCCAGGCTTTAATAAAACATGTACATGCATAAAGGTCTCTAAACAAGAGCAACAGAGCCACAGTTGAGCCTTTTCTTTTTTTTTTTTTTTTTTAAATGGGCCTCATTGAACCGCTTCAGTACATGTGAAAGCTGATTCTAAAATGAAACTATCAGCGGTGTAACAGATTATGAAATGTTTCTTAAAAAAAAAAAATAATAATGTTATTTGTCTCAGCCAGGATATGTGAAGCTGTCTAAACCAGTGGCCCTGTGGACTCAGCAGGATGTGTGCAAATGGCTGAAGAAGCACTGTCCCAACCAGCACCAGATCTACAGCGACTCCTTCAAACAGCACGACATCACAGGTACGACTCCGCACTTGCACTGACCGGTTTGTCGCAGTGAAAACCGAAGCATTTCGGTAGACGAGACGATGTTTTCAAATCGGGTTTGCAGTGAAATCTTGACGCAGCACAGCTCATCCCTGCTGTATTTTTCATTTCTCATCTTGATGAAGCCAGATCTCATCCATAACATCCCAGGTGCGCTCAGCACCCACTGTCTGCCACCTGCCGCCCTGCCACCCGCCCTACCCGTCTGTCCGTCGCAGCCTGCTCACTGTCGGCGTCACCACCGACAAACAGTTGCCACGTCAATCATTTCCCTAACGAGGCTCCTCAAGGTCACCCCGGCGCTAACGACACTCCGGTCCGCATAGTAACAGACGACCGTTAATTGCCATGCACTCGGAGCACGACTGATCACATTAATATGTTTATTTGTGGCTTTCGAGGACCTCATCGACTCAGAGGCTGGCTGGCGGGATAAATCGCTCGGCGGTCACGACGAGCGTCGCAATGACTCACGCCTCCATTTTACTCTTTGATGCATTTAGACTGTTATACGTTTGCACGGAGGGTTTTGAGATTTGCATCCTCTGTTTAATGGTCTGAAAAATATGGATCTTGCTGCTTTTCAGTTCAAGTTGCACATATATCTCATCAGCCGCGTGGGGGTTCAGCAGATAACCCACAATTCATTGCATGCTTGCTGAACCGCTGCTACATTTTCAATCCATCTTCAAGTGGAAGCGTTACGGAAAGTTTTATTTTTCATTCAAAGTACAGTAGAAGCACCGCTGTGGTGACTGATCACTTTTGACACACGAGTTGTAGAGTGTTTTTACAGTTTATTTTATTAATTAGGGTCTCGCGCCAAATGAATTATTCACAGTAATAATACAAGGCACACGCATGAATAGGATTTACAGAGGCTTCCACTGAAAACACTCCTTATCACGTCCATACAGTGTTTGTTGCATGAAAAAGAAATCATGCCTAGTGTTGTCATTCAGTTGGGAGAGGATTTCTCAAGAGGTCCACATCTAATTAAGGAATATTGCTCTAACTTTAAGATTAAATGCCTCGGTGTTCCTGACTCGTCTAATGCATTCAGTTAGTCTGTAAATAAATGATATTTTCTCTTATTAGTCCTTCAGTGATTAAAACATTAGAACTTAGCGTCCTAACGGTGTGTTAACTTAATGATCTGTGTTTGTAATGATTTTTACAAGAAGAAAGGGTTAACAACATGCACATACAGTACACACACATGCGCTTTCCTACTGGCACAATTAGGAGATAATGACATGCGCAAAACCTGCAAGTAATTCAGTTTGTCTTCACATTGAGCATTAATTAACAGAACCCAATTAAAACAGGCCGAGCCACACCAATTGGGCTCACAAGGCAATTTGCATCCCAATCAATCTTTGAAATATTATGCAGATATTTTATTTTTTTTTCTGTTCCTGCACCCTATTAGAATAAACAAGGAGGGAAACAAATGATGAATGCAATGTTGTTGTGGAAAACAATCATGCGTAGACAAACAAACAGTGACTATGAATACATTTATAAGGGCATGCAGTCGTGCGTCGGAGAATATCTATTGGTTCAGTGTGCTCGTCATAAAATAGCTGTAACCCTTGAAAATTGAGATGGCGTGTGTCTTCGTGTGTGTGTCTGCGTGCATAGGCCTGAACTTTGATTTGGAGAACATTGGATTCTCCAGACCACAGTCTCTTGACTATTTTTCTTTTTCGGTTCAATCCATCCAACAGAATACTCGACCCTCTTTTCAGCCAGCGGTACTCGAATCTCAATTGTCTTGGCAACGTACTCGTCCCGTCATGAAGTACCAAATCAATACACAGTCTCAATTCCAGATCATAATTCAAACAGGCATTTGTGTCCTCCCTCTTTTTTGACATAGAACAGCAGCGAGGGAAATGCATTTTGCTGCGTATCAGGGCTAGTGCAACATGTTAGCGTGGAGCGCCTTCAGTATGCAGCAGCTGCCTCCCTGCTAGGCTCCTGTAACCTCAGCCAAAGAAATCAATGTTTCCCATCCTCCCTCCAGCCTATACTGCCAAGAAACCCTTTCCCTCCCTCAATCTTCACCTCCCACCCCCAACAGAGACGGCGGCGAATTTGACTTTAACACCCAGCTGTCATTAAAAATGCATTAAAGCATATTAAGGCATAATTAGATATTAGTCCCTAATCCGTTGTAATTACAAGGACAAAGCTCTTTTGGTGGGGGAGTAGGTTGGCATGAAAAATTAGTGAAGCACACAATTTCCGATACCTTCGATGTAATCGGCGCACAAGGTGTGATGACATAGGTAATCAAAAGCAAGGGGAGGGAAAAGGGGGGGAAAAAAAGGTGATTCACTATTAAGTTATATTTTCTGTCAAGGAGAACATTACATCACGTTGTGGAAATTCGGAGCCTCTCCAAAGGCTCTGAAGACTGAATTAGATGCAGCTGTAGGGGCCTTTGAGTGGAGGGGGGTTAGATTTGAAAAATGTGTTGTGTTGTGTTTAAAGCCCTGGCAATAACAATCTGTACATTATTATTGATTGCATTGTTTTATTCATTACACAGTGTAATAAATGATTGCGCAATTAACAACTTTAAATATTCTAATATGAAATAATATCAATTAATAGCTGATATTTGCAACAGGAAATATCCCACAGTCATGGATGGAGTGAGCCCCCCCCCCCCCCAGCCCTTCTACATGGGAGCAAGACACCGAGACTGAAAGAAACGCTCGACAACATTTAGAAAATTCTGTAGCGTTGATAAAAACGACGTCAGTGCGGTGTGAATGGCGTATACTACTTCTACCATCCATCTGTTCGGTTGTTTTTCCTCGCGCAGGAACACCCAGATAAATGAATAACCCGCCTCATAACAGCCCTTGATGTATGGTGTCATAAGACCTTACTCTGAATAATTAATAGCCTGTAATATCAGTGGTCTAATGAAGGGTGGCCCGTATCCTGCAGCTCGCACTATACCACTTCAGTTCTTCTTAAGGTCTGTGTTCAACGCCCGTCTGGTTGGCGGATTCATCATCAAAAACAAAAAAAAACAACCCAGCAGCCTGCGTAGCTCTGGCCGTGATCTCCCCGTCCACCAGAAGGTCTCACGCTGGGAGCAAAATGTATATTTGATGAGCGACAGAAAAGGATGAAAGGTGACAACGGTGTTTTAAAAAAAAAAAAAAAGAAAAGCAGGACCAGGACACTCGGCAACAAAGGCCTAAACGCACTTGAGGGATGAGACGGTGGAGTCTGAAGGTGCCACACACTGCTGTCAGAAAAGCGCTGCCGTCGAATGGTAAACGAGTCAAAGGGACTTAACATGGCTGCAACATAATAATAATAACGATATCAACTCCAGAGTCACAGAACAGCTCCTCTGGTGGCAGTTGTTTTGTGTAATTTCCAAAAGGGGAACAGCTCGCTGCTGATGAGCTGTTTGGGGGACAATTTGATCCGCAGACAGAAGGAATCGTGGTTAATGATGCCATTGGCAAGGTGATTATATGTAATGTGTAATATAAAATTAATTACTGCTCTGCCAAATTGCATGTTTTGAAAATGCCGTCCTCGCTTTTCCATATGGAGAGTTTGGAAATGAATCTTCAGAGACTGTGAATGACATGCGGCAAAGCAGTTGCATGAATGGCGTAGTTCAGCTCATTATACACACAAAAACACAGGTACTGCAATACTGTATTCTTTATGTTTTATGTTCCCCTTTTTTCCAACTACAGTCTACTTTTGCAATCACATAAAGAAAAGAAGAAAAGCCTCGACCTGCCATAAAAGAGAAAAATGGACCTCCTGACATTCAATTCATTACAGCCCACGCCCTCAGTGAGCCTGTTGGAAAATTAGAGATTTGGTCAAAGACGCCCAATCTCTGCAGCACTATACGGCCATGTGATTACAGTCTCAGTCGGAGTAATGTTCTCACCCGGTACGTCCCACCTGCCAGTATCATTCAGCAGTTGACCGGACCAGGCTGTGCCTCCGTGAAGCCTGCAGGCATGTGTGCAGTTTATTTTAATTTTTAGTTTTTTTGTTGTTGGAAGTTTTGGTGCTGCTGCTGCTGCTCGTTACTCCGCAGAGAATGTAAATCAATCATTCAAAAAAAAAAAAAAAGATGGAGTATGGCGACCTGCATGACAAGTATCTGTGTTTTAATTACATCCGGAGATCTAGCTGCATGTGTTTTTATTAAGCTTATATGAGATAATTAATTATTTATGACTCATCTGATGTTTTTATTTATTTTATTTATTTACGTCACTTGATTAATGTGCCTTGGGCTCGCGTGCAATACATTTTCAGCAGAATTCCTGCATTTCAAACTGGAGGTGCAGGAAGGGTCTAAAAAAAATCTACTACTGGGTTTTTGGAGCTTTACACTTACTAGGGACTAAAAGTCAGGATATCTCTTGTGTTTATTGTAACCATTGTTTTTGCATTGATTGTTCTGCAAAATCATAAATAGTCAAACTGATGTTCGTAGATAAAAAACAAATGTCTACCGTTATGTATTACCAGTGTTGGGGAGTAGTGAACTACATGTAATTTAAACTCGTAGTTTATTTTTACACTTCGCAGTAGCTTGCTGGTAGTTCAACTACATTCATATTTGTATAGTTAAATTACTATTTTGTGTAGTTAACGGCTGAAACTACAAACATAAATGAACCCAGTTGAGTGGAATTTTTATCTGGCATGAGGCTTTTTTTGTTTTTTATTTTATTAGAATTTCATATCACATACATTGTCAATTTCATGAAAAATAAATGACAAAATATTTTTGAACTACTTCTAATTTAGTTAACCAAACTACATTTCTCCCTAGGGTAGATTTTGCTGTAGTTCAACTTCTTCCAGTGTGAAGTAAATGGTAGCAAAGTTAAAAGTAGCCCATCACTGTCTATTACATGAGACAAACATTTTTATATGGACAAACAAAAGCTTTTCGATTTTAGAACTTGAAAAGTTTTGGAAATGTACAAAGCAAGGCGACTTTAATTGTGTAGCACATTTTCAAACTTCTGCAGAAAGTGCTTAACATGAAGCCATGAAGTGCAATACAAAAGCATTTAAAAACGCAATGAAAATCAATATAAAATCAGTTAAAATTGAATAAAATGAGATGTGCAGAAAAAAAACAAAAATGCCATTACAGCGCAGTCAGTAATGAGATGCCCCAATTTCAATAAAGGAAATAAAAGTAGCTGAGGCCAGAAGCATTATGTTTCCATCTCATTCTCATGTGCGCAATATCTCAGGAACGCCTGGAGGGAAGTTCTTAAAATTTGCACAAATATCCACTTGGACTCGAGGATGAACCGAATTTGATCGTCAAAGGTCACAGTGACCTCACACATCTCTCCGACTCCAGAATTAATGCGCTGCTGATGAGAATTTCACGCAAATGTCTAATAGGACAAAACGAGGAAGCGATGACATTTTGGACAGACATGAATGTAAACTGCGACTTGACTGCTTGGCAGAGGCGGTAATGCTAGTTAACGATAACATGAATCAAATCATAACATCCTGATATGCTTGGTTCACTAGCGAGGGCCTTGTCATGTGATGTCGGCCGACGCTGAACACCATCTGAGGCTCGCACGATGGCAGTTTGCTCATCTGAGAAAGTCTGAAAGCGTGCTCATCATTTCTTTGGGATTTCCTTCACCTAAGACAGGTTGTTAAGGCTCTAAAATCACAGCGAGCTCCTTCCATAATGACCATGGATTGTCAGCGTGGCGTGTTCAACTCGGGGCCGGCTAGTTAGCGCCGCAGTAAACCTTACAGTTATTTCCGTAATCCATATAGACTCCACAGTGCTCAGATCCCAGTGAGCTGTCTACAGGTTGTCAGCTGTGGCTAACCAAACAGAGGTGCAATATAATGAAATAGATCAGTAGTGGTGGAATCAGCATGAGGCTACTGCTGCTGTGACAAGTGGAGGACTGAGGCGCCCCATTATCCGTGTGTGGGTGTGCGTTTGTCTCTCTCTGGCTGGCTGGACTCGTTTCATTGCTTCTACTGAACCCTGCTCTCTCTAGGATCATAACTGACTTCCTCTCCCGCAGTCAGTAATAGCATTAGCATTGGATCACAGGTGCTCAGTGGCTGCAGCCTTTTAGCTGCAGGGCTACAAGCAACTCTGCGACAATCAGTCACCATTTACTTTAAGGGCCACGAGCTACAGTGAATACCAAGTGCGGAATCTGCTCCGGCGCTGCCACAGTCTATGTGTTGTGGTCGTGGGCTTGTTGAATCCAAGGCTGTGTTGAGCCACTTTTATTCTTGCGCCAGAGCCTATTGCACATGGCAGCAAGAAGTACACTCACCAGTCAGCGCTCAACACTCGCGTCCTGTCTTATTCTGTGCGCGACAAAAGTCTAGTGCAGGTTTCCCCAGATGCAGCTGGGTGACATTCGTCCCCGGAGGACACGCGCACGTGCACACAGCTGCGCGGGAGATTTGAGAAATAAGTGTGACTGATGTGGAAGATTGACCTTTTTAGGAGAAGTAGTCATAGAATACATTCTTGCACCGTATCACCGGCTCCGAGCACAGCTGCCAAAACATGTCGTTGCTGAAGAGTGTGATTTTCTTTTTGTTTGTTTTTTTTTTGTAGTTGGAGGGAGACGAGGGTTAATTTGCTGCCTTTGTGCTCCTCTCCGTGGCCGCCCCGCACACAGCCGTAATTGGCGCGGCATGTTGGCTCCATGTGCAAAATGAAGTGCAGGATCTGTTTGTGTACATGTGACTGGTTCACAAATATTTCCTAGTTTGCTCCCGCTTTTTGTATCAGATGGGTCTGTATACTGCATGTGTGTGTGTGATTGTTTGTACAGATGCACTTTAAGCTCCCATTCATCAAAGCCGTGGTTGACTGTGCCTGGCTATAGCTGTAGATTAATCTGCTTCAGCCCAACACTGCTGCTCACCCACCGCACATTAATCCAACTCCACGGGACAATGTGTTTGTGTGGGTTTCTGTATGAGCATTTGTGTATACATGTGTGTCTATATTTAGACGGGGTGTAAAAATACATTCAGAACAATATCATTTGTCATTGTTTTTTTGTCTAATAAAATACAGATTCGTGGGTGTGAGTCCGGAAAAGATGTGCTACAGGTAACTGCCAGAATCAGGGAATTAGGAGGAGAGACATTTTTCGAGTTCATTGAAAGCAGCAGCTCATCTTCTTTGGATGCACTAACCCTCTTATAGAGAGAGGGGAAGACATTATTTACCTCATTCCAGGGGGAGCAGAACAGCATGGTAGTCATGGTGCATCCTGAATAGGTAAGTGATGGTGAGGAAGAGAGAAGCTGGGAAGGCTTGAGAAAAGAATGGCGAGGTACAGTGTTTTATTACTGTATGTGCAGAAATGAGCTTGACAGGAATGTAGTTTAGTTTGCAGGTACAGTAGTTTTCCACCCACTTGTTTTTAATCCACATTTTCCCTGCACCCTAAACTGCAGTACGTTTTCCTGCTCCTTCTACTGTAACTTCTTCTGCGCTTCTACAAAAACGTGCTCATTCTGCCACTCACAGTCCCGATGCCTCAGACTCCACCAGAAAGTCCCAGAAATACAGTCCCCTGGCCCATGTCAGCCCCACTTTATCACTACAGTGCCTGATTTATTTAAAAAACGCTACAGAGTATACATTGATCAGAGGCTACAAATTAATTAATTTAAAAAAAAAACACCAATGTGATTTTAGCGGAAATTAAATATCATAATGTATCAGTTACTGGTGATTAATTAATAAGTAGAGAAAGTCCATTGAGAGTAAAGCTTTAATGTCCCCACAGGGCAACGTTTGAGTACAGACGGCAGTCAATAAAACGTGCTAAAGAGGGGAACACCCTGTTCAATCCACAGCTGGTAACGGACCAATTCACATTTTGTTTAAAATGCCAAAGCTGCTGGAATAAGAGACCTCGTATATCTGTTTGTGCCACATCTGGCAAACCTCTGCCCTGATGGAAGTAAATTAAACTCCCTGTAGAAGGTACTCGGAGTCCAGGGAAGTGACATGAGCTTCCTGTGCGGCAAAGCTCATTTAAAATCGACACGGTGACTTTGTGGCACACCTCCACAATTTTCCCAAGGTTTTTGTTTATCAGACTAAAACCAACAGATTCCAGCTAATGTCAGAACTGACTCGGCAAAGTCAACTCTGAAGATGGTTGGTTTGCCTTTTTTTTTTTTCTTTTTTTGGATGAACTCAATCTGTCTGGTCCCAAATACTCATCCTGCTGGACTGCAGTCACAGGCTCCCTTTAACCCGCTGAACCCCGAGCAGTTTCAGGCCACTTTTTGATCCACATTTCACACACCGTGGCCTCGTTTTTTTTTTTTTTTACTGAAATATTGCACCTCGATGGAAACGGCACACTCATGGCTAGAAGAAGAGAGAACTCTTTTGTACAGTTTATACAGTTATAATGCTATAAATAACTTAAAAAAAGAAAAAACGCAAGATGGATTTATTTGATAATTTATTTTACAGAAATTGGAGGATTTTTTTTGCAGGATCTGCTTAGTCTAAACTGTTTATTTATTTTTTATTTTTTTGCAAAATTTAAAATGTGACATGTAAAATGAAGGGATTTTGAGGAAATATCACACTTTTTTTAAGCTTATATTTGGTTACGTTTCCTGACTGTTCGTCACACACGATTCCTTCAAAGATTGTCAGATTTAAAAAAAATCCAATTAATAAATTCTGTTTTTACAATTTCTGGCTATGAGAAATGTTTTAGTTTTGGCAATTTCCTTTTAAAGGAAAACATACCTTACAAACGTGTAACGTAATCTTCATACATTTTGTTGAACTAGTCGCACTTGTTGATGCAAATGTGTTCCGATTCACATTTTATTTTGCCCAAATTGGAAAAAGCTTGCTCAAAACATTCATAGCATTTCAATGGAAATGGTAGGAGAGACGGGACATGAAGGGACGAGAGAAGAGAATCTGTCAGCTGTCGGAGAGGAGAGAGAAATTTGAATCCAATCAATACTCCGTCATAAAAGAAGCTGCAGTGACGGGACCTCAGAGTAAGTGGATGGAGTATCATTTTTATTTATTTCTTTTAAAGTCAAGTGGTCAGAGCAGTGATTAAACACATGTTCAGAACAGGACCTTAACTTCCCTGCTCGGGTGCAGAACGTTGTCGCCGTGTGAGTGTGTAAAATATATGTTTTGGGTCAAGAGTTAATGATTTTCTGCCATGTCTTCTTTTTACAATAGTCTTCTTTTTTTTTTTTTTTGTCTCGACCTGCCAAATGAACTGAGGCGCCGCACTCTATCACAGTGCTGTAATCTCGTAGAAATTACCCATGCAGCAAACTGACAGTATTTTGTGTGTACCACCACACCGCCCGGTCGTCGTCTTCGTGCCACTTGAGAAGCCTTTTACAGCTGATTCACTATTTTTTTTTCGATCACTTCCAGACCTTCAACTTTCCTTCAAGTATCTCTCCCACTCGTAACTCATTTATTTCCTCTTGACCAATTTCCTCCTCCGTCCTCCTCGTCCTCTCCTCATGGCCATGCTACGCTGCTCGGTGTATTAATTGTGGTTTGAAAAAAAATTCCCACGTAGAGCTTTGGTTTGGATTGTCGAGGCCAGTGGCTCAGAACCGCAGGGCAAGACGGTGAAAGCTTGGAGTCCTCACAGAAGCTGTACCCCACCCGCCCACATTAATACACTTCATGTTTAACGCTGTTAGGGAATAAGGCCTGGTGTGTTACAGGAAAACTTATTTAGCGAATTAAACATTTATGCCAAATGCTTTTAATGACCGATTCTAAATCCCAACTGTAAGGTTTTATTAATCCTAATGTTCTGTTTTGGGGTCCTTGAGGCCTGGGTCCTCTTTTAATAGCTCATCGTTGTTTTATCACCTCTATATAAATGACACAATATTTCAGTAAAAAACAGTTAAAGGAAAGGTTGTTTCTTTAAATTGTTGGGAAAGATTATTGTGCAAAAGCCTCGCTGATTTTTAAGGAATTATTTAAGACAAAAAAAAAAAAAAAAAAAAACACAACATAAGGGTGAAAACTTCCCAAGGATCAAATTGACAATGTACAGTACTGTATGTGATGTAAAATTATAATAAAATAAAATACAAAAAAGTCACATGCCAGCAAAAAATTCCACTCAACTGGGTTTATTTCATACATAAACCAAAAATAAAAAATAACCCACCTAAAAAAATTTTTAACTTGCACCTCTTAAGACTCTCTTAAAATAATGGTAATGTTGTCTTACTCGTCAGTTTTGTACACTACAATCTTAACAACTTGCACTTGACGGGGTTTAAGGTGAATTTGTGCAACAACATTTTTTCTAAGGAAACCTTAGTTCATTTTTAAAGAAAATCTTAAATTAAGATGCGTCATGTAACCGGCCACTGGCAAATAAGCAAATGTCCAAAAATGGAGAACTTCTCATTTAGATGCCATAGATTTTAAAGAGCTCTCGCATGGAGTTGCATCTGTCTGGGGTCTAATTGGCTGCGATGATGAGTAACGTCTATGTACTGTAGGATAACCTACTCTACCGCTCTTTGTCTGGGAATGACTGTTTGCCAGGCGAAAGGATTTGATATTTGTTCATTCATATGAGATTATGAAATATTTACTTATTGGTGTAATAACAGTGTGTTATGGTAATTTTAGTCTTTTGTCAACTTTGTCAAGAATTTATGTGCAAGCTGTAGTACAAAGATTAGCAAAGATGCTTTGTGAACCATCTGTTCCGCGTTGTATCTCTCGTATCTGCCGTGATTTAAGATGGACATTACGGAAGCAGAGGAAAAAGTGAACCTCTGTTGCCATGCCGATTTATCTTTGGTTACAGAATGAGGTGCCAAGTGATGGTTGGTCAATATTTATAGACTCATAACAGCGTGTACGCGTCGGTTTTCTTCAGTCAATTTGTCCGTCTCCCCTTTCTCCCCAACTTTCCGCCCTCCGCCTCTGATTCATCAGTCCTCTTTCATTCCACCTCACTGATCTCATTCTTCCCATCTTCCCATTTAATATGCTCCTCTGACTTGTGAGCCTTTATGACTCTACTTTGCTGCCCGGTGTTTATGTAATGGGTACTTCCAGCAACATTTTTGCGTTGAAGCTTCTTAACTGGGGTTGACATTTTAACCCCATCTGGCTGTAGCGCCTAGCGAAGAGTTGCTTTTGTTAAGGTGGGAGAAAATTGGCCCAACACCGTAAACGTTATACCACTAACACTTAAGGGGTACTTAGCCTTCCCAACTGCTCCCCTTTGTGCTGTGGTCGCGTGGGGCTCGGCGTGCCCAAACAATCTAGAATAGACCGTCCAAACAAGTCAAGAGGCATACAATTATAACGTCTGCCTGAACTCTCTGTTGTGGCTTTTAAAAAATGGCCACTGAATGAAGGCAGAACTCCCATTCAAAACGATGCATCTTGCATTATGAATTGAATCGAGCTTGATATTTATAAACGTTAAAGATCTGACCATGGGTAGAAATGAAGCGGATGAACAGAGGACAAGGAAAACGAGGGAGAAGAATGCGACTGCTAACTTTCACGAGCCTACGAGGACTGATCGTTCTCCTCGGCTGTCAACCAATCAGAGGCCGTTTCTTGCCCAGGGAGTCATCAGGACAAAGGAGCAAAGGGAGCTGTCGGGTCCAACCTAACGCCTCGTAATTACCCTGAATGATCATCCTATCTGCTTACATCCCACATGATACAAAGGCACTCGTAACGAGCGTTAATAATTACGCCGTACTCGACTTGCATTATAGCAGCAGCTCAAATCCTCCTCATCGACATTGATTGGATGATTAAATTATGGATTTTTTTTTTATATAGAAGGATTTGCCATTAAGGAAGGAGTTGTGAGGGATTATTGCTCAAGCGACATGCATTACTGATATTTCTGGAAAATCTGTGTCATGTTTCAGAAGATTGTGCTTCACACTGACTTGTGCCGAGCTTCAGACGAGTTGATATTCACGTTACAGCCAAAGGTTCTTAAAAACAAACGCGTGGCAGACTTGAAAAGCTCCGTTATCGACATGCAATGCGCTGTGATTCTCCGTATTTGTTTGTGTGCTCACTCTGTTTTTCCTTTGACATAAATTCTTTATCTGTACCCCATTAGAGTGTCTCTGGCTGTACATATTGAATCCCGCTCCTTCTTTCCATTAACCTTCAGCCTTGTTTTGTTTCTTCTGCGTAGGGCGAGCTCTGATGAGATTGACGGACAGAAAGCTGGAAAGAATGGGTATCATGCAGGATACCCAAAGGCAGCACATCCTGCAGCAGGTCCTCCAGCTTCGCGTCCGGGAGGAAGTCAGGACCCTTCAACTTCTCACACAAGGTAGACTTCTCAGCACCCATGTTCACCCTTGGAAACTCGGTCCACCGTGAAATACACAGAAGACACTGTGCACATTTCACCATGATACCGTTTGTTTCATTTCTCATAATAATTTGGTCACACAAGCTTCAAAACACTACAGGGTTTTTAGAGCACATTCTGTATCTATCTCTGGGTAAATATTATTCACAAGGACACCGACATCTCACATTCTGATGAATATTCAAATCATTTACTGTGCAGCATTTATGTGCATGCCATCTGTAGCCATGGCAATCACTGCATGTTTTAAAGCTCGCAGGAAGTGATGAATCAGAAATGATTAGGCAACTCCAAGAGTCGTGCACAGATTTTCCTCCTTGATATCTTTTTGGTGTAAAGTGATCACAGACCATGTGTCATTATATATGATGATTTCCCGACGTTAAAGTCAGCAGTTATGTCTCGCTGTCACTTAAAGCTACGTAATTACCTGGAACAGCTTTAAGGCCTGGACGCACCAGGATTTAAAACGCAGTGAAATGAATACATGTCCGTGGAATCGCCGTGATCAGAGGATCTGCTCCAGGAAATGATTCGGCGCCAAAGTTACCCGGAGAGTTCAACTTTGCCGAACGTCGACACGTTGACCCTTGATCGCCGAAGAGTCCAAAATAGAGGTAGTTTATTATCTGTGTTGAAATAGAAATGTAGAAATGTTTGCTTTCCTTCTTCATGAAACATTTGCAGAGCTGATTTTTAGAGAAGATAATAAAAAAAAGTAAACCTACCTTCTAGGGGAGTCCCATACATAGTTGAATCGTATTGCTCAAGTCTTCGCCGGCTCATCGTCAAATCTTTTTAATGCTCATTGATCCCCCTTTTGTTTAAGCTCCATGTATCTATAGAGAAATAGCAAGAAGAGAATGAGGCCGAGATGCATGTAACTGTCACTCAGCTGTTGTTTCAGAAGACCACGCTGTTTGTTGTGTGTAGGCACGCCGCAGTCCCTAGTGTTGAAATGAAGACTCTGGAGCGCATCGATGGTTGTAAATGGAACTTTCAGCCTTAATACCAGTCACCCTATTGTAGCAATACACACACAAGGGAAGTGAAGGGACAGTCATGAGAGAGAGAGCTGAAAGCCTCCCGCTGCTGATTTGACGGAGAATCGTTCATAAATTAAAAAGGTATTTGGCATTAGTGCTGCGTTCTAATGCGAGTGCTCTGATTTGATAATCGTATTCTTTGATTTTCTAACCGTAGCCCGATGTTGCTGTAATTTCTGAGGCTATCGCCAAGATGCTGGGCCGACGGTCCCGAAAATGTGGATATTGATTTATTGACTCGCACCAGGAGATTCGTTGAAAGCACACAAGTTATTCTTTTTAGCTTTATTAACCGTATCATTAATAGGCTAATATTTATGCCGAAATAGGCTATATATGGGAGAAACGAAGCAATCCCGTGTAAATTCAGCATCTGTGTATGCAAAACATTGCATCATAGAGCAAGTGGTGGTTAAAAACGTCACAGGGAACCTCTTAGATTTAGGACTTTACTTAACTGCGCAGGTTTATCCACAGTTACAGCTCAGGCTGGAGTCGTTTCACACTACATTTCAGGATGACTGCAGCACAGTCTCCCCACTGTGTGCCCAACACAATATGTGCAGGGGCTGTTTCACTCCCAACACTACCACAAGGATAATCAGTGCACATGGAAAGAAGAACAAATACCTTCACGTTGTTTTCATGCAATAACTGAAAGAAGGAAACAGTCATTTTAATTATAAGCCGAGATTAAAAGTGTATCAAGCTTGGGAGAAAGATCTGCACTAAAGTAGTGAGGAGTTCTCTGAATTCAGAATAAATACTGAAGGAAATGACCTCCGTGTAAAAAATTAATTAATAAATAAGCTTATTATAGGAATAGTATTACGGATTTCCTGTGAAAACCACTTCTCTTACACAGACGGTCTTCATAATTCACTTCTTCAGGACACAGATCAAAGTTGTGACGGTAATCAATAAGTATCTCAACTGTTACACTTCAAATACAGAGGCTATTAGCTAATGAAGATTTGTAGCTATTGGTAGCTCAACAATATTTAATTAGAAACCCACGATAACAACTGGGCTATAAAATAACAAAATAAAGGATAATAATAACATTTTTAGACAATAAAAGATGTGTCCAATAATTAAAAAATAATCATTTGAACTTGATTTAATTTAGCAATAAATACATGTGCTCATTACAGTAAAGTACTGTACAGTAAGCAGTGGGGGAAGAAGTATTCAGATCATTTACTTAAGTTAAATAGAGTTAAAATCCTGCATTCAAAATGTCTAAAAAACAAAAGCAAGAACATTTACCTAAAGTATCAAAAATAAAAGCACTCGTTATACGGACGCTCTGTGTTATATAATTATATTATTGTGTCACTATTAATGCATAAACATGTACTAAGCAGTGCTTTTAATGCTCACGGCTTCCTCATACTGCTGGGTACGTTAAGCATATTTTAGAAGCTAATCATATGTTTGGTATTTGAAATCTTGATTTTTAAAAGTTTAATATCCAGCTGTTTCTTTAAAAAAATAAATAAAATATGATAGACTCGTACAAAAACAATCCCTCAGTCATCACTTATGACCCATAAGAAGTGTGTGTCTGGATCAGCCTCCTAGTTTGCTGTGTTCGGGACGTTTCTGGGAATCGACCAAGAGCCTTTGGGCCCCACATTGGTGAGTCGTGCACGCAGAGCGGGCGGAAGCAGAATGAAGCGTGCTCATTGGCTGCTTTCAAAATTGTGCACCTTCCCACAGGGCTGTGCGTATGTCTGCTTTAGAACGTGACGGCTGCGAAACTATCCGAAAAATAACGTTTCATTCCTCTGGTTCACTGCTTTGTTCTCGCTAACGCCGATCCCTCTCTTCAGCCGCCGCTCGCGCTCTCCCGCACGGGGGACGAGGACAACCCTGAACCGTACTTATGTGCAGCACTTGAATAAATGTACTAACTTTCCACCACCGTCTGTTAGCATAAATCCAAAGCGTCGTGATTGAAAATTGCACATGCTGTTTATTCTCACAAGATACAATATACTCATCAAACGGATTTTAAATATTGCCTCTATTGAATTTGACCTTTAAACAAAGTCGCATGTAATTGGCTCCAACAACATTCAGCTTCCCTCTATTAAATTTGCTGTATATCATTTACAGAATTTGCATTTAATTTTAACACATTTGTTGTCTGTTACACCGTCGTATTTTTCCCGAGTGGCACATCTGCAGTTTCTCGCCTTAACCTCATATCTTTGCTGTCTACACAACACACTTCTCACTTCTGCACAGCGCATCCTCTGTAGCATGTTTCATAACAACAGCCAGGCGCTGTTGTTTTCCATCCTCTCCCCGCTTTCTCCGTCTCACCCCGTGATCCTCCGCTTTCCTAGTCTCTTCCTCGGCAGCTCCAGCAGCCGCCCTCCTCCATCACCGCTTCCAGCAGCACCCGTCTGCCCACAGACTCCCAAGCAGGGTTTTGCCGCAGGGGCTGAGAAACAAATTGTAGGGATCTTTGTCACTCTGAGAAATTCTTGGAAAACATTTGGAGTGTAATAAAGCGGCTTCCATCTCCCGCCGCAGTTCTGGTCCCCTAGCAAGTGGAAAATAGAAAGAGAAAGAGAGAGAGCGCAATGGAGAGTTTAGCTGAGTGATGACACTTTCCTCCTCGTGCTCTCTCTTGTCTCATCTTTGCCACTCTTTTTCTCCTCTACTCACCCCTGTATTGATGATATGGGGAGCGACAGCCCGCCTTGCCTCAGCAGCAGGAAGCAGCCTGTTAGTCGAGCCTACCTGGGCCGCGGGGAAGAGGCACGGAGGGAAAAGAACGAACTATTGGTGGAAGTAGTGGTGGAAAAGCAAACGAGGAGGAATGTAGTGTAAAGTACATTTTTACATTCTGTTTTTATTTCAGGAAATTGTGTGTACATGCCGTTTTTGCGTGACTATTTTTATTTGTTATCGGTGGTTGTTTTTTTTTTTTTTTGCTTTATCATAACCGTTGGTTGGAGTTTCCTATATTTACCAGCTGTATCACTGGAAGGAAGTGAATACATGGTCTTCTAAGCCGTCGCTTCTGGAAATGCTTTTGGCAGGGAGTGAGAAATTGGAAGGAGAAGAGATGGTGGAGAATGTCCAGGCCCAAGGCGCACTTCCTCGAGCTGTTGCTGGAGGGAAATGCAGCTGTAAGCAGCAGGAAGCCGAGCCAGAGAGAGAGAAGTGAAGTGGGAGCGTGGTGGGGAGTGCTGATGAGATGATGAACAGAAAGAAAGAAAGAAAGGAGGAGGAGGAAGAATGGTGAGAAGAGTGGGGGGAGAAGGAGACAGTAGGTGTCAAGAAGGTAGGATGAGAAAGAAAATGAGATGGAGGCAGTGAGAAGATGGAGAAAGTGAGGAGTGTGAGAAGGAGAGGAGGTGAGAAAAGGAAACCCTATTCTATTCTACCCTCCCTCTGAGACCCGAAGGAAGACAAATGCATCTGTATCCTCAAAAAAAAGTAATATAAAAAAAAATATATATATATATATATATATATATATATATATATATATATATATATATATATAACTGCAAATCCTCAAACTAAAACTGATAATAGCCAATAGCTGAATTAATAAAGGCCGAATTAAAAGCATTGCCGTTTTTATTAATTTTATTCACCTCTTCAATTCTGTTTTTTTCCGATTGCTGTTGTCGGTTCAACCCAACACTTCCTG
>CALSBV010012213.1:13911738-13922817 GCA_943590825.1 Bovichtus diacanthus | reverse complement strand
CCCCCCCCCAAATAGATATGATACCCAAACAACACTGGCCTCTGATTGTCAAGTGTAGGACCTGATAGTGTCTCTCTGGAGTGCAGAGCAAGGGCACTCTGCTTCCTGGTGACATAAGTGCTCTAGCTGCGCGGAGAGTGACAATAGAGAGCCTCGGTAACGAAGTTCAAATATTTCTCAGCCACGCACACTTCGGCCAATCAGGTGGAGCACACACAAGCACTTTGTCTGAAGCGCACTGTCCCCATTATACTGTATATGATTATATAAATCAAGTACACATTTGGACACTAATTGCGCATGACGTCAGTAGTGCTGTCAGCGTTGACGTCTGTTATCGTGACGTGAAACTTCCCAAATTAACCACTTTGTCTCATTTGCACAACAGCAGCTCTTGTGACGTTGAAAGGGAACCATGCTGCACATGCTGCACATGTTCTTCATAATGTTATCATAAAATAAGATTCACCTTGACAGGTTTTGTTACAAACTTAGATTAAATTAGAAATTAAAAGTAGGCCTGAATTTTCATCTTGAAATGCACGCACACACACACACACACACACACACACACACACACACACACACACACACACACACACACACACACACACACACACAGAGAGGCTTTTTTTTTTATTGACCGCTGGGAAATGTCATTGCCGTCAGCTGGAAACAGTTTTTCTCCGAAAGGATATGACATCAGATGAAAATATAATCAATTGTAAATGTGTTCTTTTCAATGGTAGAAATGTTTGTTGAAAACATTTGGAGATGTCTTTTCATTCTTGACTTTCCAATTTCCGAGGAAATGCAAAAAAATAAATAGCCTCGTATTCTCGGTTGATTACAATTGATTCACCAGATCTGACTGACATCTTAAAAAATGTCAAATTTCCTAATTTCCTAAGGGAAGGAGTCTGTCCTCCTCCAGCTAAAATGTCAACAAAACTTATTATTATAGTTATACAGTGTTCCTCCTAAAACAGTGTTGAAAATCCTAATGCGTCGTATGATTTAAATAAGTCCTTGTTTTTGACAGTTAATGGCAAGGCTTTTTATTTGTATTTTTTTTATTGACAAGCGCTTGTCAAGTTCAGCTGTGTTCCCAGAG
Source organism: Bovichtus diacanthus (assembly GCA_943590825.1). Classification (NCBI taxonomy): domain Eukaryota; kingdom Metazoa; phylum Chordata; class Actinopteri; order Perciformes; family Bovichtidae; genus Bovichtus; species Bovichtus diacanthus. Next base: position 13,921,703 of record CALSBV010012213.1, on the reverse strand, counting down.
GGAGGAAATGAAAACAACAGATACAATCAACAGGGAAAAAAAAAGGGTTTTGAAATTGTCAACACATATTAAAAAAAAAAAAAAAAAAAAAAAAAGGACATTTAATAAAAGGTCAACACATAGAAGAAAATTGATGATTTAAAACACGATACAGGTTGAAGTCGGTGTTTTCTCTTGTAAACGTCTGCGTCGGAGACGGACGTGTTGGTTGCACAGTTTTATCTTTCGCTTTAATGTGTGTTTCCAGTATCCAAATGCAGAGGGCTAGGTGTTAAGCAAAAGCATCTCGCTCTCTTCTGGTGAATTAAAGTGAGTTATGGCTTCACATTAACCCGTCTGACAGCTTAAAATTCAGACTTTGAGACACTGGAGAGGAGGGAATGAGAACGTTAAGATTAATTAGGTTGTTTTCCTGATAATGGCATTTAACCGTTCAAATAGTTGTGTGTAAAGGCCTCCTGTGACTGCACTGAATCTCTCTGAATTAACTCTAATACAGAGATTGGAAGCCGTTAAACCGTCGCATTTCTCGACTCCTCCAAAAAAAAAAAAAAAAAAAAAAAAAAAAAAAGAAATCTCATTTTACTCTTCTTCTGTATTCAATTTCATGCTTATAACCACTTCAGAGTTTTCAATAACAGTCCGATGCCAGTAAATATGCTATTACTGGCTTGTGAAATCATCACTCTTAAAAGAAACTTGAATTACACAGCTGACAGAGCTCTATGAAAGTGGTTTTCTGAGTACATAGCGCTAATCTGTGAATGTAGACACAGGCTCGCTGTTTATGCTTCATTTACTGTAACAGAGTCTCATTTAAAGGAGAAGACGGAGACAACTTTGAAAGAAATTAGACATAGATGCTTTACGCTTTCTTTTTCCACATTCTTTCTGAGTTGGTGAGAAGTTTAACTCCAATCCATGATTTACTTTTTCTATTAATTTGGAAGTGTTAAAGAGTTACCTTTTTTTCATTTAAATTCTTGCAGTGCCGCTGTCAATCAATCGCGGAAACTACAAAAGCAAACGTTAAAAATGTAATAAATAATAAAAAAAAATAAAAAAATCCCAGTCTTCTTTGAACACCTAGGTTGTTGTTTTTTTCACATAGTGTAGGTGTTGGTTGTGATTTAAAATGTGCTTCCAGACAACAAGAGCTGCAGTCATTTCTCTAAGAATAATTGTCAGACACAATCGCCTACATTTCTTCTTCAGGTCCCAGGGTGGAGAAGTTCACTGTGGCCCCGGGGCACTAAATGAAGGAAGCTTTCCTGTTGTGCTTTAGTAGACCTCGGCTCCCTTGCTCCAGGCACCTTTAATGAATTATCTCTCTCCGCTTCATGGCTTTATACAGGAAATCTCTTCTGTCAGAGAGCTTCTCCTCTGTCTTTTTTTCCAAGGTCTTTAACTAGTCCAACATGTAAAGTTTGCTGACATGGCGATCGCGACTGCAGAAACTCGACGAGGCTAAGCACAAATAAAGGCGAGAATCGGGGTCCTAGGTTTTCCCCAGGTAGTAGATTAATTAATTTTACAGTCTGGTGATTGTGGGATAACGAGCAGCCAAATCAATAACTTTATGTTACGCTGACAGGCCTAAAGAAAGAACATTATTAGCTTGCTTGCTAACAAAAAAAACAAAAAAACAACAACTCTTGACCAGTGTGGAAGGAACAGCACATTTGTTCTGAGCAAAAGTGTGTCCTATGGGCCATCACGGGCTAATAGAGTATCTTTACTCCCAAGTCTTTATTGAAACCATTCACTCTGAAGACTTAAGGAGCTGAGGGCGACGACTGTCCTTCCTCTGGGCTCCGTGAATCAGATGTCTTGCCCCAGTGTGTTGGGAGCTGAGAGCTCTCATTATCCTCTCTCTCCTCAGGATGCTCTCTGTAGCACTTCCTCCTTAAACCTCACTTGACTCCATCCATCCTCTCTCTCTCTCTCTCTCTCTCTCTCTCTCTCTCTCGCTCTCTCTCTCTCTCTCCCGCTGCAAGCGAAGGTCAAATTAATTCTTTTTCATAATTTCCTGTGAGCGAGATTCCTCCCTCAGAGACTCCATCTATGGCTCAGTGCCTGAAAGATGTGATTAAGGGGAAAACCAAGCGAATACGTGTGTCTGAAAAGGGGAATTATGTTTTTTTTTTTTTTTTCTCCCTTATCCCTAAATCTTATAGATTTAAGGTATATGGTAATATCACATTTAATAAAGTCTCTCACCGTTTCACTTTTGCTTTTCTTTAAAAAAAAAAAAAAAAAATTAATAAAAAGTGAACACAATGCCTATGCCTTGGGTGACGCGACACATTAGGAGCAAAGATTGGGCTCGTACTCACAAAGGAAATGTCATTTAGGAGTAAAAATGGCTCCACTGATCCGACGACACAGTGTGCCCTAACCTTGCTCATTAACACTGTGGGTCTCTGAGGGACTCGAAGCCTATTGCAGACATCCACAACATAACTACACACCTCAGATGGTAATAATGTTATGAAATACAAAGAGTAATTGCATCCCCTGTTGTGAAAGCAAAGGTTCCTTTCATTAAGGCATGAATTGAGACCGGCTGTGGTAATGAAGGTAGAGCACACACCCCATCGCTTGCATGGCATTCATTCAATCAGTAAATGGAGTCCAGTTATACTTTGAAATAAGAAGGGAAGGAGAAAGTATATGAGCATAACTAATGTGGCATCTTGAAAAGATTCCCCCCCCCCCCCCCCAAAAAAAAAACCCTTTTTTTTTTTTATATCCTCAAGCTATAATTCTCCTTGACATCCAGGGAAGACTCCCCGCTCAGGGGCCCCAATTACAGCCTCTCACTCCAAGCGCTTAACACTGGCCTGCCAGTCGGCCATTTTCTTTTTTTCTGTGGTGGAAAAAAAAAAGCAGAGAGGGAGTTGAGCAATGTCAAGGTTAGCCGAAGCACATTTCATCTAGTTTTACCCAGGGAGAAGCAAAGGGATGCACGAATACGGCAAAACCCACTCGTACCTCCAACTCCGGCTCCCAAGGACAGTAGAGCAGGATGCAGCCGAGTCTGGACAACATGTGCAGATCTCTTAATGAAGCTGACGAAATGTGAGGGGAATGGAAGACCGGGAGAAAAATTGGAAGGAATAAAGGGAGGTAATGAAGAAAGATAAACAGAGGGACAGAGGAATAAAAGGTGCACAGGTGGAATAGCTGGAGGCACAGCACCGGCACTCTAGTCGTATGCGATATGTTGCGTGTGTACGCTCGGTCTTCTGCCCTCTGACCCATGGCGGAGGAAAACAGATTGCTTTGACAGGTCCACTGACATCACATGACATGTTCTGCTCTTTGGCCAGAGTCTCCAGAGTCTCCGTCTGCCACATATCCAGTAGGGTTTAAGGCATTGCTGTAGCTTGTGCCCTATAATGCAAAAATGATAAAGGGAAATGTGCAGAGAGCTTAGCCATCAATATGTTATTTGCATAGAAGGGATCTTGCGGCACAAAGAGAAAGTCTCTGCAGAGCCTGGATCCCGTCAGTCATGTAAAAGTTCATGCATCTTACTGAGCTGTAACTGGTATGTTGGCGTGAAATCACAACCGGAACTCTGTATCGCAAAATTGACCCCACTTGTGTATCAAAACCCCAACGCTCTCTTTTATGCCTTCCTATACTCGGAGCGGCGGGTGAGGTTTCACTGCGTAGAGCCACATTCATTAGCGTGTAGTGATATGAGAAGCCATTAAAAAGCCATTGTGTTGGTCGCCGGGCAGCGCGGCTGGTTCCACTCAGTCTGCTGCCGTCTCCAGCCTCCCTGACCACCTCCGGACATCCAGGAGCCAAGGCGGCGTGGACAGACCAGACTCCTGAGCGCACGCCTTCAGCTTCCCAGCATTCGCTCGTGATCTTACCAACCTGGATCAATAGCCATAGGACACTTACTGTACTCCGAGACTAGCCATTACCCCATAAACATGCCTGAGCACTGGCTCCAGACTCGCTGTACGTACGTGTAATGGAGAAGAGAAAAATGGCTCTCGAGGAGTCGTTTTGCCTGCTGTGCGTTGCCAAGGCGACCATTATGCAGTTTTGAGGTAATGTGGTGGTCAGCTTGTTAGTTAATGCATTAGCGCAGACACCATAGTGAGTTAGTGTGATGTAATACTCTTCCCTCGTACTTGGATGCGCATTTCAAGCGAAAATAATATTCGATATTCACTCGGAATCATTAGATCATTATTCGAAGACACACACACACACACACACACACACACACACACACTTCTGCCTGGTGAATCAAAATCAAAAATGAGGTGAATCACTCCACCTCATTTTTATAAATCTTTTGATGCATGTAGCAGTCTTTGCATGTTTCTCCTGTTAGTAGCATAGGGCCCAACTCACAGAGCTGTAGCAAATGCTATACTGCCTTCAAGCAGAAAAAGCCTATATATTTATATATATATATATATATATATTTATAAAACAATTGATTTTTGAGGTTTTATGTTCCAGGTACTAGGAGCTACATGTGTAGTCTAAGACGCCCTGACTCACTGGTTTTAGTTTGTCTTCAGTGTAAAATGCTCACAGTGTTCAACTTCAATGTTCTGCTCGTTCACGAAGTCCTTGATACAGTTCAGGCAGACACTAGTGCTAGGTACTAGGGAGCACTTCTTTAAATCTGAAATATTCTAATTACCCTCAAAATGATATTCACAATGTAGATGCTCTAATTAAAGTTCAATATCCTGGCGCTTAACTAGACTTATTCCCCTGCAAGTTATTGCCGTATGTTTATTTGAGCATCGAGCAGACATTCAGCTAAGCCAGGAGCAAGAGTGACTGATAATAAAAAAGAATATTTATTCACTGAATCACCTCAGAAAGCACAGTACCATAGATGCATGAAGACGAACATAAAGGAGAGAGAGAGAGAAAGGTATCGAGTGAAAAGGGAGAGGGATACCAAGGACATTTTGAGAGAAATGGGGTGCAACGAGTAGGTGCATAAAAAGGAAATGATGTATATTACACCAGTCCGGGATCATGGTTTGTGTATCGAGGATTTATGGCGGTGTACTTAGCAACAGTGCAGCACCACACCTGATCATCCATTATTATTGTAACATCTCTCACTTTGGGGGCAGACATGATTGATGGGGAGCTGTTAATGACTTTGAGTTGAAATTGGTTTGACCACAAAAGTGACAGAGTATAAAAAAAAAAAAATAAAAAAAAAAGCCGGTGTTTGCAATTGGACATTGTCTGAAAAGAACACAGTCATTCAGCAACTGAAAATGGATCCAGGGAACATTATTATGAAGTATTTCATAACGGGAATAGAAACGTAAGAGACTTCTGTATAGAGTGAAACTTCGGCTTTTCCCTTTTTACTGCGTGTGTCGTCTTAAATATGCGTTTTCTGTGCATATGCACGTCGACCTGTACTTCGTCATTGACTTTGAGAACGTACACAGTACCTTTTTTAAAAACCTTATTTTTCTGGGACAAAAGCTTCTATATACTCTGGCCTAATTACTGTAGTTTCTATAAGTGTGAGCAAAGCTGCCCACTGTTGCACCCATGGAGTACGTCTACTCTAATTCATTCTAAGAGCCCTCCCCCTTCCACAGCCACTGAAAAGGCCTACATGGCAGTGATTTACTGTAAAACACAATAACATTTTCTTTAAAGAAAATTAAGAAAATCAAAAGCAAGCCTTTTATAAGGAACACTGATTAACCCAGCCCACATAACTTGTAATTGGTGCCATTAGTCTTTTTATGCATGATTGCCTGCCAAAATGTCAGCTTATCTATTTCCCTCTTGTCGCATTTTTCTTTTCTTTTCTTTTTCCCCCCGAACTGTCAGTAATTAAAAGTGACTGTCTCAGAGCCAAGTGGGAGACTTTTTTTTTTTTTTATTGTTTGTTTTTAACTAGTGGTGAAAGTTCTGGGAAGCGGAACTTGTTATCGTAAAACACACCCTCAGCGCAGGTACTCGCTCTGCACGTTGTACAGCACTGTGCCCGCTGTGCGTTGGGTCATGATGGAAGCAATTAAATACGACAGAGAAATAACACCATGTCCTGAATGACTCGCGCTCAGCATTTTTATTGACCCTGGTGGAAAACGATCCTCTCGGTAAAGTGCGCGGAGTGGTCTGAAACTAAATACGCACGACAAATTATAATTAACAAATGGAAAAAGCGGAATTGAATTATTGAAGAGTTAAAGAGGATGTTATCTTTTGTAGGCCAACAGATGTTTGGTATATGAAGGTAGTTAGTTTGTGAGGCATAAAGCTTCTTTGTCATCTCAACAGATGTCAGCTGCTATCAAACACACCCTCTGGCCCGTCGGCTGCTGCTGGTTCTATATCTAGAAACCAGTATCCTGACAGTTTACAGTACCTGGCATGTTCACAGGACCGCTGCTTGTATGCTTTAAGCAACACTAACGGCTGATATCAGGGATGATGAGGATGTTGATGATGGTCGGCGTAGTGATATTTGTGTTACGAGAAATGCGGGCTTTTCCTTTGGTCATGCATCTCCACCCCAGCCTTGCAAACTGATGGCCAGTTGGTTTGTGTACAACGCTCAGAACTGGCCTTGAACAGGCAAGAAGACGTGTGTCGCAAACTCTGGTAAAATAAGAATGAACTGTATACATGTGTAATGAATGCCACCAAAAACGTATTAAAATGGGCATACTGAGGCTAATAAGGCTTAATTCGGAATATGCAAATGGCTCCAATGACTCAAATTCAGAATATTGTCATATTGGGAGTATTAGTGTGCATGTAAACTTAGTCGATGTTTTATCTTCAATGAACTCTGACTGGCAGGTGCTTTGCATCCATAAATAAAGACGTAGCAACGTTTGTTTTTCACTTTACGAGTAATAATGTGTTGGTTATTTATGAGGGTAAGGTAGCAGCATTAGCAGATAGTAAAGCGTTCATGTTCCCTATGATAGCTTGTTTTTTTTGGGTGAACTTTACTCCCAAAATGTATTCGAGATGGCATTGGTTTAAAGCTTCGGGTTTTAAACAGAATTAATTGTAACTGAGCTGTGCTTTTTATCCACAACACCACCACAGGACCTCAAGCTTCAGAGGCTTTTTTAACTTTTATTTTAATTACTTAATAAATATTTAGAGCCAAGGGTTGCCAGGGGGATGAAATATAAATGAGGCTTTTTTTTTTTTTGTAAATAGCTTGTGATATAATTCTCTTCACATAGCCATTTCTTCTGTGTTTGCTCTTCTTGTGAGTGCCTGCGTGTGTATATGTGCTGTACGTGTGCGAGTGTGAAGTATGTGCTGTACACACAATCAGCGTCTTCCCTGCTAAGCTCTCTTCAAAACAGGTAGCATTTCTCTTTGCTATGTGCATGCTACAGCAGAGGAGTTTTTGGCTGAACTTGCCCTCCATTAAAGATTTAGCTTGTTCACAGAGGGGAGTTATTAGAGGCAGGGGCCCCTGCTCCTCAGGAAGAAGTTTCACATCAGGACCAGTTTGTTGCATTGTCAGAAGATGAAAGCCAGTTTGTTGAAAGGTCTTTTTGCTATTCCACATGATTGATCTTCCTCCACCCCCCTACTCCACCCCCCCAAGCCCTCTTTCATATGCCAGCAACGAATGCCAAGCTGGTCTCCTTGTCTCTCCTCTCTCTCCCTGGGTTTTCTCTTCACAGCTAGTTTGTGCTCATGTTATCTATTTACATGTCAATTCCTCATGTATTTCATTGTCTCTCCACAGTTGTCCTTCAAATCATCCCACATTGCTTTCTCATAATCACAAGAGCGGCAGCTTCTCTCCAGCAGCAGAATGAGGATCTGTGCTTTCTTGAAACGTACTTTCATGCTTACTTTATATCATTTCGTCTGTCTCGCCTTCTGTTTTCTCACTGTCTCCATCTGGAATTCTTCCATGTTCCGTGTCTGATACTGGTCAGCGATCTTTTGCCCCTGCCAGTCGCTGTGCTTGAGGGACATTCCTGATATAATTACAGCTTTTGATTATCCTCCAGACTGACCCCAGGATGCCCTGGCCCTTATGTAGCACCGGTCTGCTCGCCGATACAACTGCTCCAGCTAATGAGGGTCGCCTAGTGTTTCCCACCGCTGGCTGGCTCCTTGATTTATCGTTTTACTCAGTTCATACCTGCGGCTGCATTCCTGTATATTAGGAAACAGTAAATGATAAACTAAGACTAATGTACCTATCCTGTGGTCTCCTGCAGACGAGCTCGATGATGCTAAATAGCAGTAGGTATCTAGCAGCGGTAGCGCTCGGTGTGTAATCCCTCCATATGGAAATTGGTTTTACCGCAGCCCTCGCATACAACCCTGACGTGACATTAAAGAGTGACATATATAGCACGTTCAGAAGGAAAAAAAATAGGAACATGTTACAGTAAATCAGAGTTAAGCTTAATGATGATTTGCACAGATGGTAACATACACGCCAGAGGATTGTGGTAGGTTGGGAGGGGCATGAGTATCCTACATTTACTGCCTTCTTACTGTAGCGTAAAGGAATGTCACTTACGGGGTGTTTGTGTAGAGGAAAGATCTTCTGCATCATTGTTCTTCAGCTTTCTATCCAATAACTGTAGAATTGAGTTATTTTTGGACTATTTTAAATAAAGCTGCAATTTTCATCGTCAGTAAAGATGTGGATTATTTTGTCGATTTTAATTTGTTTGGGCTACAAAATGTCTGGAAAGTAACTATAGTAGAATTAGAAGTAGAATTTTGGGGCATTTTCATCTTCTGCTCCATTATGTTTCAAAAGCAAAAATCATATGTTTTATTTATGATATTTGATAGTTTTAATTACTAATCACTATTTGGATTATTTATACAAAATATTATCAACAAATAAATTATGAATACAGATAAGACTTTCACTTTCAATAATAAAAAATCAGGCCATTCTGCATTATCAGTATTTTTTTTTTTGATACCTCAAGTATGTTTTGATGGTAATATTTCTGTTCTTTTACTTTTCAAGCAAGTCGTACCATTTATTTATTCTTTTTTATACTAAAATCGAACTACCTCTTATTTTCCACACAATAAGTATAAAACAGAGAAATGTTTGACATTTTCCCTTATTTTCCCTCGGTTCAAAAAGCTAAAGTTTTGACCGAACCGAAACATTTCTCATCCCTCAGTCAGCAGAGCCAACGGCTGCTGGATGCACTAATCCATTGCTGCCAATCAAAACATTTCTCATTGGAATGATTGACTTTAGGTGTCAAACCAGTGGTCCGTAAAGGTGTCAGTGCAGCGGATGCAGGGGGAAATATATGCTTCTACCAATGTAGAGTAGTATTGATATACAGTATACTCCTCTTTTCCCTGCTGTCTTGAGTTATTGGCTCTCACTGCGTACGCTAAAGCTGCAGCCTTGACTGAATGATGTGTGTGTGTGTGCATGCGTTTGTTTTTCTGATTTTATATGTGTGGTGGCAGGCAATGCAAACTCAATGTTTGCATATTTTTTAACATTTAATCACTTAGAAAAAGTTGACTGCACCCTTCCTGTCGCACAGTTTTAACACAGGTTTATATGCATTATTCTTCACATTCCCTGTAGAAAACAGAGGCGTTATTATCTAAGGCTGAAGCTGCCTTTCTTTACAGAATATCTACGCGTTTGCATTGTGTTCAGCGTCACTGTCACAGATGAACAGGTGAGGCAATGACATCGAAGCGTCTCAGTTTAAAACTATAGATCAGAGGTCGTGGAGGGATCGGAGGTCAATTTGAGGGCCGGAACAAGAAAGAAATTAATTTAACGTCGATTTAAAATCACCACAAACACGTTCACCCGGTGACTCTTTAATGAGCCGACATCTAATGATACAGCCACCTGTGACAGTTTTAGTACCGTTGTAATTTCCGACTTAAATACGCCACTGCCTTTAGTTCCGTGGATCTGCCGAGTGTGTGTGTGTGTGTGTGTGTGTGTG
>CALSBV010012213.1:13900237-13911728 GCA_943590825.1 Bovichtus diacanthus | reverse complement strand
ACACACACACGCACGAGTGCTTGGTGTCCTAACCGTAATTATGCAGATGGAGAGAAAGTAAGTGGCCAGCGAGCAACACTTTAATTTGAATTCCTCCTTTCACCCTCCGTGTTCCACTAATAGTTCCATTTACAGTAATTTGTTCCGCCTCTGGCAATGACTCATAACAAAGGCATTTGGATGTAAAACAAATGTACAACACACATGTATGTATGCACACACACACACACACACACACTTCTGTGTACCCTCCTCCATTCTTTACACACATTTCACCTCCCCTCCTTGCACTTTTCTCAATTCCATCTCCACCTGCACCTTTTCTACACTATCAATGTTACAGCTTCTGGCTGAAGAAAGTGTAGAATTATGGCATGTCAGTATTTTAAGTGCTGCCACTATAAAATGGGCGCAGAGAAACCATAAGAAGTAGAATGAAGCAGGCGGCCTATGCTATGCTCTGCTCTGCTATGCCAACCATTTACTACACTGGCACGGCAACGTCGTGATACAGTGCACACTGGGGGCACATGACACCGAATCTACCCAGAAGATATTTATGAGGAATACATTATGATCACATTAAATCATCAGTTGAAATATTAGGCGAGCGCGCGCGATGATTTCCCCCTCGAGCCCGGAAACATTCGCAAGCACTCCTGTTTTTGCTTTAGAGTTTTATTTGCCCATTACCACAGTTGCTTGGAAGTACTTCACTTTTGAGTGCCTTTAACTCTAACCCTGTCCGTTTGACTCTGACAGACACAGTACAGATTGCTACTTAACCAGTTCCCAGTGGAGAACATGGGCCGCTCCTTTGAGGATAAAGCCTCTATGTGATCTTTTATGGGACATTCTGGTTGTTGTGTTTGACTGCAGCGGTAATACCTGAGAGGGCAGTAGGAACAGGAACTACGTCCACATCATCAAAGTGCCCGTAATCACAGTAAAGAACATCCAGAAGGGTATCGTGGCGTTTATCCAACAGTTACCACATCACACTCGAGCTGCTTGGCTCCCACAATAGATTGTGTTGTTTTATGGGAATTAACAGCACAGTGTTTCTCTGCCGGTCTGATTTGTATAAATATCTCCGAACAGTTTGACCTGTGCCAGTTTCATATTGATTGGGATATGAAATGCACTGTTTGCTAAATATTCCACACAAACCTCACCGTTCTCGCATCTCATCGGTTTTACGCCCACATCCCACTCGCTTAACCCTTCTGGAGTTAAAGGTTGTTCTGAAGCTGCAGTACCTTGCTTCCCTGTCACACATGAGTGTCTCAGAACGAAGGTAACTGACAAGTAGGTGTGAGTGAGTCACTGTTTGCTCTGCCGAGCACATTGTTGATCCGTGCACACTCATTTGGACTGTGGACCCACAGGACCGTGCATTCAGTTTCCCAGAATAAGAATGTTAATCTTGGATCACTGGCCCGGTTTCTTTCAGCAATTCATGCAGCGATATCAAGCCTCTCAGAGAGGGAATAACAATTTACATTTGGTCTAAATTAAGATTTAAGGTTTAAAGGCCCCCAATATTTTTGACTTAGTAAATGACGGCTTCTCAACCATAATGTAGCTTTAGAGGCCCATTTCACTCAGTTGTTTACAAACTATACTGTTAAAGAAAACATTAAGTCATATGGAGATGTGTTATTTAATGGCAGAACGTGGGTAACACTTTATAATTACCATTTTTGATGAATGGTTAATTGATAGTTAATTGAACTTCAGTGTCTAGTTATTTTTGCTGTCAACAAAACAATGAAATGGTCATTAATAATGTTTAATTTAGTCATTTGTAATGCTATAATTTGTTTTATCAATAGTTTGTGTCATATGAAATAATTAGTTTATATTATAATTATATTTTATCATAGCTGATTAGGGACGATATTTAAATTCTGATAGCATTAGTAAACTATTTATTAGCAGTTTATTGTAGCACATATTATTACATTTGTATAAACTATCTGTAAATAAACTCTTTATAGATGTTTTATAAACATTACATAGATAGATGGACCAGAAAACAGTTTAGAGGCTTTGCAAACTATTTATTAATCATTTAACAAAACATTATAATCATCAGTTCCAACTTTACAATAAAAAAATTATGATGTCAAAGTACTATAAATATCTGCTACATCTCTGTTTATAGACTCTTTACAAGTGATGCTAACAAATCATTTAGTTCTAATTAACAAATACTTAAAATAGTATATTAAATGTTTTAATGTGTGCAACAATAAACTGTTAAAATAACAATGTATAGCATTACTAATATTTAGCAAACGGTATTAATGATCATTTCATTGTTTAATAGTTAAATAACTAACGTTTAATCAACTATGATGCTTATTATAAAGTGTTACCATGGAGCAACCAAAGCATTCATATAGATTAATGTCTCTGCACCTTTGAGCCTCCTCCTGAGAGAAATGGCTCTTTAGCTGCTAAATGCTCCACTCTGTTCCCCATAGTCCGAACTTTGTCTGTCGTTTGGTGCTGTGCAGCTTGCGTGCATTGGGTTTATTAAAGCCTTTTTGCTGAAAACCGGAGCCCGCTGGAGCGGAAAACGACGCTAGTGAGTGCGGAGAAAGCGAATGAAAGCAGCTGCAGGCTGTAAGACCAAAACAATGAGCAGAAACGTGCTAAAAAGCTTTGTGGAGATGAGGGGAGCTGCAGACTCGGCTGATGATTCTCTGTGGGCTTGTCGCTACAAGTGATTCCTTTTACAATATAAGTACAAATCATCCGACGCATTGTCGATATCAAAGAGATTGAGAAGGGGCGACTTTAAATGTGGGTGAGAAAGTGTGCCGCTCAAATGAATAAAACACCACGGTTAGTTTAAAAAAAAAAGAATATTCTTAAACAATTAGTGAACGCTTCTAGTCTGTGACAAATAAAACTTATTTGGATGTAAAAGTGCAGTTAAATAATTTACACATTTCCCCTGGTTTTCCTCTGCGATGGATCTTCAGAGAATTCCTCGAGGGTTCTATGTTCCTGACAGTAGGCTGTGCATTTCTGCATGTGAATATTTAAGTGTGTGTGTGTGTGTGTGAACAGATGATGGAAAAGCAAGGCTTGTGTAATTAAGGTATTGGACTGAGGGGCTGGGTATGATTATCTCAGTCATAATTTGCAAGGTTATTAAAAGGTGAGACGTACATGCAGGTTTATTGTTATTCAAAATTAAAACGTCAGTGCAATTGCTTATCTAATGACTTGGCTGCATGGGATATTATCATTGCCCCTCTGTAAACACCCTAGCTGCTCTGCTGAGATACTGCAGCTGACGAATGAGGTGCACGTGAAGAGGTTGTGTTGCTGTTAAAGGACGAACGGTGTCGTGTCAGGAGACGCAGCACTCTCCTCCTAAATGCACATACTCTTTATATAAGTGAAATGCTCGCCTCAGAGTCCAAATTAGAGTAAACAAAGAATGTAGCCTGCTGGATTAGCTATTGTGCTAACTTCATAGTGATCCACTTGAGGCTTGTCGGTCGGTGTCACCGGGAATACACCGCTAACATTATCTGCCCCCCGTCGTTTGGCTTTTTTTTGTTATTTTTTCAATGCAAAATAAACCTATTTACAGTAGTTGATTTTCACGCAGGCTGTCAGCGTACACTGACTCTGTTTTTTGAACACAATTACTCTTTGATTGCGTTTTTAGCTGTCATCTTGATTATTTCTATACTTGATTGAATAGTTTTGATTGAAGCTCTCAGCGTTTAATGATATCTCCTTCACTTTAAATGTTTCAAAGACTGTCAGCTGTGGACAGTCTACAGATGCTTTTATTTCTCTTTTTGAGGTGTTTTCTCGTTATTGATGAGTTAGACGGAGCACTTTTCAGTGCCCTTCGCCAGAAAGGAAACACAATAGTTTGACAAATAACACAAAAGGAACAAGAAAGATGATAGTCATCAGCTGTTATTATGTTCAGCTGTGGATGCGATCCATCCTTGTTTACCATCGCATGGGAACGCTGGGCAAATGTCAGACAGATGCTTCAAAGTTCATCATAATGGACCATTTTATGACAGGGGCTCGTCATTTATACGTGCATACACACACTGCCCTGTGTGCACAGAGCTCACACTCAGACCATCATACACAGCCTTTTATACGAGCCTTAATGATGCATTAGCGGGATATTCCTTACTGACAGCTCTTTGTAAATTAGCCCTTTGTCAGTTGAAACCAGAGGTCCATCAACAAGTGGCCTTTTCAAATGTCCGGCCTCTGTCAGAAATGGAAGTATGCAGCTGCATAGTTTAATTCTGATTCGCGGCCAACAACGCTGACTTATTCATCACCTCCATATTTACAGCCCAGACCGTATACAGAGAAAGGCACTTAAAGCCAATCTGTCCGACTCCCATCTTTGCACAACATTTTTCACCTTCTGCGAAAGAACATGAGATGACTCCTTCCCACACATTCCGTCTCTTTTTCATAATCCCTTTTTTCTGTGCTTTCTCCCTCTCGCTGTCGCTCGCTGTCTTATTCCTCTCCTGTACTTTTGAACTCTTTCCCCCTTAATCCTATTTCCTAAAATGGCCCTGCGTCTCCCAGCCAGCGCGCCCGGGCTGCAGCAGCATTAAGGCCCAGCCATTCGGTTTCCAGCCAAGTGTAAATGAACAGACAGGCAGAGAAAGAGAGGAGAGCAGTAGGACGAGAGGAAAACCACCAACAGACAGTGAAAGTGAGATAGAAAGGTTTGAGAAGGGATTGATTAAAGTGGTTACACTGCTAACATTATCATCCCTGAACCAGATAACCACTGCTTAACACACCTCACACCTTTCTTCTTTTCACCATGTCCTCTGCCGCCTCTAATCTTGCTATTTTTAAGTTGCCATGGGTTCTAATTCACTGCTTCAGTCTGACATGTCATTACAGGCCCGTATTAAAGTGGACATTTGTCTGGTGTGTGTAATCGAGACTGTCCTCCGCCTTGGCCGTTTCTCTGACAAGCAACCTCTTATGGCTGTGGGAATGATGAGCGTCCTCACAAAGGAGAACGTAGTGCGACATTCTTATAGCCGCACAAATCCTCTCTCGAAGAAGAAGAAGAAGAAGAAGAAGAGGTCAGGCGAATGGTTGGAGCGCTCAGTGTCCGACTTTGATAGCGGCGGCAGTGGCTCACATCCCGTCTTCTACCCGTTTGTTTTAACAATGAGCACAACTTGTGTGTGGATTTTCTAGCCTGCTTCACGCTAGCGGTTTCCCCCAGGTTTCCACTCTTTACGCTAAGCTAAGCTAACCATCTGCTGGCTGTAGTTTCATATTCAGCGTATAGAAGTGATATTAGTATCAATGTTCTCATCTAACTCTAGTCAAAAATGACCATTTAAGCTGAACTAATGTTTCCTTTTTCTGTTTTAACCATGACAAAGGTCTCGTCTTCACCTTTACCAGGTAGTTGTAGTTTCCTTAAAGCGGACGTATTATGCTAATGTGTATTTTGGGTTTCGACTAAAAAACTCATTATTTTCCTCATACTGTCTGTCTTGATATACATGTCATCACCCTCCATCTGAAATGCTTAGTTTCAGCGCCTG
This sequence comes from Bovichtus diacanthus, assembly GCA_943590825.1. NCBI lineage: Eukaryota > Metazoa > Chordata > Actinopteri > Perciformes > Bovichtidae > Bovichtus > Bovichtus diacanthus. Next base: position 13,906,143 of record CALSBV010012213.1, on the reverse strand, counting down.
TCTCTTTAAGTTCTCCCTCATAAAAATTTTTTAAAAAGCTGAGGCTGCACTGATTGGTCAGTTTTTTTGTGTCTTCCGCATCTGCTCTCTTGGTGTCACTTTCCGCCGTTGCAGCCATAGAATATCACTTTCTACCTATATACTATATAGTTGTGACATCACAACCTTACAAAAGTTCTGCCAGTTTAAAGGCACAGTTTCTGAATACGGGGCCGTGTGCATTTCTCAATGGATTGAGCGTTTTAATTCTTTCACAGTATTGATTTATAGCACCAAGACCTGCTTGAAGATCCCTGTGAATCATTTTTGTGATGGTTCATATGTGTCTTTTGGAAGACGCGGTCTAATTTGTTGTTGTCGAAGGAGGACTTGTTGTGTTATGCGTATGTGTTGGAGCACACATTCGTCTTCCTGTACGGGCCTGCCTCTTCAGCAGCGTGTGCATTAACACATTTATTTTCTTGTGTTTAAAAAAAAAAAATGCCCCATCGGATGTGTGAGAGAGGGAGGCGGGACTTGAGTTTCTGGTGCAGAAAGTGAGACTGCAAGAAAAAAAATCAGAGAGACAGGTGAGGAGAAAGTAGAGGATTCACACATGTGTGTCTGTGTGTGTGTGTGTGAGAGAGAGAGAGACCTAGAGAGACTACTTACACTGCATCAGGCTCAAGGGAAATCTAACCAGGCAATATCCAAACCAAGGCGCTCTGCTCCTGCAACCTTAGCCCCACACAATTACAATACTATCTGACAAAGATATTGAGCGCAGATCCCTTGCTATTTCTGGGGATGCGTCTACCCGGCTAGAGCCTGATTTTATATAAAGGACCAAAAATGGCATTAACACTGACTTATTGAAAAGAGAGGCCACGGAGCCAGGCAGAGCGGGCAAACACAGCGAGAATATGTTGACTCTCCAGAGTCCAGCAGAGACAACATAGAACGTGACTGAAGCGCTAATCCTCTTGTCCGAGGCAGAGGGTGTGTTTTTGAAAAGGTGACCTTTACCTTCGCACCACAAAGGCTCATAGGTGACCTTATGCAGGGTCGAGTCTAAGGGGTCTGGATGAGGAGAGAGAGAAAAGACACATTACAAATGACTGTCTTGTCTCTGCAATGAGAAACAGAAGTTCAGGAGAGGTTCAGGTTGACCCTCGAAGTCCGATGCCCTACATGCAGGAAGGTGAATGTTTCTTTGGAGGATATTGTTCATTTATACATGAACCTTGAGCTAAGATTTGTTTTGTCTAAATACATAATTTTGTATTAAGAGACTTTTTCAGTTTTTTTTTTTTTTTTTTTTACGTTTTTATTCACATCAAAAAATATGTTTGTGCTTTTTTGAGAAATATAAGAGTACAATTAATAAGTTACGAACTTTACTCTGGAGTAACTTTACTTGTATGTTCAGAAAATAGTATGTGCATGGTAAAACCTTGGATTTTTCCAAGTAAAGAAACAATAAAAAATAATATGACAAAACAGCCCAAAATAACGCTTTAAGTCACCAATTCTTTGTAGCTATAACTACAATCTAGTTAGTTTTATTTAAAGGAAAAATGTCTTGGTTTGAAAAAAAGGCTCTGTGTATGTGTGTGTATATATATATCTATATATATAGTAATGTAGCACGTCATCTTAGCTGCAAGATTATCATGAAGTTTTTCTTTTGCAGAAGTATCTGTGGGTGATTTTACAAACTCTTTTGGGAAATAGCAAGTCTTACGAGTTTCACTAAAACACTGATAGAAGAAGGAAGCACTAGGGAGGGAGAATTTAAGGTGGTGTCAGCATTCTTGGTGTCAGAAAGTAAGAATAAAATGCTCCATATAGGGAGTTCAGTCTTTTTGAAATATCATGCCATTCATCTGAGACACAAGTTCCAGTTTCTTATTGTGCAGTAAGTGCATAAGGGAAATACTTTTTGTTTTCTTCATATTTGAGGGGAAAGTAAAGGATAGATTGTTGGACTTATGTAGACCAGTATAATACGCTTTGTCTATATATACATATATAGTGTATATATAAAACTCTTGGAGAAAGCTAAATAGTCCCATGCCGTCTCAGTTTGAGATCTAAATCTCCAAAATGTTGTAAATCTAGTTACAATGTAATAAATAAAAGTCTTAGCATGTTGCCTAGCAACCATTAAAAAGCACACAACATTTTTTTTCAAATGTCTTATTCTTTGGGAAATATTTTTGATAGCAGTCAGGACACATTGAAAATGATTTAATTTGTGATATTAAGACAAAGAAAGAAATGATTTATTGATGTTATCCTGCCTTTTAATTCGCAGCACGTGGAGAGAATCCTGATGTTTTACAGTGCTCCCATCATGACCACCTTAAAGAGACGATCAGAATCTCTCCTCCACTGGAAATGTGAACACAGTGTCTGTGAAAATGATATAGGATTTTAAGGTGATGGCATCAGCGACAGCACTGGTACTTCATGTTCTCTTTGAGATAATATTCTCTTTATGGCCCTTTTGGCTCCGCTGAAAGCCTCGGGTCAAATCTTTTCCCACTCGATGAATTCTTAATGCAAAGGTACTGCATGATCAGTAAATGGAATTTGCAAATGTAAGACTAATATATGATTTAGGGCGAGAACGTTCTATACATTCAGAATCAATAATTCACAAATCCAAATGCAGTAGCAATGCTTCATTTGAATATATCTTGGTTTGGTCTGTGGAAAAGTAATGTTCATACGGTTCACATTTCACTGTATACTAGGGAAAACATTTTTTTACATATATGCATATGACTGCAATGGATATGAATGCATGTCTTTGCTTTACTGCACATCAGGTGCTGTGTAGATGAAGTGAATTGGAAACAATCTTAACATGTCTGTAGGTGTGAGTGTGTGCATGTGTTTTGCCTGGTGACTGGTGCATGCTGGGATAAGTTCCACAGTAGGTCGCTCCCTGCCGCTGTGGACAGGATAGACACTATAGAAGATGGATGGATGGATAACTAATTGATGAGTACCTCACTGTGTTAACGTGTAATGTACATGGAGGGGAAACAACACAGAGGAGCGCGTGTGAAAGAAGCAGTCGCATCCTTTGCTTAAGTAAAAGTAGCAATAGCACAATATAGAAATACTGTTACAATTAAAGGTCCTGCGTTTAAAAGTGTGGCATTCAAAAAGTTTCATCGTGCTTAATCTACTTTAGTATCAAAACTGCAAAATGTGTGTGTGTTATATTTATATTCATTGTTGGATTGTTATTAATGATCCATGTAAGCAGCATTTTGATGTTGTAGCTGGTGGAGTTGGAGCTCATTTCAACTACTTTACTTTTATTATTATTATTTTTTTTTACCGCTGCGTAGTTTTAGTGCTTCAGCTTTCTGATCTGACAACTATGGTTACGGTCCGAATAAATGCAGGCGCACATTGCTGAGGATGAGGGAAAGATCGTAGTCTAAGTAACTACTTTGTTAAAGTTAGGGAACGGCGGCGGTCACGGTTTGAAGAAACAGGAAATGAACAGCGGCCCATCGTTTTGTTGATCCACCTTCTGATTTTTGCAGCTTTATAGCAGTGTCACAACACTTACTCCTTTGCTCCTGATGGACACGATTTAAAGCTGCTAGAGCAGCGATACTCAACTCATCTAAGTTGAGTATCGCTGCTAGGCTACCGAGTGGCCGGGGACCATTTTCTAATTCACCCCCAATGACAGAATGTCTTGTTATGTGTTTATTAACTGGCCCCTGGCTCCAGCAAGTCGGGTCTCCCTGTGCTAGAGGGCTTTTCACTTGAGTGTAAACATATGTAGTTTTGGGGGCATTTGCTGAAACGCCTGATGCTGTTGTTTTTCTTGAAAAGAAAGTCTCACTTAAGTATAGTACTGCGGTATCATTTCAGAGGATGCAAAGGCTTTATTGGCATATGCACAAAAGCTACAGGCTCCAGCAACATACAGTATGCTCAAGAAATACAATGAAATAAAGTCATACAGTTATGAAATAGTGCAGTAGAAATAGTTCAAGAGACATAATGGTGCAAGTAAAATGCTGGAATAAATAGAATATATAATAAGATATAACAGGCTTTAAAATTTGAGATGCAGTACAGTGGAATTAAATCCTGTATACTGTAATAATATATAAATATGTGTAATAAACAGATGTACTGTAAAGATACACCTGGTATATATAACTAGTACTTTCCACCACTGCACTTGTGTGACAGAGTGTGTTTATGCGAGTCAGTGTAAGTGTGTGTTCATCCTCTATTTTGTTTTGTAATGTACTCGATCATATTGCTTAGCGTGACCACGTATGCCCTTTTGCCACTACTGCAACCCACCCACCCGCCTCCACCTTCACAACCCCATCAAGTCAGTCTCGGGTGAGCAGATCGATGGAGGGGTTTGTATCTGGAGGCACACCTTCCTCTGGCCTCTAAGAAACTCCCTGGAGCTCAGGGTGTGTTTAAGTGAAAGTCCTGTTAACCCCCATTACCCTCTGCAGCAACTGTACTGGAGGATTAGCAGAATACAAATAGCCCCTCTTTTCTCCCCCCGTCCTCCACGCCGCAACTCCCACATCATGGAAGAGTTGCTGACGACGAGAAAGAGTGAAATATGATTTGGGGCCCAAGCAGGTGTTTACTGCATGCTAAACAGTGTCCTGCTGCTCATTATGCGAGCCTTAATGGTGGGAATACATTAGCGAACCATGTGAATTTTTAAATTGTGGCGGGGGGGGGGTGTGGGGTGATCAAGCATGCTATCGAAATGTTACTACAGCTTGGTACCACGTGACCTTGGCTTGCAGAAGTGCGGATCATGGTGTGGAACCAGGGAAATGCCAGAGGGTTTGGAAGCCAATTCATAATTAATGATGCCATGCTTCCGTGTATTGCATTCGGTGGTGTGAAATCAAAAGGCATTTCAAATCAACTGGAGCTGATCTACTATCAGCCCAAAACTGCCCACGCGGTTGAACCTTCGGAAACGTTCCTGGATGTTGTCATCAGTGGATAACGATGAATGTGGCTCGTTCATGCACACTGGGATCAATGCAGTCGAGGGATTTGAATATTATTTTAGGGCAACAACTAACAATTCCTCTTTTTAGTAAGTTAATCATGTATTGTAGTCTAGATGTCAGAAAAGTGTTTAAAATGCTCAGCACAATTCCCCAAACCCAACAGCCGGCAGTTTTTTTCCCCCCCATCAAAAAAACTTTCTCCAATACTTTGAGAAATGTCCACGCCAGTGACGACGTGTTTGCCTCTCGAGTCAGCGCGGCGCGTTCCTCTTCTTCTTCTCTGTGTTTATTGCCAATTTGTCCGCCTATTATCGGCCGATCATTTATCAGCTATAGTCTCGTTGTGGGAATAATACATAATAATTCAAATATCCCATTATCGGCCCCGATATACACCGGGCATCGCGAGCTACAACGCTTCTTCCTGAGATTAAGCTGCTTTTATTTATTCAAACATTTACGCTGTGTTTGAAATCATCATGCTCTCATGGTTAACAGCCTTAAACAATGATTAGCTCTTAACCTTCTGCCTTAAGCCGGTTTGAACACGGAGGTAGAGTGAAAACCACAAAGAGGGTAACTATTAACTTTCCGTCCACACACCCGCCCTCTGCTCCTTTTCTCTTCATCTCCCCCTTCTTCGACGTGCCTCTCCCTGTCTTCTCCCAAACATGTTTCTCTCTCTCTCTCTCTCTCGCTCTCTCTCTCCTCTGTTCCTGCTCTCCTCTCCCATTCTCATCACTCACTCTCCTTCCATTGATCCTCCCATTTTCCATCGTCTCCTTCTCTCACGCCCTCTCTGTCTTTTCTCTCCTTCGCAATAGCTCAGGTCAATATAAAACAGACCAATATGAGATTTCTTGGTTGATGGAGAGCCACAGCCACTCTATGACT
>CALSBV010012213.1:13879636-13900227 GCA_943590825.1 Bovichtus diacanthus | reverse complement strand
TGTGTGTGTGTGTGTGTGTGTGTGTGTGTGTGTGTGTGTATGCAAGCGCTTTCTGCCACTGTGTATGTGCCGTTTTGTGTCTGTATTTATTTGTTTGGAAGAGTTTTGTTGCGTCTATTTCTTTTGTGTGCGTTTGTCACACTGCAGCTCTGCAGGCCAGTGGCTGTCAGTCTAATTCCTTTTCTATGGGAGACAGAAATACTGGAGACAACAGTGTTGTGTGAGCTACTGTACTGCCCGGGCTTGTGTTTCAGTGGAGCTTCAATTAAAGTGAACTGGCTCCTGGGAGAGGAGTGGTGGCCGCCCGCCATTCTGCAGACACGCACTCTATTCCCAGTGACTGATCGAATGGTTCCACATTATACAACACCGCTTGACAGCACACAGCCTGATGGAAAATAGTGAAGGAGACACACACACACGTGCACACACACACACACACACACGCGCAAAGGCCTGCAACACTACCTCTCATGCACACATTTATGAATTCACTCTGATTGCAGTTGTGTTTTTGGAAAGTCTGCATATTTACTGGGACTCTAGGAATACCTATACACTGTACGATGCTGCTGACAATTACATTAAATAGAAAATGGCTACCTCGCGATGCGCATGGCCGCGCTTCCGCAGCCGAAAATGACTAAACTTTGTCGTTGTTCGCCTCACGGCATCCATATTGTCACCTCAAGTCGAATGTGTGCATATATTTTTATGGTTATTAATCATAGTGGCGCCTCATTTTGACTGGCTTATTCCTCAGAGGGTGTGCAGAATGTCGCTGTCGTGCGACATCAGCTCACCACCTCCTGGGGAATAAATGTACTTAGGCTGAGAGCCCGTATGACTCTTACATGGCAGCAGCGCTGAGTCTATTTCCCTCCTGAGGTCATAAACTAAATCTTAATGTTTACAGCCGTGCACGTGGGCTGCAGCTATGGAGGGTTTTCTTTAAAGGGGAAGTGATCGTCAGCTGTTGTTAGGGTTCATCAAAGTAATTGTATACATTTGCACATTTCTGTGTCTGTGTTTGTACTGACTAGCAATAGAGCACGAACGACAGCGCACAGGCACATATCTTCATTAATAACAAAGTGGCTGTCGTCAATATGTTTATAATAATGGATTAAATGACTGTGTGGCTCGTAGTGATGAACACGCGGAGGATTATCTCGCAGCTCTGCAGGTGTCCTCACCTGGACGGAGCTTTGCAGCATCTTTTAGCTCCTTTTGATTTTCCAACTCACAACTTTACTGTTTTGTTTCAACTTTTTCGGCCACAGGAAGCTTTTTTTCAGTAAAAAAAGAAAACCCCCACCTTACACTCCCTGCTCAGCACCAAACAGCTGACAGACACAGTTAGCAACTAGCTGGTGAACATAGTGGAGCATTTAGCAGCTATAGAGTCCCCAAAACAGAGCTAAAAAAAAAAAAAAGAGTGAATATTGGAATAAATATTGCTCGGTATCTCTTGGCTGTGTAAATAGGCGACTGTTTGCTAATGTCAACTTGAGATAATATGTCAATGTTGTGTTCACAGCTTGTTTCCAACCTCCCCAAAAAATAAATAAATAAATCCGCTATTGCAGGTTTAATTCGAGGCCTCGCTGTCAGTTTGCCAACAACAGTTACAGAGTACTTTTAGAGAGCATGAATGAAGAGAAATGGACATTAAAGAGACAATGATAAAAAGTATTTCAGAAAACACTCGGACCTCTACGTCCTTTTAGTAGCTGTTGGGGAGCTTTTGATCACCTCACATGATCTTCATTCGCAGATTGAGCCTGCTCATTTGTCATGGAGTTATAGATGTTCAATTTCCCATCAGTTTGCAGAGCACTTTAAGGACTCTCTCCCATGTCTGCTTCAGAGTGCTTGGGGAAAATAATTTAAAATGTACAATTCTGTAACAACCACCTGCTGATGAGGATCATGTGATATAATCAAACGCTCCAGAAAAGACCTTGAAGTGAGATTGCCAACTGATGTTTCCCAGGTCCAGCATGAACCCGAAAGAAAATAGGTTGCATAAGGCACATTAATCACTTCGTATGCATATCAAACAGGGGCGCTGACAGGTTCCGTACAGTGGAACGGTGCACTGAGAGATGAAAAGCAAGACGAAGATGCAAAGCTTTGTTCAATCAACTGCAGTTTGATGGTCTCATATGTTGCAGCTAAGCAGAAAGCGTTTTCGAGCACGTCCTTGATGTCTGCGGCCGCGTGGTTTGTAGTGCCTCTCAGGTGATGTACGGCCGAACATGCGCTAATCCGCGCTGCGTCTGGTCTCGTTTAACACACTGTTGCACGGAGAAGACGTTGCTGAAATGCTTTTCCCTCTGTTCTCTGTTTGCTGAGCTGCGACGTCAAAACAAACCCAATCCTGTAGTTTCTGCTTCTCAGCATACAGCGACTGAGTATTCCCCCCACTGCGCTTGTTTACACACGATAACGTGCCGTAAACACACCCGAAGAAGGGCTTCATCGGTATCGCACGAAAAGACAGTTTACTCAAGTCAGCGCTCCTTAATCTTGACATGTGACGAACAACACTAATTTCCTCTCTTCTCTTCTCCTGGGAGTGCAGCAGGGTATTGATGATGTAAGCACCTGAGTTTATCTTGGCTGCTTCCAAATTGCCTGAAGTGGCTGCTTTTGTAATTGCAGGTTTGAGCAGAGCTAGTGCACGAGATTTTTTTTTCCCCATGCACACAAATCTGTACACGCTCTCACTAGTGTTTACAGTTCATTCAGCTGCGATGTAGTGAGAAGCGTTCTGTAAATGATCCTTAAACGGTCACACAGGCTCGTGACTCCATCACATCTACACTTTGATTAAGATCTTTAGGCTGTGACAGTAATTACCTGCCAGCTACTTGTCTTAACCACAATGCAGACCCCAGGGAGGGAAGGGGAAAACTCAAGAGGCAACTCAAGAGAGGGAGGCAAAGGAAGTATGATGAAGACGTAGCACTCGGAGTGTTAGTGAAAACAAGTGTTGGGGGGAAATGGGAAGAACATTTTCGTTGAGGAGGAAAAGGAGGAAGACAAAGCTGAATTTGAGGGATTTTAAGAGGGAATGAAGGCCTGAGAGGGAAGATGGCAACTGATGACATTGAACCGGGAGTTATAAGCCAAACAGCAGTCTCCTTTTGACAAGTTAATGTCTCCATTTTAGAGTTATAAGACGTTTATCTCCTACAGCAGTGACACTTGTTTCATCTGTGGCAGGGAAAAGCCTTAAACCGCCTCAGAAGGAAATAGATATACAAAACGCCGCTGGGGATGGCTCCTGCACATACAAACTGTTCCTGATCTATTCAGTTCTATTCTTCTGCAAATGACCACGATGCATGTACATGGACTTTAAGCTTCGGTGACATTGAAATTCCCCTTACTGACTGAAAAAAAAAGATGATATATGAAAGTATCGTCCCAAAAAAAGCAAAATCCCCGATGATTGAGGGCTGGTTGAGTTTTGGTCCAGCTGCTCTTTGTGGATGGAGTCAGTGGCAGACGTGCGTAGTCTTTGGAGGGTGATTCTGAAGAAGGTAGCGCAGATTTGTGTTGTTTCCAACTTTAGGCTGGACCTTTATCGCACAGCTTACAAATCATGTCTGGCTTTTTTTTTTCGTTAGGTTTAAAACCAAAAAATCGGCAAAGAGGCGCAATTTTATTCTGCTAACAAAAGCGGGCAACAACAATGTGGCGAAGCATACAAAAAGAGAGACTGGATATAGCGCGAAATTCATAACAGATGTTGCGTAATCTTTCTGTTATCGTGGACCGATGAGGACCCTTATCATGGTCAACCAATATCATGTCGAACTATAAATCTGGTCCCATCACCCAAGCCTAATGGACTTCCATACAAGCTCCAACCATGCATCAGGGTTCCGTATCTCTTCTGAGGATTAACGTCACATCTCCTCCTGTCTTCCATCTGTATCTCCTCTTCTTTTGTTCCTGTTTTGTCAGGCTTTGTAAGTCCCGTTTTTTTTTCACCTCCTACGAATTAATGCCTGCATTCAGCCGTCAATCACGCGGGTGCAGTCTTAAACAGAATAAGGAGATAAAGAGGCGAGGGCTGTAATGGTTATTTGTCCATCAACTCCCTCTAACTGACTAACAAGCTGAATCACAGTTAGCTTGCCAGCGATTGCCTTGTGCCGTGTGGGATCGGCGTTTTATTCTGTTTGATTTCTGTAGCCGTTCTGGTTTATTTGGTTGTCAGAGTGAGGTTCGAAGGTGGTTTGCGCGCTACCCGCTTGCCTTTGCGACCACTGATCCATGAAGACAAACTCATTTTCTCCTCTGCCGGTAATGAAGAATGAAATCTTTTTTTGTTTAACGGCGGTGGGTTTAGCACACAATTGTCTTCACTTCTGTCTGCGCCTAGAGCAGGCCAAGTGGATTTTACTGAAGTGCCTTGTGCTCTCTCACTGAGAAAGATGATTCATTTAAAGAGGCATTCAAGCATATGTTGTTAGCTTACTGCCTTTCTTACACTGCTTCGTGGCTCATAGTGCCATGCCTTGGTGTATGAAGGTTTATGCATACAGTAGGACAAAATGCTTAAACTTTTCTGTTTCCAGTAATTACCAATGCAAATTACAATGTGTAATTGTATACCACCACAGCATTAAAGCACCTTATAACATTCAAATTAGATTAGCTTGGTTGTGCTTTTTGAATTAAATTATAATTCCTTAACCCACAAATTTACATTTTCAAAGGTAATTTATTCTGCTTACTCACTTTGCCCATTCACTTTAGTGGAATAGTTCGAGGCAGTAACTTACATTTGTCTTGTTCAGTTTTAGAGATGTGTTTATTTGAGATTTTTTGTAAATACTATGAACTTATTATGTTTTCGGGCTTGTCCGTCCGTCCGTCCATAAGCGCGTACGTCCGTCCATCCCATTCTCGTGAAGCCGATATCTCAGGAACATCTTGAGGGAATTTCTCCAAATTTGGTCATTTTAGTTCCATGTTAACATCATTCCATAAAGAAAAAGAAATATAAATTAAAGCCACACTCATCAATGTACTTCTACTACTAGCAATGGGTCCGATGATGCTTTCATTTGCGGTGACGAATCCACATAGTCATCACCTGACACTTTTCCTCTCAGCTCGACAATCTTTTGCATCTTTCACTTCATTGATTTTGTCTTTCAACCTTCAACTTTAATGTTTTGCTTCAGTCCCACCACTGTCACTAACCTTGTTTCCAGCAACCACCAAAGAGCCGATATGCAAAGTTAGCGACTAGCTGACGAACATAGTGACGCATGTATTATCTTAAAAAACATATATCTTTCTCATGAGTTGGTGGAGACCAACAAATAGCTCGAATGAGAGTGAATGTTGGACTGCATTCATCAGGTGGCCAGAAACACCACAATGGGCAACACTTTGTTAGTGATTACATGTTAATGCTGTGTTCACAGCTTGTGCCGTTGCACCAAAGTGGCAAAACTCCGTTGACACTTTAAAGCACAAGAATAAAATAGAATAAGCATTTTTTTCTTTTCTGTTTCTTCACACACTCATGCTCCTGGCCACTGTAATTTAGTTATCTTCCCCCTCAGGTTAGCAATTAAGCATCCTCAGGTTTTCTGATATCACCTCATTTCTTGTAGAAGGAGTCATTATCATACAGTGGGTGCTTGAGGAAAAAATAGATTTGCATTTCTGTCAGTACTTCAGTCAGCTTTCCCCAGACTCGCCCTTATACTTGGAGAAGCAGAAAAGCCAGGGTTGTTAACAGAAGGATATATAACAGCTCTTCATTAGAGTACTGGCTCATATTCAGCGTACCTGAGTTTCATCTGATCCAATTGATATAGCTTCCTCTCCTGCAAACCTGGGTCAAACAGCACTTGTAAATTATTCAATGTTTATTTTAACCTACATAGAGTACTAGATGGGTTGGGTTTTACTGCAACAAGAGAAAAATGTGTTAAATAGACATTGAAACACTTTTCTTTGATTCTCTTTTCTTCTTTGGTGTTCCGCTTGTTGTTGTTGTTCAATTTTACCCGAACCATCTGGCACACACAAGTAGCTAAACTCATTTTCAGATGCTCTACTGCAATCTTGTTCTATCCATACTTTCACATTCCCACCCTTCCCCATGTGTTTCAGTCCTTCCTTTCTCCCTTGTTTCCATCTGTAGCAATGTTTTGCACTGTTTCTTTGTGCTGATGTGGTTTTTCTCTCCAAAGCGCGCTCTCTCTCTCTCTCTCTCTCTCTCTCTCTCTCTCTCTCTCTCTCTCTCTCTCTCTCTTTCCTCCTCCTCCTACTTGGCAAAGTACATTATTTGTGCCCGTAGCAGGTGTTCCTGTATGGCTGCAAAAGGGGTTTATACCTGACATTGTACTACAATAACATTCACAACCAAGACTTTTTGTTCCTTATCTTGCCTCTTAATGAAGTAGAGTAAAGAAGGATGCAGTATTGATATCTCTGGAATCAGCTGCTGACGTACATAATTGTTCGATTGTTTGCACAAAAAGCTTTCAGGAACATCTGATGCTTTCCGTGGCGATAAAGGGGTCAGTCCTAATCCCTGAGTACTTCCTGTGGCACTCAGTTCATCCCTCCCAATTGGCTGGGATGGATGTAGGAGGCAACGCTGCCATCCAGTAACACGGCAGATGTCTCTCACTGTGTGATTACTCAGTGTCAAGTGGGCGGTGAAAACAGGTGACACGTTTATTTGCGGGGCGTTTGCGAAGAAGGCTTTGACAATTAGTCATCATTTGTGCAAATGTTCCCTCTCTTCACTTTCACTTCCTAAAGAGATGGTTTAAAATTAAATTTATTAAAAAAAACAGTTGTCACACATTGCATTCAAGTACTTTGGCAACAGCGGCCGCTTTTACTACTACACCAGTAGACTGCACCATACAAATTGACTGCAGTTATCTATTGAGACAAAACGCCTATCGTCAGACAGAGGAATATGATAACTATCTCACGCCTGGCTCTTCAATGCAACAGCAGCAAGAATAATGCTGGAGCTCTTCAGTCCAGTCTGTGTGTAATGTACTCATGGTAACACTTACGGTACTCACTGTAGTGATCTCTCTACTACGGTCCTGCTTTCGTCTGTGGAGGACAACTTCTGCAGCCTCCCACTCACCCAATTTAAAATGGAATCTGTCTAGATTTAATAGGTCAATTGTAGGGTTTTTTTAGGACATCGGTCCATGCAGGATATGTGAACACGTGCAGCTCTCAAATAAGGCTGCAAAGCTCATTTTACCAAACTTCTCCTGTAGCAATGCATATATTGATATCTATATTGCTCATGAACTTAAATGTTTCCTGATATTCCAGTAATTTGCCTCATCGATAAACATCTCTACACTGTTTTTTCTTTTCTCTGACATAAGATAGTGTTGTTGGGTCTAATGGAATGTATGGACTGGAATGGAAAAATATTAGTCGATTAATTAATCAGTTCATCAACAGAAAATGTATATTTTGATAATTGATTAACTGTTTTAATCACTTGTTAAAGTAAATATGCCACAAGCAGACATTTGAAGACGTCACCTTGGGCTCTGTGGAACTATGATGGGCATTTTCTCACAATTTTCTGGCATTTTATAGACTAAACTAATTGATAAAATGCTAATTAAAATATATATGTATAGCTCAAAGCAAAATTGCAAAAAGTGGTTTAGCCACTTTTTGCAATTTTGTTGCATTTTGTTCTGTTTTTCTGGCTCTGTTGCAGAAAGATAACATCCCAAATCTTTATTGCAACAGGTCAACACTGGTCAATTTGTGCAACACCAGAGTATGTATGTAGGCTGCAATTCCCAGGATCGGCACCAGGCTAAGGATGATGCGAGATTAAGATTCAGAAATAAATGCACTCTGATTTAAAAAAGAAAAAAAAAAAAGAGTGCTTGATTATAAGAGGCACTCCCAATATTGTGGTTCTTCAAGTGTCAGGCAATCCAAACAGATCACATCTCAAGTGTGTCAGGTGTCTGAAAACAATCTCCAAATGGATCCGTTTCTGCAGATCTTCCCGCTAGTGCGTGCCTAATGCATCTGGCTAACACTGCTGATGCTTGCCAGCAGTGGGCCAGATACACTATCTGCTTCACATTAACCACCCTCTGCGTTCCCAATGTCTGTTGACCCAGTAGTATTACAAACCTTCAGGTAGGTACTGAAAGAGCTTGTTATCAAGAGATGAGCGTTCCCAGCAAAGACACACAACAGAGAGCATCGCTATCCTGTTGCACAGTAGGAACACTGTTGTCACAAGCGGTGTAATGTGCGTATAATTTGAACACACGTGCACACACATAAAGCTCTAGCTGCTGTGTCTCTGACTGGAGGGCATGCTGGGACATGAGGCCCTGTTGCAGCAGCAGATACGGCAATATTGATGGCTAATGAATGTATACAGTAGATCCCCCCTAGGTAATACTCGATTACAATCTCCAGAGTCTCTCCCTAGATCTACAGCACATATGATGATTAATATTCATTATATGACTCCTCCATTGCCTGCAGATGCCCCCCTCTGTATCCGCTGGGACCTACACACCCTGACACTAACAATATACCCATTTACACACAGCCGGATTGATGCAATGCGTACTCGACTGTGTGCTGTGCTAAGGTTAAGGTGTCTAACTCAAGGGCAATGTGGTGTAGTGGTGGCAGGTATGGTCCCGCTGGGAATCCAGGAGCCTCGTCATGTATTCAGACCCCCAGCTGGTAAATACACGTTTAATGCTACGGAGTCAGCAGGGGCGAGAGGTGTGCACAGAATACACGATCACTTCAAGTGATTTACTTTGAAGCAGCGAAGGTGTGAGGGACTGGAAGGAAGATACTTAGTCAATACATGAAGACTGTACACTGCCTTACACTATATGGAAGCTCTACACTCCAGCGAGGAGTATATATATTTTTGTTAGGCTAGTTTTGTTTTTGTTTTTTTCACACTCTCAAAAGGAGCATTTATAACTTCCAATTCATAGTTAGGACAAAATGCCTCATAAAATGTGATTCAAATATTCAAAGGTTTTATTGTTATATGCACAGCAAGCATAGTTTTTAGTAATGAAAATGTGAAGTCAGGCTCCTCCAACACTGCTACATGCAGTATACTTAAGACATAATAAAGAAATAAAATAGTGCTAGAGACATAATGGTGCAAGTCAAATGCAGGAATAATAAAAATATATTCTTATAAAATAGAATAAGATAAAACGGAATGTAAAATTAAATATAAATCAATATAATTATACTAATAAGGATAGTTTTCTGATATCGACATGCATCATAATATGACAAAAATCTGGAAAGCCCAATATAAATGATCCAACCTTATGTTCAGTGCAATGATCTGTGTTCCACTGTGATGAATCACATCATATAAAGGTTTGAATGTTTAATTATATTGAATAATTCACTTTGTGTCAAACATTTGGTTTTGATGTCACTTGCTCAGTATTGAAACCTGTATTAAATGATTTTGTGGCCACTTGGGGGCAGCGCAACATGTCAAACACAACATTGACATATTATCTCACAAATGTGTAAGCAAACAGCTGGCTTTTTACATCCATCAAACATTTGTGTGGAGTCATTTTTCTTTCTGTATAAGAAAAATATAATCTGATTTTCACCCCTTTTTTTCTCAATGAAAAGACACAGCTCTGAGAGTCAACAAAACTAAATTTGTTAGCCGTAAAACCAAAACAATCAGCTGAAAGGTGATAAAACGTTTCTTCAAATTGAAGGAAACTCAGACGATCATTCTCTGTTTGTTTGTCACTACGAATAGCCCCCTTCACATTACACATAAGTCATTTTTCATTATTCATATGAACAAAATATTGATTTGTGAAGCTTTAAGGGCAAAATCACTTTTGTATTCCGAGCATTTTCTGCTGACATCCAACAGTCGTGCAGGGGGAACTCTACAAGAGAGCATGGATACTAATTTCCCCACGACAATAAACAGCATGTCTTGTGGCACTGCAGCCACGAAACATCATGTCTATTGAGTCAGGGAAAATAATGCTCCCCTTTTTTTTTGCCTGGAGATACTCACTCTATTACAGTTACTATGCTGTTGCTATCATTATCTGTATTCCACTCTCCTCCCACACAAATTGAATGCAACAAGTTCACTCCTGTTCTCTGGGGGTTGTTCAAATGTATTGTGGGAAGTCTATGGAAAAGCCAAAGCAGTTGGATAAGGCAGTTTGAGTAAGAGTGAGTACGCCAAAATATACCTTGCACATAATAACATACAGAAAGCATTAAACGTCACAGACGGTGAGTTTAGCCAAGGTATGACGTTTCCATAAACCCCAAATATTTTCTAATTTTACACCCAATGAGATTTATCTGATTTAACAGAATTTGCTCCCTGCAACTTTCACATATTCAGCTATTTAACTTTCAGAGCAACTCAAGACTGCTTAATGACACTGCAGATTAAGGTCTTCTGCTCTCTTGCTTTGTGAGATGTGAGGTGCTTGTAAATAATGTTAAAGCAGCAGCAGACAGTGTGACAGAGTAACTTGAACTTCAAAGTCAAGCTCAACAGCTTTTGTCTTTAGCAGCTTCGATTCCTAATTTAGCTCATTTATGTAATTATCAACAAATGTTTCTGCGTTATTCCTACTTCCTGTAAGACAAGCCTTGTAATGGCTCTAAACATAAACCGGGATGTGCTGAGCTTTGCCTACATATTCTGCTTTTCTTATTCCCAGAAAGCAAAACCTTTGCAATCAATTTCAAAGAAGGCGATCCTTCTCACGACACCCACGCAACAAACACACTCAGAAATGTGCCTGAACACGTGCACATATTGTATGCTTACAAAAGAGCACTTGCACACGCAAAGTCACAGTTACAAACACTTGAACAAGTACTAATAGCTTGCATGCACCGGCGGAACCAATTGTTTGTAGGATTGATTTCTTATTTAATTACCAGACAAGCAAATTAGTTTAAACTTGAAATCCCAGAGCCACTCAAGGGGAATTACAGTGTTTCCACAAGTTTTCAGTAGAGAGAAAAATGAAATTCTCTTTTCATTGTGATTGTTTATGTCGCTGAAAGGTAGGCTTTGCACCTCCACCCAGGTTTATCTGCTGAGTGTACACAGCGTCTCCCCAAAGAGAACTGTAAGAGCTTCATCACTTCTTTAATGCATCCCCTGCCCAGTGAGAACATACATTTCCGATACTGCACCTTTTTTGGGAAACTGCATCCAAATGCTAAAGCTGTTTCTTCAACTTGTCACTGTGTGAAAAAGGATAATGATGCCATCAGTGGAAATGGTGCCTTCAGGGACAGAACGGATGCATGAGTTAGATTAAATGGAAATTGAGGAAAACAGAAAGAAAATGTCTTGGGTTTTCTTTTTCATCAGTTTGCTCATGATAATTCCGCCCGAGTCATTTTATTGTTTTGTAAAAGTGACACAGTGCTGTGGACTGTAAAGGTTTGCGATCACATTAAATAAAGATGGTTAAACTACAAAATACATTTAAAATTTGCAGCTAGTGATTTTTCCAGGTGGTTCTTTTTGTCCTCGCTTTAAAACAATATAGATAATTGCGTTGTCCAGACTATATGAGTGTCTACCAGCATAATTAGCTTAGAATGAGTCACCCTGATTCCCAACACAAATTAAGCAACTTTTGCATCATGGCCTTTGTCTATTTCAAAGCTATCCCACATGAGCAGGCAATGCCCACCACATTCCCAGCCCTCCTTCATCTTAAAAATATAATTAGTCCTATACTTCATGACTCATCTATGGCTAGCACAACTGGTTCAACTGGCCTTCATGACGCAGGGCTGGCCTGCAAGTTTTGAATTTGTCCATGTTTGTGCATGTACGGTCATGTCTTTCCAAAACCCAAAAAAGCAAGAGAAAAAGTGTAAAAAAAATTAAAATAAATGGATTCAATTGTGTGTTTATCTGCTTTAACATAAACTGCGATCGTTAGCATATCCGGCTATTGAGCTGAGCACCTAGTCTACAACTGTTCGAAAATATACCTTCAAGGCCAAAGAACATATCATCTCAAGAGGTGATATTTTTGGTTCGGTTTGTCTGTCTGTCAGCAGGATTACGGAAAACCAACTCACAGGGCAGGTACACAAATACATTTTCACTTTTATATTGCGAGATATGGCATTTGGCCTTGGTGGAGGTCTGCGCTCTCGTATGTATGTATTGTATGTATGTATGTATGTAGCCACCAAGTACATTTGTAAGACTTTTTTAATTTTATTTTTTACAATATTATCCTTTTAATTCAAGTCAGCTCAGTCATTCACAGACTGTGTTTTCAAGCAGCCCATGGCGCTAACGTTAGCTAGATTAGCTAACTAGCTAACGTTACCTAGATAAAATAGCTAACATTACCTAGATTAACTAGCTAGCTAACATTACCTAGATTAGCTAGCTAGCTAACGTTACCTAGATTAGCTAGCTAACGTTAGCTAGATAGCTAATCTAGCTAACGTTAGCTAGATTAGCTAGCTAGCTAACGTTACCTAGATTAGCTAGCTAACGTTACCTAGATTAGCTATCTAGCTAACGTTAGCTAGCTAATCTAGCTAGCTAACGTTACCTAGATTAGCTAGCTAACGTTAGCTAGCTAATCTAGCTAGCTAACGTTAGCTAGATTAGCTAGCTAGCTACAACTGATAAAATCAGTCCCTTCAAATCGATATGTTGCTGCCCAGCAATGAGAAGCCTGCCTTAGTGTCTCTCTATCGGAAATCAAGGGCCCAACTGTTCCATAAAATGACTAAGAATAAGAGGTAAATCTACTACAGTTGTCATCGTACGCTGAATATCTGCTGCGCACGAATGGAAAGCTTGACAGGCAGCAACAATAACTAAGGGGGAGACGAGGCTTATCAAACAGTCACATTTATATCTAACATAAATGAACATTATTCAAAGCATATTGAGAAAATGCATAACCTTTTGAAAACATGTCCTGTTTCATGCAGTACCACCTTACACCACAGAACTGCTCACAGTTGGCACAAGAGCAGAAGCCTGATAGAGAGAAATAAGAGCCCTACTACGCTCGCAAATGGAAATAAAAGTTGTCAGTGTTTCTGAGCCAATGGTGCGATGTGAGGTCATCATCTTTCACCAGCAGCTCTCAGGGTTGCTTTTGTGAGAGAAACGGAGAAGAGGAAAGCGCTGAGTGAAATACATTGCGACCCCTTCCTTCCCCACTTCCCCGCGACATCACTGCTGTCCTCGCTGCTGTCGAGTCATCACATTTCGGCGGAAAATGAGATTCGCTGTGCCACGAAGACTGATGATCCCCTTTAACCTCAACTACTGAAGTACTCGTTCCAAAATAGCAACCAAGCCCTTTTGTCTCTGCTCTTTGAAGGCCTCTTGTATCTTATGTTTAAGTGCTGTTGACTTTGAACATGCCCTGTCCAAGTCTTGATAGGCCACCGTATCTGCTGAGCGTCTTGAGGGGGATGGTTTCCTTCAAGTATGCTCAAAGTATCCTCCACAAGCATATCCCAAGGGCAAATTGGATAGCACTGTGGTAATGGACTTGCTTTATTCACTTGAGCGGTATATCACATTGGCTTAGGAGCTTGTCCTAGAATCAGGAATGCTGGGGTAACGCTAATTTCACTCTGTAACTAAAGCTACCAGGCTTTGGTTACATTGCATGGAGAATTTACAAGCAACTACACATCTAAATGTGGTGTCATGGTTGAGTAAGTGGGTTAAACATATACTGTGATACTGAGAAAGCCAGGGGCCAAATGTACGTCATTGCATATTAACAGGCATTTATAAAGGAAGAATGTGCACACCTCATGCATACAACCGCGAGTGTTATATAATGTAGTGGAGACATAATTTGTCAGCAATTATAACTGATTTTGCTTTAAAAGAATTTGCAGTCTACACAGTGATCTATAACATGCCAACGAGGCATTAGAGGCATGGCTTTATTTACCAGTGTTTGTTGTTTTGAATTTATACGTAATGCTCAAGTCTGTTTTGTGATATAAACTATTCTGACGATCGACGGTGATGACGGAGATATTACTGCCGATCGTAGTATGCAGGTACATGGGATAAATTCATGATAATACACGAGCTGAACTAGCCACAGCCATTGGTAATGACTGCTGCTCCGCTGTTGTTTTAGGACACAGGCAATAAAACACACAAGTTGTGTTACTCTGCTCTGTTCATTGACAAGTCTAAAGACCGGTGAAGAAGAGTATTGGTGTTGATAAGCAAAACGGATGATTATCTATAACTGTGGCGGTGAGTCACGCAAGAAAAGTGCACCTTGGTGGTCAAAGTTGATGTTGAATTTTTTATGTTGACGCCGACCATTTTATCTTCCCAGAGAATCCACCTTTGTTTTTGTTTCTGCCGTCGGCATTCCTCCTGATGCAAATGCAAAAAAAAAAAAAAAAAAAAAAAAAAATGCAGCACAGAAAGTGCTTCTGTTTTTGTTCTCTTGTGTTTTCTCATGTTTTTCTTGTGTAACATAAATGGACTCGGCTCCGACTGCATTTCGTTGTGCAACCCTGTGTTACAGAAAGACAATAAATGATCCTTGAATCCTTCCATATCTGTATTCAGACCAGTGTGTGTAGAATAATTGATGAGCTCCACACACCATCAAAGTTTGATACATTTATTGAACAGCTATTGCTCGTTCAAGCGACCTTCATTATGCATTTCATACGGATGAATATATATGAAATGCTTGAAGGTTCTTTGCCGAAATGTAGTTAACTGTGGGAGCGGAGATCAGGCTTATAAGTATAACGAAAAAGAATGGATGCATATTTTTCTTCGTGTTTTTAGTTTGAAATGTGAACATGCACAGAGTTTAATGCATTTGGCCCCAGATTAAAAAGTTTGGTTTATTCTTTATAAAAAAAAGATTAGCATATTACTATTCATTGTTGCTTTTTCTGTATGTGCAAAGTTAAGCAGCCACGTCCTTACAAAACATCAGCTAAATTACAACAGAATATTTTCTGTTTTTTTTCTGTTTTGATAACGGAGTAATTCACAGCACTGAGTCGAACGGTATCAGAGGTTCATGTAACCACAAACAAGATTATGACAGGAATATAACCAGCAGCCAAGTTTGTGCAGGTAAACAAAGCCACTTGTTTGTTTGTGATTTTAAAAAGGGAGCCGACTTTCTTAGGGAGTGGAAGATTAAGCTAAAGAGATACGAAGAGGAAGAGAATATCGGGGTCTAACATACGGGGAGAAAGTAAGAGAGTGGAAGAATCTCATAGAGACACAAATACAAAAACAATTCTTTGCGAACACAATGCTGGATGGCGTGCTCCAGCTAAATAAATTATCACGGGGGCTATTTTTAAGCTGAAGTGTAAATGCAGTAATCCTTGGAGCAGGAGCTGCGAAGAGCCAACACACAGAAGCCACATCAGGGAATACGGCTCTGCCTTTTTCATTCCCTCCCGCCCGCCCCAGTCTCTCTTCCCTCTCTCGCTCTCTTTTTCTCTCTCACTCACACACACACACACACACACATCCTCCACTCCCAGCACCTTTATCTTTTCTCGCTTTATCCGTTTCCCGTTCCCCTTTTCGTTTTTCTCTTTCTTTTCTCCCCTGCCTTTCATATGGTAAAAGCCTCCTTTCTGTGTCAGAGTATTTTGCTTATCACCGAGCCCTCTATGGGGACTCCGCTGAGTTCTATTGTAATAAACAATGCCAGACTTCTGAACAAGACAGGGAGGGGAAACATGTAAGTGGCACGCAAAGCAGCAGCAGTCAGAGGATATTAGGCCACAGTGGGTCATTCTGTAACTTGCAAACAAATCTTTCTTAGCGGATGTTATAATGTCCCTGTGGGAGAATGTTGTCAGGCCGAGGGAAAGTTTCTCTAAGAAGTCATAGTTCCCTGGGTGTTTTGGTATGGGAGATGAGAACCTTTTCTGTTAAATAGCACATAATGGGATGTCGTTAATCACCAGCGCTGGCTGAGGTTTCACAAGGTTAATGACGACGTCGCCAAGCTCTCGACTGTGTCCCATTCCTCAGGTATTCATCAGTGTCAGCAGGAACCTGAGACCTGGGGGCAGTTCATAGTTCTCTCACTCACCGTGTCCACATGTCTTTACCTCGTCTTCTCTTTTCCTCTCTCTTTCTCCCCCTTTTCTGTGTAACGCTGTTGAGAGAATGAACAGAAGTGTAGCTTCGGGGTTGGCAGTATGGATGAAAATCTTTTATCATTAAATATTTAAATACTACGTTGCGATATATCAAGGGCGACAACTAAATCATTTTGTTAACGAAAAACTATGACTAAGTTTGTTCGTCAGCGAACTTATTTTTCCATGACAGACGATGACGAGACGTGGCTGAACTCTGTGACTGTATCAACATGCAATATTGTTGACGAAAAAAGACGGGACTAAAATGTAGTTTAAAATACAACCTTTTTCCTGTGCTGCAGGAGGACTTGGAGTAACTTAATTACTTACGTTTGACAACATGGCTTGGGATAAAGAAATATTTGATATTTTGGATAGACTTGACTGACTGAACTGTTTAATGATGACTAAAAAAGACTAAAATATCCACAGTTTTCATGCAGTAAAACTATACAAAATAGGTTTTCTTGACTAAGATAAGACTAAAAAGCTCAGACTTTTTGTCATCCCAAAACTTGACTTATTACAGATAAGATTTCATTTTTCTCACTGTAGCCTTTATATTATCATATCGCCCAAAGCTAGCATAGCATATACAAACAATGATGCAGCGCTCACCAATCTCTTAAAGGAAAAGTACAACATTTTAGCGCTTTTTTGCTTAAAGTTAGATGAGAAAATAGATACCACTCTCATATCTGTGCAGTAAATATGAATATGATTATAGTTGGCCTGTTAGCTTTGCAAAATGATTTGAAACAGGGGAAAACATGTTGCATTGCTCTGTCTAAAGGGGACTAACCATTAACACATTAACCCAAGTGTCAAAACATGTTTGTTTTTTTAATGTGCCAGACTATTTCTTGACTTCCAGGAGGGGTATTTAAGCTCCTGCAAGAAAGAAAATATGCATTTTTCCCATCATGTTGACCTATTTCTTTAATTTTCAGATCTCAGTTAGTATTTCTACAACAGGTAACATGCTGTTTGCTGTTGCTGTATTCAGTCTCCAGGAACTATTTTAGGGGCTGGAATATAAAATGTAGTAGCATAGCTATTTCTTGTGTTTATCATGATGAAATACTCTAACCTCGGCCATGTTTTCAAGCAAGTAAGCGGCAAAAATGTTGCTAAAGCCTTGGGCTAATCGCACCAGTAATGTCAGCATAGTAAAACTAGGGCTTTCCTGTTGAACACCATGAATCATCTGAAGGCATATCTCCAGAAATGTCCACACGTACGAACCGCGCCTTCCCCCACGTAGACGTGCATACAAATATAGATACATGCAGACATCAGCATATACATGCGCTGAAATAAATGAGGGGCTTGTTTTTACTGTTCCACTTTTTGCTCCTTTGCATCGCCATCTTCAAGCCCTGAAGGCCATGACAGCTCTGTGTCTGGAGTGATATCCTGCATGATAGAGCAGTGAAGAAATCTTACTGAGCTCAGTTTGACAGTCCCCTGCTGAGCAACTAAAGGAAGCCGAGGCATGGAGGCAAGGTGTGTGTGTGTGTGTGTGTGTGTGTGTGTGTGTGTGTCTGTCTGTGTGTGTGTCTGTGTGTGTGTGTGTGTGTGTGTGTGTGTCGGCAGGTGGCACTGGAAAAGGCGCAGCAGCAAACAAATCCAACTTGACACACGGCTAGAATACCAAAATACAATCACTTTATGAACTACCATTCCTGTCTCTTGCTCTGCATAAAATAAACGTATTTACTTAACCTCACTGGGTTACGCTGATGAGAAGTGCGGGCTTTAAAGAGATAGAGAGGCAGAGGGGAAAAACTTCACGTCAGTTGTTTATGTTGTTGAAATCGGGGCAGGAAAACAAGCGGGCGTGCTCGCTCGGATTCGCAGAATAAGATGACCTATTTTGAACACACGTTGGGAGACGAGGCTCTCGAAACCTTATCTGAACACCACAGAGGCTCAAAACTCTACATATATTGTGTGCATATATGCATCAGTGGCCCTTCCTAAGTCGTCTGAAGTTCCACTGAGATTCATTTGTGATATGGCCGGACTCGATGACCCCTCAGTTTCAACAACTGCACCTTCTGCTGCTGCTGCCTTTGAGTTTGATGTACAGTAGACTAAACATGAATCAATACATGAGTCAATAACAAGCATTCCTCTGTTAGTGCAAAGATTTTACCAGGTGGTCTGTTGGTAAGTCGTCATTGGTCCAGACCACCAGAGTGTGAGTCATGAAGAAAACCGCTGAACCACATGAGAATGTATTATTATTATTATTAGCCAGACTTTTATGCAAGTTAACCTTCTGTCATTGGTGACTGTTAACCAATGACGTGTCTCGATTGTCACTGGTGTCAAGTTATGAGTTGTATTTAAAATGTTTGACTTTATTGCTGTTTCAAATGTTGGGGCTCGTGCAAAATACTTTTGACCTTGGCTGACTTTGCATCTTTCGCATCCAGCCCAGTATCCCTGTGTGCATTTTGGATGATTCCGCATCGCACCAATTATGTCTAATGCCGATATTCAGTGCAGAAAATATCAGAAGTCCGTGTCTTGTTACAGATTCAACGTCAGTTTTAGTTCTCTCACCATACTTTAACAATACTCTTGTTGCCATAACCACAGTCTTCAACTAATATTAACCATGCAGCGGTTGCCTTGTGAAGATATTGTAGGAAGCGAGAATTTAAAAAGAAAGTCCAAACATAGTCTGTTCGTTTGCAGAACCATACCAACATTCTTGTTTGGCATCAGGGTCGTTGCATCATTGTGATGGAGATGAGTAGTACATGTGTCCTCGTGTAAATAAACTCCCTCAAAGATGTCTAATGCTATATAAAAATGTGTTTCTCTTGTGAGCTCTTACCTCTCCAGGCCTCGAAAAATCCTTCAAATGAAACAATCAGAGAGAGAAAAATCAATCCTTGCTCACATCTCATGTCCTCACTAAGGCCATAACCTGTGACGGGCGGTCTTACGCTTCATTGTGAAAAGGGTCACAGGCCAAAAAGTTTGGCAACTGCTGTGTGTTGTCTGACTAACTTTTTGTTCTGATCATCTATTTGGTACATTTCTGACATGTTGCTGGTGATTTAATGGTCGTGAGGCGTGTCAGTTTTGCAGTGAGTGAACTTTGTTTCTGGGGCTGACAGAGTATCTCCACGTATAAAAAGAAGGACTTGCTACAACAGTGAGTGTTGTCCAGCCGCATCCTAGTTTGATAACTAATGAAGATCAGGGGGTCTTGACCCTTCTGTCTTCAGCTTTCCTGAAGGCCAGGAATATACGTAACAAACATTTCCTCGTGTGTCGCACAAAGGCACAAGACGTTTGTTTTCCGATTTAAGGATCTTCGGGTAAAAAAAAATGTATCGTCTAAAAAAAGTTTCAAAATGTTCTAATACAGCAGTCCTAGCAAAATATACTTACACAGGAGTAAATGGGGCATCTGTTGAACTACCAACCCCAGAGAAATACACGTCTGTTGAGTTAGGGCGTATTTGTTGGATCGACTATCAAATGATAAATTACCCTGCGTCTATTCATCATAATGATGAGCACCAAGTGCAAATGGCACAGAGGGATAAGGCTTTGGCTACACAAGCAATACTTGTTAGCAGCATGTCGGCATTTGTAGACAATCAGAAAAATATATCACCGGCCTTACCCTTTAAATACACATGTAAAGGTTTCCACGAGTCAATCTGTCAGGGAGGCCCCGGCAGGTAAAGCCTGGATCCAGCCATTAGAACAGATACCTCAAAGCTGCATGGACGGACCCGGTGCAAATGCGTCCTCGTCCGCGTTTTTACTACGAGACACGACGCACAGCAGAGAGGTGGCAGATGCGGCTGCACGCTGAGCTGTGCTCTGATTAAACAAGCAAGACAGGTCTGATTGCAAATGCATGAAAAGAGAGAAAGGGGGGAGATAAAGCTGTGAAGAAAGGAGTGAAGCATGGCAGGAGAGATTTGGATGATCCGGACTACATGTGTCTCTTTAAAAAAAAAAAAAAAAAGCTGCTCACCTGTTAATACTGGCAAATCACATTCATCATTCGCACCGGTGGCACAGGAGACTGAGTCACTGCAGGAGGACTGTGTGTGTGTGTGTGTGTGTACGTGTGTGTGTGTGTGTGTGTGTGTACGATGTGCGTGCAAGCATTCATGTGTGAACGTATGGGTAGGAGACCGAATCCTTGTGTGAATTACACTGCGGAAGAAGTACATTAATAATAGATCAACTCTCCCTTTTGTTTGGGACGTAAACGTGAAGAGTGGGCCTTGTAATTGCTTAGTTTAATAACTGGAGACAAACCAAGTGTTCTGTGCCTCTCATTCTCTCTCTCACACACACACACACACACACACACACACACACACACACACACACAC
>CALSBV010012213.1:13857701-13879626 GCA_943590825.1 Bovichtus diacanthus | reverse complement strand
ACACACACACACACACACACACACACACACACACACACACACACACAGGCACATGCAATTACACACCACAGAAACATGCCAAAATTGTAATTC
Organism: Bovichtus diacanthus; assembly: GCA_943590825.1. NCBI lineage: Eukaryota > Metazoa > Chordata > Actinopteri > Perciformes > Bovichtidae > Bovichtus > Bovichtus diacanthus. The sequence continues at coordinate 13,879,533 of CALSBV010012213.1, read as the reverse complement.
TCTCACAGACGCTGGAACACACACACACACACACACCGCCACACTCATGTCAGGGAGGCATTCAAACTCTGGCCTGTTTAATTTAGGTTTGGCAGATTATAGTAATTATGTTAAAGAAAAGAGTTTTTCCGGAGTAATTTGCCCTTTTTCTGTCCTTGGAAACTGAAACAGTTCTGGCTGAAGGATGATCATATTCATATTTTTTATTATTTTTTTTACACTGATATTTAACCAGCTTGGGAAATATGTTCTCATAAAGGTTGTGAAAGCGTCCGCAGTTTATTGTTTTGCATGGTTTTATGGCATCAATAATCTCTTTGATCATCCGAACCACACCCTGCAAACTATCCTTCATATCAAGGTGCAAAGCATGTGTATTATGTGTGTGTGTTTGTGGCAGCCAAGAGAAGCGTAGTGACGCCGACATAAATTGGAAATACAGAGTATGTCATTGAACTGCACCTCTAGGCCTCCTCTCCGTTCAGCGGTGCCTCAGAATGGCGTGTGTGATGGAGAGAGTCAACGTAAACTACCCATGAAATTAAGATTCAGAACAGAGTTTTCCTGTGTTTGTGAGGGGGGGGGGGGGGGGGCATAACATGTGTGTGTGAAGAAGCAGATAGCCGAGCTCTGAGTATTCTCACCATTCTCCAGAGACGGAGGAGACGGGGATTTGGAAGAATCTTTCGAACATGCTGACAGCTTGTCAAGGCCCTCCTACGACTGTAATGAATTTCAGCCTTTTGTGGTGTGATGAGCCCTGGCAATAATACAGTTAACAAGAAGCAAGGTGTGTGTGCGTGTGTGTGTGTGAGAGTGTACGTAATGATAGCCAAGCGGTGTTTAAGTACCGTACTTAAGCACAATGTTGAGGTATCCCCTGTTTTATGCCGCTTTATACTTCCACCCCGCTACAGTTCAGAGCGAACATTTTTACTTTCTCTCCGACAACGAGACTGTCGAATAGAACAACAGCATCAGTGCCTTAAAATCTTTTACGTGTATGTATAAAAGCCCATAGCTACTTAATTATGAATGGCGTAAAGGAGGAAGTGAGGTGACGGTATTATAAAGTGACAGTGTCCACGTATAAAGAGGTTTAGTTGGATGGATGAGTCGTCAAAACATCAGACACGGAGAGCGCCGTATGTCTCCGGTTTTCATTTTCAGTATAAAGTGTGACTTTGATTAAATGTTTATTATTGTAACAATGATGACGAAGCGCCTTGGCGAAGTAGTCATTTTAACCTAAAACAATGATCTTTCCCTAAACCTTACCAAGTCATTTTTGCCTATAAACTAAAAAACAAACCTTAACCAAAGCGTTGTCACTTCAGAAAACGGGTTTTATATGTCACTGATATGTAACAGTTTTGGAAAGCGCAGACTAATAATGTTGTACGGCATCAGTTCAGAAAATGCGCCAACATTTTCTTGTTCTTAAATGTGGAGGACACGTGTTAAGCTTATAAAGCACAATGCATTGTTAAAGATGGCTGTGACATAAAGCAGCAACAGTGTCGAGCTGCGGCCTCTGGTCACATTTCAGATATTTAAGAGTTGTTAACAGTTACTCAAAATGGCAATTTCCCCTTTTAACTAATCATATGGTTTAATTAAAATAATCGTTTGAGGCTACTTATACGTTGATGCAACAGTATTATGAATCTAATAATGCAATATATATAATAATATATGCATTGCAGGTGCCATTTTTCATTTTATCTTTTACTTTGTGACTGTAAATACACTTTGCTGATTTAAAATGCAGGACTTTTAGTTGCAACTTTAGTATTTTTACATCATGGTAAGTGATACTGAAGTGAAGGATCTGAATACTTCCAACACAAGTTTATCCTCTGACTTTTACTAACCCCAAGATTCAAACCTGCAACTTTGAATTCTCACCTCCAGCAGTTAAGAAGAATAATATATAGAAAATCTCAAATCAGTTTCCTCCCACCGAGCTCGACACACACACACACACACACACACACACACACACACACACACACACAAAAGCTGTTGTTAGTCGGGGCTGGCATGTATCTTTGTGCCTTGTCATCACATGCTCCGACTGAGCTCTAAATGTCACTTGTCTCTCTCCGCTTCATCTGTCTGACTCATCCAGCTTGTCTTCACCCTGCATTTGAAGAGTGTGTGTGTGTGTGTGTGTGTGTGTGTGTGCGTGTGTGTGTGTGTGTGTCACACATGTGCTGGTGTGCATGTGTTTGATGGACACACCGCTGCTCTGTACGGCGCCTGCAAGCACAATGATGCTCCCTGCATTGATTTTCTCGTGCCATTTTATAATTATGTCCCTTCTCTTTTTATTCGTCCTCCCTCTCTCCTTCTTTCTCCCTTTTATCCTGTCTCTCTTATCTCCCCCCTCTTCTATTTTTTTCTAATTCCAGACCCCTGATCCATTTTTATGCCTCACTGTGCCCGTGCTTGTTATCTCGGCCCTTTCTCTTTCTTTTCCTGTTTGATCTCAACTTCTTAATTTCCTCTCTCATCTACGTCACTCTGCTTGGTTTGGTTTTGCACCTCCCCCCCTCCCGCTCTTTCTATGATTGTTTCTCTTTTTCCTCTTATTTTCTTCTTATTTTTCTCTTTCTCGCCATTTCAGATTTTTTCAACCTCATCTTTTTTCCCAAAGAGCGTTGTTTCTCTCCGTTTCACACCCCAAAAAAACTGTCTTTTCTGTTATTTTCTCTCGTTAATGTTCAGTCTTTTTTTCTGCAGCTTCTCTGGAGTGCACTCCCTCTTCACCATAGCCTGGCAGAGGAGGACTACCCAATCACGAAAGGACGCTGACGTCCACCGCCTTTCCCCCAAGACATCCACCTGAAAGGTGATCCACAGACTTCCTCGTGGAACAATCTCAGCTCTCCATCCCACACCATTGGTCTCCGGCTTCATCCGATCCGATCATCCGTTCCCAGCCATGCCTGAGAAGCTCGCAAAAGTTCTGACTCACAGTCCAAACAATTCCTCACAGCTTCCTGGAATCCGACCAATAGTTTCCATTTCAGACGTCCCATATCCATTAGTTTCTGACCTTTGCAGCCAGACCTCCACTAGACCTCTCACGCTATAACTCCTACACTCCTCCCTGAATCGCTTCACTCCCTCTCCCTCAAGATCCACGTCGACAGCCAAGCCCTTCCAATAACTAATATACCCAGCATTCAACACTTGGCTTGCTTTCCTAAAAGCATTTAAACACAAAGCATCATTGCGTTGTGATTGGACGACAGTTTCCAGTGTGTGTGTGCTGATATGCTTTCAGGGACATCTACCCTTACAGTAAAAAGTGACACCAATAATCCACTTCGTCATTCAAATGCAGTCTCTTGGCTTGTGGTCTGTTAGCTCCTTCATCGTAGCACCTAAATGTGTACTTTCTTCCATGAGCCCTGGTTGTGGAGCACTGCTGAGCCTGGCACTACCCTACTAAGGACTTTCACTAGTTGCGACATAATGACTGTCCACAAGTCCGTTATTATACACTTCTCCTTCCCTCATTCTTCCTCTTTGTCTCCTCACAGACTATTCCCACATTCGCAAAGGGGTGACACCTTTCACACAGCCATGCGTGTGTTTTTGTGCTCTCATTCTGTGCATAGATTCTGTAAACGATGTCCGATCCCGGTGAAGCATCCTTATCGCTGCTCACTTTTTTTGCCCTCTCCATGTTGTGAATCACTCTCTCAGGCTAGACAGTGAGCCTGAGAGAACTTCACTGTGAAAACAACCAACAGTTAGGGAATAAACACGCAACCTGGCATCACATTAGGTACGGTTAAGTTGGCTCCTCCGAAATGAGCAACATCGTTGTGGAAAGTAATCTGAAGGAGATGAAGCAAAACCTGGCAGGTGGGGGGGGGGGTATGAACTGAAGGAAATTCCCTCGGTATCCCTAAAAGCACTGTGCTAGTAGGTAAACCGGTAAAATAAAAAATAAAAATGGGAGTGGCTGAAACAAGGAGCAGGCACAGCAAAAGAGCTTCGAGAACCAAGAGACGCTTCGACTTGAAACTCTTTACCGCTAATGAGGAGAGAAAAAGAAGAAAAGACATCACAGATCACAAAAAGAAAGAAGCTTTTTCATATCCTCCCCCCTGTATCGCTGACTCTTTTATTGCTTTGTCTGCTTTCCATCTCACAGCTTGAAACTATTTTTAGATGAGATGTATTGAAAGGAGTGTAGAAAGGAGACGTGCTGTGCGCAAAAGCTCATCATGGAAATGTTGTCTGTCAGTCTATTAGGAAAATACACTGTATTCTATTTATCTCTGGTGAGAAACTCAAAATCTCTGCTGTCAATGTGAATAATGGCCACTCACTGTTGATATTATAGGTATTTTAACTGCACTTAAAAGCACATGTGTCTGTCACTAAACATAACAGCTGTTACTTGGACCCTCGTCATCTCCTTCACTATGCCTCCGAGTGTATATACAAAATACTGTAGCCATTATAATGACCTCTCAATATCAGATGCTGATTTCGGTGCGCTGGAGGATTATTCATCAAAAGCTCACATCCACGCTGGTGTAGCATGAGCTGTTGTCATGGTAACAACATCTTTTCTCTTCCTGGATGGGAGCTGTCAATCAGAGGAGCATAAAATAGCTGCTGCGGTTGGGAACGGGAAGGAGAAAAGGGGGTCAGCGCCGGCCCCCAAGAGCCATTGGGTTTTAATAGGATTCCATTTGTACACGGGTCCCTCTGTGTCCGGCTATTCATTGTTTGTATAGCAGCTGTAGCCTAATGTGGCCAAGACCCGTGAGCAGATTGAATAGTATTGATCAGTTCTTCAGGACATACAGTTGGTCCTCCAGGACTACAAAAGCCGCAAGCTCCGTGTGTGTGTGTGTGTGTGTGTGTGTGTGTGTGTGTGTGTGTGTGTGTACGTACTGACAGTTGCATAGGAATGGAGTTGTTCGGGCTAAAACACAAGTGGCCATTTCACGGTCGGGTGGAGATGCCGTGTCCATGTCTGTCAAGGCCACACGGGGTGGTGGGTGGTGGTGGGGGGGGGGGGGGTTAAGCTTCCATTAGGATTGGAAGCTGTCAATGTGTGAACTGGGAGAAATGGTTTGCAGTGGTAAAATGTTGGTGAGTTTGAGAGCTGGCTTAATGTGCACAAATGGCCCTTGGCAGAAGCCGCTGACTCTGTGATATAACTATTTTCATCAATATAATGAATTAATATTGACAAAAATATATATTATATAACCGCCGTTAAAGGAAGAATGAGTGAAATACACTTATGAGGTGGAATACATCTTCTCATCACAATGAATATCTGTGTGCTATATATGAATCACTCTGGAAACAGGGGGAAACAGCTGGCCTAACTCTGTGCAAAGGCAACAAAATCTGCCTCTAAAGCTCAAAGTATATCTTATTTGTTAGATTTTTATTTTTGCTGTTCAGTTTTTTGCATGACCTTGGTTTTGTCACGCTTTTCTGTTACAATATCTCTGACGATATACAAGCAAAAGTTAAAATCTAATTAAAAAAATCTGCTTATTTGCTTTCTTGCCAAGAGTTCTATGATAAAATCGCTTCTATGTGTCCATTATATATAAAGCTACTTCCAGCAGTCCGTTAGCTTAGCCACACAGAATGGCTCCCTCCAAAAGTAACAAAATCCGGCCTCCTCTAAAGCTGTTCATCGGTACAAAACTGGAAGGTGCATTTTGATTTTGCCAAGCTAGTTGTTTCCCTGTTTCCAGTCTTTGTGCTATGCTAAGCTAACCTGCTGCTGACTGTAGTTTCATATTGAGTGGACAGACATGAGAGTGGTGTCAATCTTCACATCTAAGCCATGAACGAGAAAGAAAAATATTCCCAAATGGTCAAACTCTTTAACTAAACTCAAAATTTTGCTCGGATATGGTCAAAAGCATTAAAATTTGTACATAAGAACCTGCAAAACCAACGTCCATGCGTTCCCAAAATCTGGTGGGAAAAGAGCACAAGGCTGAATTCTTGTGATCTTAAGGATATCAACCACTTGCATTGAATTTCATCATATTTTTTATTGTGGCCCTGTAAAAAAAAAAAAAAAAAAAAAAAAAAAAAAAGTACTGTGTCTGTGTTCTAACTCATTTGCAATTCTACACTTCAATGTGGCTGTAAAGGATTATTGAAAGTGTTTGTGTCCAAAATGTATTCTGTCAAAGCCTCTTTGAAATCTATTTTTTACAAATGTCATGCAGGTCTAAACTTTGGGTCAAGGCCTACGTTTGCTTGCTGGCTCTTCACCACATAACAAATGTAGCAGTGTGTTTTAGTGATCCCAGGCTGCAGCACTGTAATAACCCTGGGTGTATGCAGTAAAATATTGATTATTTATTATTACTCTCCAGAGTGTGTGCTCGCTCCCTACATGCAAGAGGGTGGGGGGAATCGATTGTCCTCCAGAAGCATGAGGAAAACTTTCTGCAGTGTTTCTGGCTATGATATCCAGGTATAACCAGCTCGAGATCTGGCCACTGTGCCAAGGTGTCCGAGGACTTGCCTCAACTGGCTCAGCCCATAGTCTCCTAGGTTTGGCACGTACTCATAGACGCTGGTAGACAGTGCACTATTACACAAGGGAACGCCAAGCTAAACCTCACACGTTATTGCACAACAACTTTCAAACATGCTGGCACGCACGTGAAACGCGCACAAACCCAGACTTCCATATACAAGCATACACATGGGGACACTATATACACAAACATTTCTCAACAAATTAGCCGTGAACGCAGTCCCAGCCGCTCACAGGTTTCACATTAGTTATGCATAGACAAATGTAGAAGCAAACATGTAAGCGACACCTGAAACACAATCCAGACGGGAGACGAGAAATCTACGGTTTTATTTTTTCTGCCGTGTTGACAGCATGTTTCGATTCTGTTCCGAGTGTTTTTTTTGTAACCAACAGGCATGCAGACCAAGTCTCTACTCCCAGTCTATCTACATACTGTATCAGGTGCCTAATGATGATATTGATATCATGACTAGTATATATAATAAACAGATTAATCCTCATGTATAATGTGTTGTCTGGTTTATTCTGTGTGTGATTGGCCAACTGGGATGTTGCAACACTTTTCTATATCTGCTCACACGGTGTGTGCGTGCAGCAGATGTAGCCTGAGTTTGCAAAAGAGATTACTTGACAGATGAAAAGGTGTGATGTCGCAGTTTGGCCAGCCTCCACCGGGCCTCTGGACCCTGCAGGAGACGCTGTAGATCTCCTGGAAATGATTGCATGTGAGTTTTCATAGTAAGCATCAGTCATTTACAAAGGTGAAATGCTGCTGTTCGTTTTCTACTATGTCACAGACGGCAGTGGTAGCCAAAGCAGCTGAATGCCCACACTCGTGTCAATAATAAAGTCCACGACCCTGGCTGCAGACGATACTCTTCCTCGTTTGGCTGACAGATACCGTTACCTAAAGTTTTTTTTAGTTTTTTTTTTTTACCTCAGCCTCAGATTGTATGTGTTCAGGCTCTGTTGTATTTTGAAATATACCTTTAAAGTTAGGTAAAATAATGTTTTTTTTGCTGAGAGCTGTGTGAGAAGATGGATACCTCTTGTTTATCGGTGCAGTATATCATATATATATATATATAGCACAGCCATGAGACTGTTAGCTTAGCTTAGCCTAAAGACGAAACAAGGAAAATGGCGAGCGTGGCAAAAACAGAACTGAAGGAAAGTTGATTTTTTTTACCAAGGGTTTACGTTTGGGACTATTTATCGGCCGCAAGCAGTAACACTAACTGTTTGTTTAATTAAGCATGTTAATTAGTTTGCTTTTGATGTGCTGGCGGCGTGGACAGAGACATGCTAGCGCTAGCTGCCCCCCCCTCGCTACCAGTCTTTATGCTAAGCTAATCTACCCGCCTGCTGATTCCTGTGATCAGTGTTCTCATCCAAGCCTGGGCAAGGAAGCAAATAACTGTATTTCCCTAAGTTAACTGTTTCTTTAATAGTTCATTCATTAATTCTGTATAGATCAGTAATGAGACAAAGATGATGCTAGAGGCAGATGTACAGAAGTCAAAGGGATTTGTCACGCCCTAGAAAACCAAAAGCTGTCAAAAGACAACATTTGGGCTTCAATACATTATTCATAAACAGCCATTAGATAAAAACAAATGCATGTTTTGTATAGTATTACTGTACTAAATGTACTTAAAAGCACATAAGGTTACATTTGTGGGAAAATCTGCTTGTCTTTTTTGCGGTGACGGAGGAGACAGCCTTCAACATGTTCTTTTTACGACAGGATGGAACAGGTTGCATGAGAAACATGGTCTTAATTTGTAGAAACTAATTATACCAAGGTGTCACGATTAATCCCACAAGGAAATTGATGCCTACACCGGCTACACCCGGCGTAGTACTTTTGCTACGCATGCTGCAGGGTGGGGTGAGGTAGCAGGAGGAGGTGGATAACAGGCGTGAGGGATGAAGAGAAAGCGAGATATGACAGAAAATCGCTAGCACTCAGTCCCCTGCCTGCCTCTCCTGAGACCTGCAACACACACCCTCAGCACTCTGGGCTCTTACCGCCCGCCCGCCTGCCCGCATGAGGTTTTTTTTTTTTGTTTTTGTGCGTCTGCAAAATTTCCCCCCAATGTTTTCTCACTTTTCCCTGTCCCTCTTTTCTCTCTTTCACTTTTGCTGCTCTACTTCTATCCATCACTTATTCTGTGTGAGGCCAGCGTCTGTATCTCAAACATGTTCTATTCTTTACTCTCTCTCTCTCTGGTGTCAATTTATTGCTTCACAGTTTTTCAGCCGTGTCTATTTCTATAACCTTGTTTTCTTTGTCGCTGTGGATACTCCTACACCGCTTTCTTCTTCTTCATTTATTGGCATTATCTCCTTCTTTTTGCTCTATTTATGTAGCCTCCCTCTCTCGTGTCTCTGCATCATCCTCAGCATAACGCTCTGCATTCCCATCCTCCTCCGTCACACATTCATGTTGAGCACAAGCAGGCAGCTTTATGAATTAAACATCTTAGACTGTGCACATGCTGAGCCCCTTTGGAGTGTCAGGATGAGCACTGATACTCAGATAGGGGGCTCTGGCCACACACCGCGAGTGTTTGTCGGCGCGCGTGCACTTATGTGTGTGTTGCTCGGTACTTGACACTGTATCACAGAGAGCAGCGAGGGTTATCACATCTGTTTTCCTTCATGTTCTATTGTCGTGAGCTTTGCCACTTTAACAAAGTAAAGTTTCTGTTTTCTCACACTCCTTCTTATGCTTTCCTTGTCTCTCCCCGTGTCTTATCTCCCCGTCTCTTATCTTGTTTGATTTCTCAGTACGTGTTGTTTTCAACTAGTGGTTTGCTTCACCCTCCCCCCTCTCATATTCCCCCTGTTATATTCTGCCGCTTTCATTTTTCAACTTTTCTTCAACCTTTTTTTTCTTTTGTTTTTGATCTTTTTGTTTTTCGTCCTTCTATTGTCTTTCATCTATATCCCACCCACTCCTCCCCCTACATCTCTCTCTCTCTCTGTTTGTGTCTCCCGCTTCATCCTGTTCTCACTGATTCTGTCAATATGACTGATATGCTGTGTGTGTGTCATTATCTCTACATGTGTCAGTATCTTGCGAGCGTCATTCTGCCCCGTTATGTACGCACCGTATCTTTGCCGAAGTGTGCTCACATGTAAGTGGGCACCAGGAGAGTCTCTTCACCATCTGAGGAGGTTAAGCCTTCTTATCAACCTTCGCTGTGTGTTGATTCAGTACAGATCAAGCTGACATCCATCCGGTCGTGAACTCCCAGTCCCCGCTCTGTGCCGCCTCTCATCTCCAACAGCCACTTTTTATTGGGTTTTATCTTACCAGCTTTGCCACTACCAGTGTCAGCACTGCAGAGGATAATGCGCACTTCCGTTACACTGATTTACTGCAACCTTTCAAAGTTGAAGGGGTCTTTTTCAGGTCACACAAGAAGGCGGCAAAATCTATTGGAGTTGGACAACCAAAGTGAACAGAGGAAAATAATGGGTCAGAAAATTGGGAGGGTTCCATCTAAAAACCTTTATATTCAGTTCAGCTTTTTTTATATATTTTTTTTAAGTAATGCTTGTACCTTACAGCTGCATAAATTGATACTTGTATATAAACATAGGGTCAAATGACTACGTGTAATGTGAAAGGATTCACTCGTGCCAAACCTCCAGATAGTGAACACCCAAGTCAGCAGTTTCCTTTCGCTCCACGGCACGTTTTAGTGTCTTTCTCTTCATTGTTTTGTTTTTTACGGCACGCAACTCTAATGTTTTGGTTCACCGTCACCGCTCTCATCAACGGAGCGAGTTCAGGCAGTTTTTGTTTTGTTTTGTTTTGCAGAAAAGTTCTGATTAATCTACAGTTCGCTTCCTGTACAGCACCAAATAGCAGACACAGTGAGTGACTTTTAACAATATATAATCAGTTGAGCTGCACCCATAATGCCAAATAAATCAATAAATGCAGGTTGGAAATTCACAAGATGACATTTCTTCAACAATAGCCATTCAATGTGTTTGCATTCTGTCATTGCCTCTATATAGTACTTTTCATTGTTATTGGTGAAGTTTCCCCTTTTGGGATTCAAATTGTGAAGGGTGCATCATTTCCTGTGAATCCCTTGTATTATTTTACACAATTTGAACATGCATTTCATGTAATGTGGAGGACAACATCCAGAATATTAAACACTTCATGAATTGTCTTATCCCACACTTTGTCAGAGACCACGGATGTATTACGTATAAGAACAGAGACACAAGTTGCGAAATGTGTTTTTGGCATTAAGTCCATTGATTCTTAATAAATCTGTAAATAAGAGTCACAAATATATAGATTTTTTCATTTATTTTTATTTTAAAGTCATTTCCTATAACAGCTGAGCTCTGTAGTTTTTAGCAAAACATTACTCAAACATGAGTAAATTGTTAATATTTAGTTGGAGTCTATTTTCAGCGGTTAATTTGGTGCCATAGTAGCTATTTAAAATAAATCAAATGCAAACGTTAATGTGTTTTCAATCGCTTTTAGTGAATGTCACAGAGGAATAAGATATCATAAGGGTTGGATACACAGACAATACGTTTGTCCTAACCCTAACCCTAAGTTACTGTTTGGTTTTTGTCTTTTCAAGTGATTTGTTGCTAAGTAGAAAAATCTAGACAAATCACAAGGCCTTTAAGATCATATTTTATAATAGCACAGAGCAGTTGGATTTCATTGCAATGGCGCGATAGAAAACAGCTTCATAGGGAGATAATACGAAGTGTTATTCTCATCACAGCAACCAATTAAAGTAGGTGTCACATCTTTGTAACGCTTCATATCTATGTATGTCTTTTCTGTGGTGTATAGCCAAGAGCCGCGCTAACATGGCTTTTTAGTCATCTTAACAGCTATTATTCCTTCAATAATTCCCCGCTCTTTCTTTTTGCTTGTGAAACAATCTCGCGTAACCTCTCAGCCTTGTGATTCTAATCTTTCTCCCCTCCTCGAACAGATGAATTCAAAAAAAAAAAAAAAGAAATGGCTCCTCTTCAAAGTCTCCAGGGAAATGTTTTCTGGTCAGCCTCCCATGGCGGCAGCGCAGTCACAGCTGAAAAGGTGACGGCGGGGATGCTACAAGCTAACAGATGCCCGCTGCCCTGTGACTTTTCCCAGCACCTTGCACAGCTGTGTGCTCCAGCGCTCAACATCAAGGGGAAGCCGGGGTTATTACCACTATGTTTATGTGTCAGGCAGAGTCAATTATAGCCTACCTCTGACTGGAGAGAGAGAGAGAAAAAAAACGAGTGCCTGCAGTAAACCTTTTTTTTCTCGGAGGCTGTGTGTGTGTATGTGAGTGAGATTCCGAGTGAATGTGTCTTGTTTTTTTTTGTTTTTTTTTTTTAAGCCTGAGCATGTGTCTGTGCAAATGTGCTGGTTGCTCCACAGGTAGTGAGAGAAAATAAATCTCTACCCTCAGCCCCCCCCCTCCCCACCTCCCTACGTTCGGCAGTGATGGAACAGGCCGCAGCTCCTACTGGGGAGCCAGAACCTGGGGGCCTCCAGCCAGCAGGCGCCACTGAGGATGAAGGGGTGCTGTGAGCTCGCTCATTAAACAGCCCTGTGCCCGACCTTAATGATATCCGCCGGCATGTTTCCTCTCTCCCCTGCCCTCTCAAGCACTCTATCTCTCCTTTCTTTTCACTTTCACTCTCCCCCCAGCCTTCCTCCCGCTCCTGCTTTCTCTCCTCTTTCTTTCGCCGCCACCATCTGCCTCTCTTCTCTCCGCCCTTCTCTGTTTGGGTGAGGAAGTCGAACCCGCCTGGTGGAGGGGGAGAGAGGCTTTGTCACACTCGCCTTCTAATGAGCAGTTGCTCTGCGTGCCACCAGCTCCGACGGAGCCAAAATGGCCGACACATTTCACACTGCTGGGCCTTGATCTGTCAGGTTTGAGAGTGGCTGGCTAGAAGGCTTCACTGTGGAACGGTATCATGTAGGAAAAACAAAGAGAGAACAAAAACACAGAACAAAAAATAAATGATGTAACACGCTGCCTTTGGTGAGAAATCGTCTTTTCTTGTTTTCACTTTTGCACAAAACTGGGACAGTAAAACGTGTGGTGGGGCTGGTCCCCCTAAGGGTGTAAAGTACAGGCCTGTTTCATGGCCTCCTCACTTTCATCCTGTGTGAGTCAATACTCATTTTGAGGCTTTTCACTCTCGATTTTCCCCACCTGGAAGGGAGATATTTGATGGGTATTTCCACTTCCCCGGTGAATGATTTACCTCAGTGTCCTGAAAAGCTCCCTTGCCAGAGTTGTTATTGAGATAGAAGCTGTTTGGCCATATTTGTCTTACAGGTTGATGATCAATAGAAAACGGGTCATTTATGGTCAGCAACCTCAACCCACGCAAACCAGTATGAGGAAAATGTTTAATCCAGTTCATGTGACATTCATTGTGTCTTCGGTTCTCCGTTGTACAATATGCATTCTATACTCAGAGAGCGTCGGATCCTTTCACAACATGCTTTTGCTAAATCCATTACAGCTGCAGGTAATAGACGGGTCCTACATTGTTGTGCAACATTGTATGTGAGTCCTGGTTAACCACAGATCTTCTGATTTAAAAAAACTAAATAAAAACAACAACTCTCAATTATTAAGCAATCGCTTCCAAACAGTATTTCGCAATTTACCCATCAGGCATTTGTGTCATTTTTGATTTATTTTCACCAGTTACTCTCGTTTATGCCTCATAAATGAGGTGATCAGTCTGTCAAGTTAGGAAAGTGTTGACTTTGCCATCCAACATAGATTACATGTTTAACCCATCACCCATAATCATAGAAGGAGGGGCCTCTTTCTATCTGTCATGCCCAGTGAAGAGTATGTGGTCAAAGTAGGCAAAAGAGACATTTTCACCCAAAAACCTAAAGAATCAGTCATTTGTTCAAATGCTTAAGACGTATGTATTCTGTCTCCGACCAACAGTCAACGTTGGTTTCTTTTAAAGTAATAATTTTTGAATAAAGGACTCCGGCACACACTCCTCTTCACTTGCAGTCAGAGATATTTAATAATAACGTTTCGGTACACAGACCATAATCTGCTTTGTCTTTTGTTCCGCATTGCTGACCCACGACCTACTCCTACGAGCTGTCAATCTCCAGTTGTGCATTCTGTTCTGCTCTTTAAAGTAATAATCTTGAGGATTACCATTTAAATAAAAGTGTGTTGAGTCACTATCTATTGCTGTTCCTTCAAGGTCAACAGAAATGTAGCACAAACTGTATTTTAACTGTAGCCTGTGAACATGTTTTGTATTAGTTATTTTAAAGGCCCCTCTAGGGACGGGCATTGGAAATCATCAGTAGCTATAAATGTTGTGATACATTGCATTGGATAATTACAATTCTCCATGTATATTGTATTCATCCCTACCACATAGACATTCAATTAAATTTAATTAAATTGAGTCCATGGCCAACTAACAAAAGTCCTTGCATTTGGCAGTATTACAAACTGGTGTCTGTGGCAACATTCCCTGTAAAATTAAAAAGGACGCTCTCTGGGAAGTGAGATCCAAAAATACACCTTCAATTACCGCTGATCACCTGATGTGGTGCCAAAGAGAAGGAAATGGAGATCTTTGAGAATGTAGCTTCAACTTTGATCAGTCTTTTTATACTCTTAACCAAGTTTTAGTTGCTTACAGTGGACATATTATGCTAATTTATAGGTTCATATTTGCATATTATGGTTTTCTACTAGAACACATTATTTTTCCCATTCTGCCAGTCTGAATCTTGCTGTGTTCACTCTCTGTCTGAAACGCAGAGAAAGCCCAGTCTGCTCTGGTTGGCTTGCGAGAGTAATTGTGAGAAAAGTTCTCAAGCCGTTCGTGGAGATACTCAGATGGAGGAAGGCGGTATATTTTAATTAGCCTGCATGTAACATAGCAAGGGGAGCCAAACCTGAGTGGCTTGATGAATCTCATGTTTTAGAGACTGACTGACTGGGTTGTCTTATTTCACAGTTTGTGTGTTGGTAGGCACTCCAGCTACCTGACGGTTGGTCCGTCAGCTGCTCCGCCACTTTGGTCCAGTCTGGAATAACTCAACAGCTTTTGAAAGGATTGCCATATAAAGTGGTACAGACATTAATGAATTGTAATAACTTGAGTGATTCCTTAATTTTGCCTCCAGTGTCATAATCCGGTCAACATTTCAATTTGTCCAACACATTATTTCTTTTAGAAAATACCTGCAAAGCTAATGACATCGCCTGAGCTGAGCTTTGTGTTTAGTGTCCTAATTAGCAAATGCTGTTATGCTAACATACTAAACTACCATGGTAAACATTATACCTACTTAACACCACCATTGTCATGTTGAGCATGTAAGCATGATGTTAGAATTAAGCTCTAAGCACTAAAAAGTACAGAGTCAAAAGAAGAATGCTGTGATTTATGTGGTCAATATAAACTTGTATCTATATATATATATATATATGTTTTTATTTTTGTATTGTTATGTTGAATATAGATCCCGGCGTGATGGTTGCAGCGAGTGATCTGATGTTGCACTCAGGATGTGAGTCACTTTAGAGAGCGACTGGAGCAGAGCTGGAGGTACTGACAGTGAAGACCGTGCGTGTTTGCGTGCGTGTTTGTGTGGTCTCTCTGCATTTGCGTGTTTCTCCTATTGGTGTGTGGGCGAGGTAGGCATATCTGTCGGTCCATGCATGTGCATACTTGAGGTTGTGTGTGTGAACAGGTAGGTACGAGATGTGCCTGATTGTGTGTGAATCAGTAAAAGCCTGTGACAACTTCCAGTCATCCACCAGCCCGAACCGCCGTCGGTTCCTCACAGTCAAAGCAACAAAGGAGATGACATCCTGTCCACACCTCTGAGGACAAACTCACACCAGACAAACGCAGCGAGACACATCGAGTTTTCTCAGTACCATCCTGCACAATAACCCATGATGACAAGTATTCTTCTGTTTCTAAGAGCCAGCACTGTGCAGCATTTGCAGCTGATTGGCTTGGATGCGATTTGCATAATGCGTGGGCTGAAATAACGCTGAACAATAACCGTTTCAATTTGAATGGGCAGTTTAAGATCTATGGTAACAAAACGGTGAATAAACAACAATTCAAGGAACAAAAGTCACTCTCAGTTCTTATCCCTGAGCCACAGCTAAATGTCTTGATTGTCTCGTTGGCCTACATTCTCTCTCGAACATTACACTCTCACATTTATCTCCAAATCGGCCTCTTAATCTCTGCCATTATGATCTTGCATTACCATAATAAATACTCCACCAAAATTAAAGATGACATCACTTTCTGTCCCAGCAGAACGCTCCACGCCTCCCTTCTCTTTTTCCTTAAGACGTGTTGAGCGAGAGCCCTGATTTATTGATTGAGGCTGTGTGTCTGCACTAGCGCGCTCAGGGGGATAAGCAGGATTATGTAGCAGCACTGTGATGTTGTTGACACTCCTGTCGCCTTTACAGCTCCGACATGACAAGACTTGGGCGTGTGCCCACCCTGAGTGTGTCTAAATGTGTGTATTAAGGAGGGGGACGCGGGCAAGTTTGAGAGGTCAATAGAGGAGTTTTGGCTGTGAGATAGAAGGGGGATTGTGTGTGTCATCGACGGGGCGGGGGGAGAGAGTGGTGCGCCAGCTGGCAGCCTCTGGCTCCACTGTGCCCCGTGGGCATCCGGCTTGGCGCAAATTTGCTCTACTGCGACAGCTGGGACCTGGGTGCCAAGCAAGACCGAACTCACAAACACACAGCGACGCTAACACAGACAAACACATGTACACAGCAGGAGGACACACAGGATTGGATGGGAGGCAAGAGGCAAGTTTCAGAAAGTTTGTCACAGCGTGAAAACTCACCCTGTTGCTCCCAAATGTCAATGCTTATTGCAGGTTTAACCCTACCTGAACCAGAACAATCTTTCCATCACCTGAACTATATTACCATGTGCAGATATTGTAAAATGTGAGAATTTTAAAGCATTGGCATTGGACATTGAAAAATGTTGTGGCTAAACATTGTCCAGGGTTCATTATCGGCATTCTTCTTTGGCGAATGGGTTGAAGTCATTGGGAGCTGGTTTTCTCAAAAACCCAGACAAATTAAACCTTATTCATAATTCATAATTGAAGTTTAGCTGCCCTTTTAAGTCAAACTTGCCTAGGATCAGTTGGAGCTCTTAATTTTGATAGTTACAAGCACTTCTCCTACATAATTATCATACAACTTATGTCCATTAAAATTTTTAATCGGCTAGTGTTCCTAATTTTTCATCCCAGAGTTTAACCAGCTTTTAAATTGCTCTCATATTTCCATGTCAGTGGGTGGTGAATAAGTACACAGATAAGAGAAGAAATTAACTGTGCAATTCACTTTAGTAAAAGGATGGTTTTCCTATTATAGGGTTAGAAAAAGTGTTTAGTATTAAATATGCTTAAATAGGAAAGGCACAGATGAATGTTACATGTAATGTTTTTGCATTTCATTGCAACAAGGCTTTGAATTTTCAATTCATATTTCTTACTGGGAAATTGCTTCCTCAAAAATTCATGACAACCATGTTATTCTCTTAATGTAATAGTTGTAGTCATTGTAAGTGTGTCCGACTCGGAAAGAAAACATAGTGCCTTTATAGTATAGTTTTATATGTTGTGTCTCCAGGGACCAGGAAGCCAAAAATGAGGATATGATTTTTGAAAAGCAGGAGGCTGAAGTCATGGAGGTCGAAGACTGCCGCAAGCCGCCAAAGGAGGGAGGTTAATGGGAGTAAATCGGGGAACTGCGGAGGTGAGGTGGAACCTTTTGAGTTTTTTTATGCTGACTGTCCGACTCGCATCATTTGTCAGTGTACTCTGTAATGACTGGCTACTGAGCAACAGTTCAGAAAGGACCGACTCAGGATCTGATGTAGTTTTCCACTCCACTACTCCGTTGTCATTCTAACACTTTTCATTGGTCATACAGTGTTGACTCCAGGGCTGAAACCTTCTTTTACTGAAATTGAAAAGCTGTGTTTTTCATCAGATCATGATGAGATAAAACCGTGTGTGAAATTTAGTTTGACTAAAATGACAAAAACAATAGCAAAACAAACAAAAATGAAGAGGGAAAAGTTTTAAGTGAAGGTTGTCTAAAATGTAAACAGTTTTCAGGACTAAAACTAAAACTATGAAGGATAATAATTGACTAAATTGTGAATAAGCACTTTTTGTCTAAAGAGTAAGACCTTTTACCAAATGTAGACCAAATCCAAAATAGTCAAATTTCACACTCCTCATCTCTGCTTGAGGCTACATTAGCCACTACTAGCATAACAGACCCTGAATGTCTGAACTGTTTTGTGAGAATTGTATTGTGGGTAATTCAGCCACCAGCTTTTGACAAGAAAGAGACACATTTTTTAATCCTTTTAGAATTATACTCCTATAACAACGTTATATATATAATGTATAATGTAATATAATGTTGGAATAATGTTGGAATAGTCTTTTAATTTAAGCAGTAAAGCAAAATGCCTCACAGTGTTTCTACCGAGTGAAAATTGAGAAGCACAGAAACGAGGAGAAAAACAACTTGGAACAGTGTGTTTCACCAGGCAACAGAGTACATTGCACCACAATATGCATTATTGCTGTGATATGTTTTGACAGCTGAGAGTCTCTCAATATTAAACTCTACTGAATATGGAATGAAAACAGCTATATTCAAAATGGCATTCATTTTTTACACGCCCACCCACGCATTCACTTTGAATAACCCTCATGCATCGTGACAATACTCGTGCAAATGCACCATTGTGTATTAGGGAATTTAAAAAAAAAAAACAGCATAGTGAAATAATAACACAATAAAAAGCCCATAACAGAGTTGCTGAAAACTGTAGTTGAAGCTGAGCCTGGAGAGCGGGTGGGTGGGCCGTGGTGACAGACAGGTGTGATAGATTGATGGACAGGCTCATAGATATCAAGACAGACAGGAAGGCAGGCGGATAGAGATGAAGCATAATGCATGTCTCTTTATCTAGCTGTAATCCCCAGAAAGGTGAGCGCCCTCCCACCTCACACTCAAAAATCCTCAGTGGGAATATAAGGCTGGCACGATGCAAACAGCGCCTATCATAATTGCTTGTGCCTTCTCTTATCTAAGTACCCGGGACAGCAGCACTTTGTTAGGACTCACTTTGATTAATCGCTGATGCACAGAACAGCTCTATTTACTGCATGTAGGTCAGGTTGTACCTGCTTAACCATTAGGTGGCAAAACCTTGATGTGCCTGAAATATATAAAAGTTTACTTTTAGTTTACTTACTGAGAGACACAGCGGGGTGATGTTGCACCTGGAGCCTGACCAGGTCCAAAAATATTTACTTGCTCCAGATATGTTTTTATTTTTTATCTGGAAAGATGCAGACGGTTTTGGGCACTGCTGCCCAATCAATGTTTGGTCTCTTTTTTTTAAATCTCACTGCGGTCTCTCTGTGTTCAGTGGAGAGTCTGTTCACATGTTGACGCCACAGGTACAGTGATCCTACATTCAGGAGTCACCTAGTGCAGTTTAGAGTCGGAGGGGGTGAACCACGCGGCTGAGGTCTGGACTTCTGGGGAGCTGTGTGCAGTCTGCACGGCTAAGCTAGCAGCTGGATGCTAAGTAAATCCCTCCAAATAGTAGAGCGGCCTGATTGCCACAATATCCAATTTTCTGTCTCTACACTTGTTATATACGACAGATGCAACGTGAGGGTGTGGAGGATTTAAAGCTCGTTTAAAGGTACTTTTGACGGAGCTTGTTAGGAAAGTAACACGCATGCCCGTCAGCCTCAGCAGTACTTTTGTGTTTGTGCTAATTGGCAAATGTTAGCATGCTGATATACTAAGCTGCTGAACATTGTAACTATTGAACACGTTAGCAATGTCACTGTAACATAAAGTTGCATAAGTAGCACAAAGCGCTGCATAAGTAAAGCTCACAGAGCTGTTTGTGTAGCTGTTGAGTATTAGTCTTGTTTTACTTTCCTGCCATTAGTTGACCATTAAAATAACAGCTAGGGGCAGCTACCGGGATGCACTTCATCATTCTTAGCTATGAACGTTACAACCTTTTGAAATGTACGTCTTTGAAAACTGCTCTTATGCCTCTAATTTGCAGATTGTCTTTTTATTAGGGTTGCTGACGTTGAGAAAAAGCAGTGTCAGTTATAAAGAACCTCAATAAAAATGTGACTGTTAAAAAGTCCATTATCTGCTATTTAAAAGTTACTGGCTTTGTGGAAACTCCTTATCGACTCTCTTTTGGACTTTAAATGTCCCAGCTGGTAAAGTGGAATTTGGCTTTTGGCAGATATAATGGCATGATGACGACTGCACAGGCCTGCTGTTTTATAGCAAAAATCCATGTTATTTAAGTCTGGTAACATTAGTTTTAATAATACCAGACACTGACCTCATTACGGGATCATTTAAGCTCAGTTTACATTTCATTTTCGCAATTTTACCTTCATTTGCTTAGCGTTTGTTTTTCTGTGGATGACACTGAAAGTAATTCAGACTACAGAGTCGTTAAACTGCTACAAATACTCAGTGAGTTGTTTAAGTCTCACACGTTTCAGTGCAGCTCAGCACTTAATTGGTCCATTGTCAGTCAGTTGAACTGTGTTTTTGTTTTTGTTTTTTTCTCATTTAGTGTGAGCAGAGTCTCAAATTAATTTCCCCCAGTGGAATCTCCCCTCCCGCCTGCACACACTTACACGCTGCGAGCTTTCGAACAATGTGGCAGTTGTTCCTACAGTCTGTTACCTTCTGTTTTTCTTTCGTTCTTCCTGTACCTGGTCACATGTACAGTCATGAGAAGCAGCATCTTGACCTTTGGTCTACCTCGTCTTTCTCCTCCTTCTTTTTTGGGGGATTTATTTTTGCTTCCATAACATCTCTTCTTTCAGATTTTTTCGGAAAAAAAAAACGTCCAAAATACACATTTAGATGTTTATTTTACTAACTCTGTCTATATGCTTTTGTAGATTTCTCCTAAATTCCACACAAGTTGGCATTAGATAAGGCCTCATTTCCATATTTAAGCATTACAGTTCAGAAAACTTGTAATACAAAAAATGATTGTGTTAATGTAAGTTATGAACTGGGGATGTTAAATGTGAAATTTATTGAATTTTACAATACGTTACAAAATATATACTTAAAAGGAGTCTTTTCTCGTACTGACAGAAACGTCACTTACACACACACAAGTTCACAGTTTCCTTCCTATCTATATTCTCAAGGTTATTACAGAGGGGTTGGTTCATATATCATTCATAGTCTGATTTATATAACATATTATTCATTAAAAAAATGGCAAACAATGTTGTTTTTTTTATGGCTGTTGACAGTATTTTCTGATTTATGGAGTGATACAAAGAGATATTCAAAACACTCTTTGTTAAAAAACCTCTGACTCTAATATATCAACACATTTAAACAATAATTTTTAACCTATCCAATGTTCACATTTCTGTCAGCGAAATGTATGCAAATTAGCATTTAATAAAATAATGCCTCATGTGGAGATTTAAACACATTTCAGAAAACTTGTAATACAAAGATAAATTGTCTTTATGTACGTAATGAACTGGGGAGGTTTCACGGCGATATACTGTATATTAGTTACATTTTTCACACTATTCATCTGGGGTGTCTCACCGTAACCACTTTTTTTTAAAGTTTTACTTTCAATGGAGGTAAAATAATGTGTTCCACATTTCACACACCTTACCATTTCCTTACACTGGGGGGCTTATGCTACAAGATGTATAATAACCTTAACTTGAATCCACCACATGACCTGACATGATTTGAGTGAAAGCCATGTCTGCCTCACATTACTCGAATTTTGACATTTTGTCAGGAATTAATCAGTTTGGAAATCCTGGAAATGTGAGTTTGCGGGGCTCTTGATAGATGGAATGTATAACAGCGATACTTGCCAAGCGTTTCAGGCGAGCTCGAAGTCAGAGCAGACTGAGGCAGGGGAGAGTGGGAGGGGGGGGGCGGGAAAAAAGACAAGAGATGAAGACATTTCTGCAGACTTCTATTGGCAAATGCAATGGAGATAAAGTTGCATGTCAGATATTAAAGGTACACACACACAGATAATTGAATATCTTTCTAATAATATTATATTAATTAATAATAATAACATAATCTTGCCATCTCTCTGCACAATCAATGATCTGCACTCTCTGCACTCTTTAAAAAAAAAAAA
>CALSBV010012213.1:13837932-13857691 GCA_943590825.1 Bovichtus diacanthus | reverse complement strand
AATTCATGGTTTCTCATTCACCCCTAGTGATATCTAGCCATAAAGATATTTGGGATTTTAGCTGTTAGATAAAAAATAAATAAAAAAACCTGATGAAGTCATTTACATGACAATGATCTCGCTCTAAATTCTTCTGTGTAAATCTGATCTGAGCTCAGAAATTCAGGCCTGACTGGTGGGAGATACATTTTAAAATTCACTGCTGCTCTTTTTTCCCACACTCTCATCTTTACTCTGTCTACTCTCTCTTCTTTCATCTTTCTTTATAGTCTGTTGGTTTTCCTCACCACCCCTCCTCTCCCCTGTTTTCATTTGGCATTTTGATTAAAGGCAACACCAAAAGTTCAGGTTTGGATGTGTCCCAATTTCACAGAGGTTTCCAACGGGCCAATGCCAGGTGATTTACAGTGGGAAGACCAGAAAACCAGAGGAAACAGCTGGATATCAGTAACCTTCTGTCTTTAGCAGAGAGTGTTCTGGGCAATATTCAAAAGAAATTGGCATGAGGGTGATCGATGTGTCTGTGCTTCTCTCGGCCCTGATACACAACAGTCAGAGGTTGGGAGCCAATGGACCGTCCTTGAACTTCTCGGGGTACTTTTTGTGGTGTGTGCAGCACTATTGGCAAAACTCATCCCACAGTTTGAGAGAAATAGTTCCCTGACTGGCTCTTCAGCCTAGTAAAGGGGGAAGTAAAAACCTTTTGCCTGTGCATTTTATCTCCATATCCATAAGCAAAGCACTACAGGCGTCATCATTGCAAAGCAAAACTTCACGATGCAAGTTGCAGCTTTGTTTTTCCGGCACAATATGTTCTCAATTGAACGTTCTCTAAGCCCCTTAGTTTCTGTTTCTATTCTCTGGCAAGCAATGATCACCCTGGCAAATGTACCACTTTACATTCTTGAATAGTATTTTCAGACCAAAGGTGAACGAAAACAGACTTCTCATTTCTAACAACCATCGCCGGCTGAAATGACAACTGTTTCTGGCAGCTTTTATTAGCCTATTAAGCTAACGCTGGCTCCACGAGTTGGTTAAAAAACATTGTGTAAACGGTGCCTGAAGTCAATGGCTACATGCACAATATCGGTAACATGTCCAAGGCCAAAAGTCAGCAACCTCACCAGTTTATGATCCATATAAAAATGCATGGAAATAAAGAAATGGCTTTGTATTGCAGTGTACACGGAATAAGTGCTAGTATTAAAAGTATGATGAGGAAAAGTGATTACACTGTTATTTTGTTCATATTTTCAAGCAATTCGATGTTAGTATAGCCTATCAGGGTAAGGACCAGCCGCTGTGTTTGGCAACCGTAATGCTACATCAGCTAACACTGGCTAGCGTTGCTCGAGTGTTAATTTCCCTAAATGTGATAAGGAGAAGGACTCTGATATCATCCAGGACCGCCTTCCACACTGTGGGAAAATACTATACAGTGGATATACTAGTTGTTTTCATGCCAGTTTGCTACTGTGGGGAGTTAGCTAGTTAGCCAGAGATGCTAATGATTGTAGTTCATGTCAGAGCGGATAAACACACAATTTAATCCATTCCTTACACCGTTGCACTTGTGTTTTTGGTTTTGGAAAGGCAAAAATACATGAATAAATGCCATTTACGTAGCTCTTACTAGCCCATATTATTATAAAATGTAGAGAAATCCAAAGCCTGACAGACCTAATCTTCTGTGATTTAAATCCTTGTTTTCGCTCACCGCCCAACATGGTTTTCAGATGACTGTAAATGGATTTTGAATTGCTGTTTTGACAATCTACAGATCTAAGTGTACAAACCCATCATTTATAAACTGAAGTGCAGAGGCCATCCGTGTGCGAGTGTTTGAAGATATCTCTTACTGGCGTGTACATGTGGCGTGCAACTTCTTTGAATGGAGGTTGATGCGCTGCACCACAATATCAAACTGAGGTTTGTTTAAACTGCCAACTTGGCTAACACCGCAGTTATGTAAGTGCTAATGGCTTCAATGTGTGTATTTTGCCTGTGATGTCGGCTATTGTTCAGCACATTCACTTAATTGGCTCACTCCATGTGCAAGCCTGTGCGTGTGAATACGTGTTTGTGCGTGCCACTACGCTTTGATTTCATTTCATTTGAGTGTAATGGACTGTACAGACGCGTCTGCATGACATGCTTCAATGTCAATGTGTAATATATGACAACGATATTCTTGCTGAAGTTTTATACCAACGATGCGTGCAGCTATTTTGCTCAGGCTTTTTTTTCTATCTTAAGAAATAAACAAAGTATAGTCATTTTTTGAATGCAGATTTCTGAATGTGTCATATAATGGAAAAACAGAAATAGTTCCCCCCACATCACACAACACAAAGACTGTATTATCATTTTCACATGAATCTGAAAATAACTCGTCTCCTTTAGCTTGCAGACAGGCTTTGTGAAACTTATGGTTTAGTTATATGTGCAAATATCTTACTATATGTGAATACACAATCAGCTTTGCTTTTTCCTGAGAACATTTATAGTCTGCCACGAATCGCTGTTATTAAAGTGTTGAGCTGTGTCTAATGGATAATGGACTACTCCTCAAGTAGGAAATTGTCCAGCTCCTTGAAGGGTCACAGTTCAAATTTACTCTGGAGATCATCGAGATTGATTTATGGATATTTGGTCTGAGGACCCTGCACAGTTGATATAGAAAATGGAAGGCTGGAGACCTGCGGATTGAGGCAGTGGTATTAGGGTATATTTAAGAAAACCAAGTTCAAGGATCATTCTTGACCTGGGAAACAGCAGTTAAGAAAGCCTCACAGCAATGTCCACTTAGTACAGTCTACTTGTTCTGGAGCTTTCAACAATATCACATGTTTCAATGGTCAAGAAGGAATTTTGAACCTCAGCTTGTAAGCCGACGTAGACAAGCAGGCCTTAAAGTGTTGGGAAAATGGTGATTAAGATCATGTGGTACAATCGAAAGCTCCAGAACAGCTACTAAATAAAGATATGATCAAATGTGTCGCGTCATTGGGGACTTTTATTTGACTTTAACAACAAAAAGAATCATGGAGCACCTGCATATTGTATTATAAACATTGTATTATTTGCAGCCTATGGTGCATCTGGTTTAGTAAAATACCCACATGCATATTCTCTATTCTCTAGCAATTGTACAAGCAATCACAGTAATAATCAGATCCATGACTCCCTGTGGATGGATGCTCGTGTGATTAGATAGCTACCATGCTACCATCTGGCAAACATCTGGCAGAAGACTGTGGTTTGAACACCATTTGGCTGTTCCCAGCCATAAACCTGATGCAGGAAGGAGTGTGGGAAGCGCCTTATCAGACCTTATTACATTATCAGCGCTTCACTTATCCACTTTTACCGTCCCCGTACTTCTCTGTAAAAGTCTTTATGAATTTGATGTTTGAAATGTCAAACCTTTTTATAATTACCAGCTTTATACATTTTTCTGGGCTCAGACTACGTTGTTTATATTCTGATGGCACTGCACGTCTCTACTGCACGTCTCTATGTTTTACTTTGTTAAGCATATGTTTGTTAGTAAAATAAACGAGTGAGGTTTTACTTGAAACTGCTGATCCTGCCATATAGTGCCACACTGAAAAAAAAAACAGGACTTTTTGGGGCTTGCTGCATTGTCATTTTGGCACCGACTGCTTTGCCTCGGTTTATTTGCTTCATGTTGCAACAAAGAAATGAAGGGAAACTTTTATTAACCGCTCCGTTAATTCACATTCAATTTGATGTGACTTTGCAACAAAGACTTAAATATTTGACTTAAAAAGAAATCGTAACTAAATAACTGCTTACAAGTTTTTTTTTCCGGATCTTTCAACCACATCCTAACGTCTTACTTAGCTGATGGAGTTTGCTCCGTTGTCATGGATATAGCTTGTCTGTATCCTACTGCATCTCCATGACAACGTAGCAAACTCCATCCCTTGTGGAAGACCACGAGATGTTGTTATTAAACTCAGAAGAAAGCCAGAAATGTATATAGATATAAAACTACGGCTTATGAGTCAAGACGAAGACTTAAAATGCTTTTTCGTTTTGTCCCTCAGACAAGGTTTTCCTAGTTTTAGTTGAACAAAATAGGACGTTTTAATCTGTTTTTTTCACTCTGCTTTATGTCTTGATCGCGATCCCCAGTTTTCATCTTTTGATAGTGCTAATATTATCCACAGTAAATCTCTCTCTGTCAACTTTATGAACAGCACGTCCCTTAAGATTTCCGGTTAAGCCATAAAATGTAACAAAGAGCAACAAACATGTCAGTTGACACGACGGTGGTCATGGGAACTTAGTCGGAAAGCTGCAATTTCCCCGAACCCTGTAAATGTTTGACGGGTGGCGTGTGGGGGCTTTGACATCACAGTGAATGGGAAATGTTGTTCTTATCACTGTGTTGGTTAGCCCCAGGCGGCAGCATGTGGCATTAATGTGGATGTGTCACCGCATTCACTCAGAGCTCAGTGAGTAATGAGGAACTCCCTAACTGTTAAACAGATTTCATCAAACTTGATTTACAACTCCACAGTTCTTCTTTTCTGTTCCCTTCCCGCACTGTCTCCCCCCCCCCTTCCTCCCTCCACACCTTAGTCACTTTCATCCCACTCTTTCTTTTTGCCATCTAAACAAATTAGGGAGCAAATGAGGAGGGAGGAGTGATATGGGTGATGAGGCATGCCATAATGTCAACAGATGACAAGCGGTGCAAATGTGGGGGGTGGGCGGGGGGGGGGAGAGGGGGAAAAAGAGAGAGAGAATGTGATGAAAAGAGAAAAGTATTCCCTGAAAACCCAGACTTGAAGAGAAATGATTAATGAGTCCAGATGTTAGGCTTCTTTTAGCATGAATCATCGCATTCCCCATGACAGAGCAGAAACTGCCCCCCCCCCACCCCCACCCATTTCCCAAAATATAGACGCAGCAGGCAGATTACTTCCCAGACTGTGGACAATAGAGACAAATCCAGTACTTTTCTGGCTTGAGCAGCTTTCTCCTGGCCAGGTCAGGACAGTCTATCGACTAAATGTTTCAGCCTTTTGTTTCATGCTGACATCACTTTATTCTAATCTATACCCCTCTGAAAAAACAAGGTCTCTTAAATAGAGGCACTCAGGCAGAAGCACTTCAGAGTAGCTTGTTTGCCTGACCAAGCTAATTATGGCATGTGGGCAATCAAGTGGGTATGAATCTGAAGTGCCTCGACGATGATGTGAGAACACAACAGATCCTTCAGAGGCACATTTACCAGCCGCAGAAGCCTTAAACAAATCAATGCAACGCAGGTGATGAGCCAGTAATGCCGGCCTGGCATCTCTGATTGAGCGAACATGTAGCAGCAAAATGAATAGCAAAGGTGGATGAGATAAAGCGCAGGACGGAAATGTCTTTTTCTTTGACCAAGTTTATGAAATGTAACTTTCTTTTTTGATCTTTTTTTAAAAAAATTTGTTGTGTTTTTTTTTTGTTGTGTATGTTTTTAAATGTTTCTTTACATACAGGCTATACAGTCGGGCGTGATCTCCGTCCTCATGAGTCCATATCTGCCATTAATGTCTAAATTCATTTTTCTAATATATCACAAAAGACAAATACAACTTGAACATGGGACAGTTAAGTCCAGTCCCTGTCCATCCCCTCAATGCCCCCCTGTCTCCCAAGTACTGCGGCATTAATACATTTACGTGCAGCCAATTCACAAACAATATGTAAATACATTGATATACTGTAGATATGTTCACAGATTTACTGTGCATCCCCTGTTTCTCCAGAGTGTAGGCTACATAACATTAGCTTCAAGCTAATAACAGTAGGTTCATGCTCAGATATCTATACATGGAAGACATCTTGAGATACTTGCCATTATCGGTACATTCGCGGCATAACAAAAAAAACATGCTCATGCATACATCGGCTGTCCTCAGAGGACGTGTTTTGCTAATAAGCCGCGAGTAAAATGGGTCAGCCATAAAACATCAGCTGAGACTGTTGTTAACTTCTAATGTCAGAAAGCTCGTTTCAAATCCTAAGTGGAGCTCGACCAGCCCAGTGCAACCTCCAGCAGTAATAAAACATAAGAGGAACCTAATGCACATGGCCAGAAGGCAGCCGCGCCTCAGTCGTCTCTGCGACTTAGTGCTGAGCCCTCGCCAACAGAGGAGGCCATCCATAATTAACCCTGCACTGTCAAGTCAAGGCAGCAGTCACAACATGTCCTCACATGTCTTTCTAACCTTTTTCCCCGCATCATTTTCTCCGCCGTCATCTCGTCACCCAGATCTGTCGTTGCTTCCATAAGGACGGCTGTGAGAGAGGGAGAAGGCTTTGATCTGCTGTGTTTCCTTCACAGCTCTCAAAGGCTTTGGACTGCAGATGATACTCGGAACAGAGGGACAACAATGTGTTTCTCATTTGCTTTTGTTGAGGGTGATTTCTCTGATTTACTCCCTGTTAGTAAGATGTGATTGAGCTATTTGGCCATAGGGTAATCATTGCTATCAACATCTGTTGTTCTCAAAAAAAAAAAAAAAAAGTATATTGTTTCGTTTCCTGTTTCCTTCTCCGTATTCCCCTCTCATCGCTCTAAATCTTAATAAATCTTTGTATGAATAAAGATTTAATTAATTCCGGAGATGGGGAAATGGGCAATTAAAATGTGTGAATCAAAGCAGAGGAAGCGGAGAGTTATAGGGGCTGCAATTGACTGAGTCAAAGGGTCAGAGAGGCTAAGTCAGAGAGAAAGAAGGAACAAGAAAAAGAGCCGGTGATTAAAAAGTGAAAGAAGGAGATTGATTTGCGTATCTTTGACTAGAAACTAAAATAAGGGCCAATCAAATGTGTGAGGAAAAGCAAAGTGAGAGAATTGTAAGAGCAAGAGACTCAAATCAGAGACAGGAGCCATATGGACACAGAGAGAGAGGATGATAATGAACGAGATTTAAAGATTGATTTGCCTTAAACTGAAATATGGAGAAACAAAGAAGAAAAGAGAGAGGGAGGTGAAACACAAGGACGAAATTAGAAAATGCTTTAGATTGCCAGGAAATGTTCATGGTCCATGGAGGATGGAGCCTGAAGGTTGAAATGAGTGGTTTTAAGTCAATATTGGAAAGATTAAAATGACATTTAGTACAGACATTCATGTTCCCCTCATGATGAATTGCTGTAACTTTGGTGATCCCTGAGTTTTTACAGTGATTTTATATATATATAGTATATATATACTATATATATATATATATATATAGTATATATACTCCATATGTTATTACTGTGATTGCAAGCATTATAATTACATATAAAGCTACATATATTTACATATATAGAATATAAATTGAATAAGTTGTGCAGAATTTACACATTAAACCAGTTTCGATAAAGATATTGGTCATCGTTTTATGTTATAATGTAATTCTAGGCTATGCTGGGTTGTCTTTTCATGTAGTGTCATCATCAGGGCAGAATTTTCAATTTGTCAAATCATTTTGTTCACTAAATACATGCAAAATTAACGGTATTCCCATCAGCCTCAACTGGGCTTTGTGTTCGGTGCTCATTAGCTAATGTTAGCATGCTAACACAGGCGAACATGGCGAACATTATACCTGTTAAACATCAGCCTTGTTATCTTTGTCACAGAGAGACGATTTCACGCCTTCGTGTGCGTCCGAGCATCTGCTCCTGTAGCTTCAGCATTTTACTCAAAATGATATCCGCTACAGCAGCTGCTGAAATGGAAACCTTTGTGATTTTACCAAAGTTAAATGATTACTTTGTGAGCGGCTCCTATTAAAGTTGACTTTATATGTCAGAACTAACCACAGCCCCTTGATTCGCCCACGCACTCGTCTCTTTTGTTGATCCGTGGCGTCGTCGAACCCCCAAACATCTAAAGGGTTTATGGGAAATGATGTTTGTCTGCTTAAAAACAGTGATATCAAATGAACAACTAGATTGTTTTTCAAAAAAACTAATTATGTAGATACACGAAGCCAGTCACACACTGGTGAGAAAGGTTCTGTTTCAAGGCTGGATTTCTTGTTATTAGCGTTGTTCCAAATCTCTGTGGGATTTTGAATTTATTTCCTTCCAGAATAGAAGAAAGAAATTTGCAAACCACTTGTGTCCGACAATCTCTCAATCCTCGTGCCAATAAATCTTCACTCAATAGCAAATACCCAGCAGCGATCAGCACAGACGTGGCGAGGACAGAGGTTGGTACAGTGAAAAGTGGGTTAGAGTTCAAAGGGCCGAGGAGAGCTCACACCGCTCTGATCTTTGGCAGGGGAGTTAAAACATTAACATTCACCCTGCACAGCCGGGCTTTACCCCTGCATCTCCTCAAAGTCAGGGAGGAGGTTCATACAGTATGCGGGGGAGGGGGGAGCATTCGGTATGTGCAGGATCTATATTTGCGAGTATGCGTATGCATGCTTGTGCTTCTAAACTGAGTTCATATATGTGCCGTAAGACAACTTGCTGTGCATGTGGAGACAAACGATGGAGAGAAAAAGAGCCTATAGAGTGTATATGGTCGGATTTCCTCGCTCACCGGCTCTATCAGTGGGATTACTTGAGTCCATTTATCATTCCATATGAGTGTGGATTGCATGGGTAATTGTAAATTAAGTGGATTACAGTGCAGTATAGTCCCTGAGGGAATTAGAGAATCT
Source organism: Bovichtus diacanthus (assembly GCA_943590825.1). NCBI lineage: Eukaryota > Metazoa > Chordata > Actinopteri > Perciformes > Bovichtidae > Bovichtus > Bovichtus diacanthus. Next base: position 13,848,998 of record CALSBV010012213.1, on the reverse strand, counting down.
CTGAATGGAGGCAAAATTCCATCGTACTCGCACAGCAGCATCAGCACTTTGTGAAGCAATGATACCAGCACGAGTTCCTTTGATTGATACTGATTTAATATCAGCGCGGTAGATTTAATGACACTGACACTCGTTATGTTTCAGCTCCCTGAAGTGGGTTCCGTGTTTCAAGTGATTGGCACATTCAGCCCGCAAGTGTGCTTAAGAATAGGTGTTTTATGGAATGTACTGTACAGCCTTATTATGAGCAGGGATACTCTCACTCTGTTCAGCGAAGACAGAGGTTTTGTCTTAAATCAAAAAGTTGGAAAGTGTGTGAGGACAAAGTACGTGTAAAGTTGCTCTTTCGAGGCTTTGCGTAAGACGAAATTACAAGACACATTCTTTTTTTCCTCCTGGCTTCAGTGGCCTTACACCGTCCAAATCCCCCCCAAATCAAAATCCACCTCGAATGAATTGCGGTTGAATACAAATGAGCAGGCAGTGGCAGGGCTTTCTGTTTTAATGAGGACAAAAACCTATCACCACATCTAACCTGAAACGCTTCATTTGCTGCTGCTGCTTGCCAGCCGGGACTTCCCAGTAGAATTCCGGGGTTAAAATTGTAGAGTTTCAGCGCAGTTCGCTCAAGGCCCTGGCAACAAATGATGGCCTCCCTCCCACACCCCCGAACATTTAAACCCAGCTCAGTTTGCCCAAAGCAATCTCGGCTCGGGATTCGAAAGGTCACTTTAAATAAATAAAGAATGGGCAGATCACTAGGCATCCCACACATGGAGTGAGCAGCTCTTTCAAAGGATAGCCAAGGCTACACCATTTAGCATTCAGTTGCCTGAAGCAATCCATGGGGCTGGCAGTCTGAGAACACAAAGTCCAAGTCCAGATTGGCTCCCACTCACTTGCCACGGCTACGATCAGTCGCATTGCTCTTTTAGCTAAAACTTCTGGCCTGTTTGTCCCTGCTGTTGTCCGCTATGAGACGAGACAACTGTATGGAATTAATTCATTGCCTCAGGTGGAGGCCCGGCCAGTGTTTTGACCAGCATTTCATTGCAATATGTTCATATTTATACCTCTCGCTCGACCTTTACCCTCTCGAGGTTTGCAGGGAATAAGCACTGGGAAACAGAAACAGGTGGCAAGACTAAAAATTTATACTTTTACTCATTTGTGTTATTTTTCCGAATCTTCCTAATAAAAGCAGTGTTGTCAGAGAGGAAGAGCACACTCCCTGTGAGACCATGCCGGCGAGATTACCCTCTACATCAGTGGCACTCTATTCTCAGGTTTTAAGAGGAACTTCACAAGCCTTTAAAAAGCAAACTCAATTGGATTTGCGACTCGTTATTCACACGACATCCGCACACAACAAAAAACAGAGTCTCAAGTGCATAACCAAGCCAGGTGCGAGGACCCGAACACACGCAGCACCGCTGAGAAACGGTATTTTTTTTTGGGCATGAGCGCCTGTGCGCACCTTGATACACACGCACACACATGCCCTTTGTGTTTGCAGGAGCCCAGCTTGTTACATCATCCAGAGGGGAGTTTATCAGCGACTGATCAGCTGCAGCCTGAAGACTCTCAAAGGCTGTTTTGTCTTCCCCTTGCCTGAAACTCCGTGAACCCACAGATTACCTTCCAGCCGTGGGTATTTGTTTACCGAGGCCTGAATTTGCAAGTCTTTATCATGGCTGCCGGCCATCCCTGAGGAGAAGTGCTTCACGTGCATCAGTGCCAGGGGAAGAGGAAGTCAACAGGTAATCCGGGTCTTTTTTTCTTAGAAACTCTTTAGTTTGTTTGTTTAATCAGTGGGGACATGCATAACATTTCAAATAATTGCATTATCTGGTTCTAGTTATGATCTTATTTATTTATTTATTTTTGTAAAATGGTAAATGAGTTTCCCGGTCAACACACAGAGTAGAAGTTACTTGTTTCCCCTGATGTCTCGATCCTCATATCTTTTGAATCTGTTTTAAACGGGACCCAAAATGTGAAAGATATATTTACTCCTCTTGAGTTTACATGAAGGGTCAGAAACAAGATTCTCTGCTTCATAGAAACTAATTTAAGCAAAAACAAGTGACACAAAACGCAGTCTGAGCCCTCAGTCATCACCGTTACAGTTGAGTCACAGAGCAAAGCATCCAATTTGTTCTGAAGGTATATCCACAATCCTCCTTTAACCATCTGAATACAAGAAATGACAAATGTTCTTGGTCTTTTTGTGCAAACACAAGCAAAGTATTTGTACATTATTGTGTATGAAAACATATAAGATTAGAAATAATCAAAAGCTGATACAAGTCGTACAAGTTGAGTGTCCAGCCTCCATCTCTGCTTGGAATATGAAAAAAAGAGCCGCAATTTTAGGAAACTACCAAATCTGTTGTCATTGCACAACAGATATAATACTCTTTTCATCCACATGGTCAGAAGAGTTTTCGAGGAAATACCTTCCAGACGGTAGCGTGTGTCATGGGACGACCTTCTGGGGTTTTTCTCAAAGCCAATGCTTAGCTATGTGACTCAAAAATATAACGGTAATACATGAGAGGCACAAACTGACGCGATACAAAAGTGAGATATCAATTGATTTACTCTTTTTTTTATTTAAACTTTTACTTTACACATTGACACTGGGACATATGTGTTCAAAATCATTGAACTTTAACACTGTAGGGACCAAATATTCACGTAGCAGCAATATCTTCAAATGTATGATCTCTTTGGACAGAGCATTTGCTCTTTTAACATTTGCCTTTATTCTTCTCCCTCCATTAGTGAGGCAATTAAGGATGTGCTTCTCTAATTCAAACCCATTGTTCCGTTGACTTAAAAAAAAAAAAAAGGTGTATTTTACATAACAATCCTGCTCAGTCCAGCTTTTAACGTTTCACAGCTGGCAAGGCTTTCTCTCCTTCTCATATCTCAGACCGGCTACAGTCCTGTGAAGGAGAGACACCAAAGTGTGATTGAAGAGGGGGATTTCTTTCTGGGGTGGAAATATTAGAAGTGTACACAAGGAAGGATGAAGGCAGGGAGTGAGGCGAAGCTCCCTGGAATGACTCCCAGTCCTCACCGCTGTCCTGCAGAGACCACACAGCTCCAAAATGTTCCAAAGCAGTTGGGATACAGGGGGATGAACAGGGAGTGCCTTTGAGGGTGCAGCACTTAACTCTGCAGCCTCGGCCCGAAGCTCCACCGCGTCTCACCTGCAATCAAGAGAAATGCTTAATTATGTGAACAAGCCCCGCGATACATTAACAAGAGACAACAAGTTTTCTTTTTTTTTCTTAGAGAGAGCAACTCTATTCAGATTATAGCATCTTCTCCGCTTAACACAGTCCTTGTTTCAAGTGTCATTTAGCAACCACAGTATTCCCATTAGAGTTGTAAGCAATTAAGAAGCAAAGTCCCCCGGGCATAAACAACAACACATTCTCAAAAGAGAGGCAGCGGTAGTACGTTCGCCAGACGTGCGGCTTTTCAATCCGAGTGCAGAGTTCAGATTGTTATATGAAGGAACAGGGGAGGGGGAAATGTAGAGCTACGAGAGCCTGTTGAAAATAGCCATAGACGGACAATTCAGGGTTATATTGTGGACTGCTTGACATCGGATTAAGCAGGACAACCACGGAGACAGGAGCAGCCCTCTGGAACAGCACCCAGGCCTCTTCATCACCAGTATATTCCGACGATGAGCGCTGGCCAACCGCAGGATCCTGGCCTGTCTCCCAGCCAGCCCGGCTAATTAGTCCCCCTCTTCTGAGCTAATTGGCCGATAAAAAATGAGGATGGCCTCTTCACCCAGCCGAAGTGTTTTGCCACCAAATGGCAGTGGGGAGGATTATGCGGGCTTATGAGGCATGGTGACACTCAGCGAGAGTCGCTCCTCTGCTATTAATTTCCTTGTCATGGGGGGTCGCCTCTGCTGTGTCACTTTAGCTTTTTTCTTTTAGTGGATACAAGAAAACGTTAGTGTGGGTTCGACTTCCATGAAACGCCTTCATATGTTAACTGTTTTACTGTGTTAGTTTATGGTACAAATGAACAGCGAGGTCATTCTTTTCGACAGAGTCCTGCAGGTATCAGTGTTACAACGTGTTAAAGGAAAATTGCACAGGACTAATCTCACTTTTGTGGCTTTTGATTTTCTTTGCACTGTTGGGACTGTGGGATAGTGATTTGTCGATTTCTATCAAAACCTGTCTGATGGCAGACACATTCGTAATCGTAAAAAAACAAACAAAAAGAAAACAAACAACAATAACTTTGATGGGGTGCCCTGGTGGTTGAGACACAATACCATGGGACTTTTACGTCCCCCGGTTGGATTCCAGCCGTGGACCTTTGTTGCAAGTTATACCTCTTTCTTTCTCGCTCCTCATTTTCTCTCTGTCTCTACACTGTTTCTACAGCTGTCAAACACAGGCAATAAATGTAATTGTTGACATTGTTGTCAAGGTTTCTCAGTACGAGACAATAAACTGCTCCCACACTATATAGGAGCTGCCCCACTGTTCTTCATACTGGTTAAATGCAGAGTCTAAACTTGACTGTGTACATGTCTGGTGATAGAAAGTTGATTTGATTTGAATCCTCCATTTCCATTTCCAAACAAACAAATCAATAAGTAATACTGTATGCTATTGTGCTACCTGTGAGCTGGATATGAAAGAAAATGAACTTATACTGTGTCCTTAGTGAGTTGAAATCAAGAAAGAAAGAAAGAAATAAAGAAAGAAAGAAAGTCAATGGAATACAAATTATTTATTTATTGTGTACAATATAATGTGCAAAACACAGTATGTGCTAAATATTAAAACAAAATTGTTAATTTATACTATGTCTTTAGTGGGTTATCAGTAAAAAAAGACATGCACACATTTTTACAAATACATGAATAAATGTACAGTGCGTAGGTGCTGAATATGAAAAAATGCCAGCATATCCTTTGACTTTAAAAATAAAAGGTATACGAGTTGTTTGCTTCACTCTTTATTACAATATTTATGGCTACAAGATCAAAGTTGGACACATTTAGATTAAAGGGTTAGTGAATAAAGGTTCCTCGTCAAGACAATTTATAGAGCATACTGTTAAAAAGAAGTACTTAATGGAGAAATAAAAAAAAATAGAACATTAACATTTAAATAAATAAGTAGATAGGTGGAATACACAACTTAAAGAAACATGCATGAATAATATCCCAAAAAAAATATTAGTATAAAGCCAAATAACAGTTTTCTGACTTGATACAACCAGAACGAGTGCAAACATGTGACTGAACACTATGACAATATAACTTCTCAGTGGGAATCTTTCTCACTGAGGGGGCTTTTTGCTCCCTGGCACATCTCCAAACAACTTCCACAGGCTTTACAATTAGATAATTTGCACATGCGGAGGACTCCGGTTATGAATGGGTGCATCCCCACAAGTCCCGCCTCTTCCGTTAGCACAGGCGGACCAATCAGCGGCGCCGGCAGGCATCGACGGGACGTCACGTCAGCTGCCGTCGTGTCGGGATTGGAATGTTACCGACTAACAATCGGGACAACTGAGCACTCGGTAATTGGACACTAGGATCAAGGAATCCCGTGTTTTTGAACATTTTCTCAGCGATCCACCCGGTGTGAGGTTTAGCGCTAGTTTGCCTCGTGTCGACCGGATAACTTCGCCTGCTGCCTGGCTCCCCGCCGGTGAGGGTTTTTTTTTTTTTTCATTCAAATCAGCGCGACTGAGGCTGTGTGTGTGGAGCTTGTGATAAATAAGAAAGAGAGAAATGCAGGGATTCGTCAGGTTATAGTTGTGCCGCTGAGCTGCCGCTGCGCTACGACGCTTCCCCCGGTTTTTTTTTTTTTTTTGTTGTTTGTTGGGTGTTTTTTTTTTTTTGTTGTTGTTGCTTCTCTTCTTCACACTGGATCATGGAGTGACACGAGAGGGGGAATAGGACGAATTCGCCCGGAGGCATTTGGATTCAAGCGCAGCGGCCACACCGACGGGGTTTTTTACGCACCCCTGGTCAATGTGGTGCCGAGTTTAGCGTCCACACCGGGGTATACCTTTCCGTCTGGGAGAGCCTCGGGGACCCCTGCTGCTGTTCACCCGTGGAGAGAGAGAGAGAGAGAGAGTTCCCAGGCGGCTGCCGGACAGCTTTTTTTATTATTATTATTATTTTTTCATATTTCAATATCCCCATACAGCCAGCCTGAATGAAGGTGCGAAGAAGCGCCGGGGAAGAGAGTCGCTGCATGTGATTGTGTCCGACAGGGTCCGGGCAGCACGGAGCTTTTTGTTAGGCACCTCAGCCCCGCTGCAGGCGCTGTGCGATATGCTGAAACTCTACAGAAGAGGGAGAATGGGACAATACTTTTAAAATCGCCCACATGCACTGGATCAATTGCTGGATTTGGGAACCGAATACGCAGAAGGGGGGTTGGGGATCCTTGGAGGCTGCCGGAGGATGGAGCGGTGTAGCCGGGGTTGGTGAGAGCCTAACTTCGGGCCACTTTACATTTCTTATTCCTACACAACTCGCCCCTGTTCCCAGGACACATGCAGGCCAAAAAACGCTACCTGATCCTGCTCTCCGCCGGTGCATGTCTAGTGCTTCTCTTCTACCTCGGAGGGGTTCAACTTCCAGCGGCGACCAGGAGCCGGCATGACCGCAGCCGACATGGGTACCGGCCCGACCAGCCCTGGCCTCACTTCTCGGACCCTTTACACCTTTTCCTGCCCTGGGATCAGACGGACACCGAGGAGTACAACCTGCACATATCTCCGAGGCAGAAGAGGGACGTCAACACGAGTGTTTACAGAGGCAAACGGTGCCGCATGGATTCATGCTTTGATTTCTCTCTGTGTCAAAAGAACGGATTCAAAGTTTATGTTTACCCGCAGCAGAAGGGGGAGAAGATCTCGGAGAGTTATCAGAATATTTTATCGACCATTGAGGGGTCCAGGTTTTACACCTCAGACCCCGGACAGGCGTGTCTGTTCATCCTGAGTCTGGACACTCTGGACCGGGACCAGCTGTCCCCGCAATATGTCCACAACCTGAAGACTAAGGTCCAGAACCTGCCTCTGTGGAACGACGGCAGGAACCACCTCATATTTAACTTGTACTCGGGGACGTGGCCGGACTATACGGAAGACTTGGGCTTTGATATTGGCCAGGCCATGTTGGCCAAAGCCAGCATCAGCACCGAGAACTTCAGGCCCAACTTCGACGTGTCCATCCCCCTCTTCTCCAAGGAGCACCTGAGGACCGGCGGGGAGAGGGGCTTCCTCAAGTACAACTCCATCCCGCCTTTTCGAAAATACATGCTGGTGTTCAAGGGGAAGCGCTACCTGACAGGTATCGGCTCGGACACCAGGAATGCCTTACATCACGTCCACAACGCAGAGGATGTGGTGCTGCTCACCACCTGTAAGCACGGCAAGGACTGGCAGAAGCACAAGGACGCGCGCTGTGACAAGGACAACGCGGAGTACGACAAGTAAGTTCCAGATACTGAGGTGGTTAATTAAACTTCTCCTTTTCTTAAACTTTTACGCACGAGTTCCGTGCGCGCTGAGCTGTCACCCACATCCTTCAGGGTTCTCACGCTTTGGCGCACAGTCTGTCTGTGTGTGTGTGTGTGTGTGTGTGTGTGTCTGTGTGTGTGTGTGTGTGTGTGTGTGTGTGTGTGGGGGGGGAGGTATTAACCAGTAACATAAAAAAATAAATGTACCTTCCCCCTTCTCGTCTCTTGTTTCCCACTAAGAACTGATTAACCACCAATGATCGTGAGCCTTATAAAGATCTCCAACTGCAGGTCCTAGTTAACCAGCCTTTTTATGTCCCACTACATGACTGCGTTTTACCCTCCTGTGCTCCCTTTCAAGCATGAAGTAAAAGCTCTCCAGCCAGTCAATTAGCTCCCTGGACATCCCCCTCCCATCCCTCCCTCTTTTCCTATAAAGGTATTCACCCCCACCCCTCCTCCACCACCTTCCAGCTCCCCTCCATGGGAACACTGCAGACTTTACTGGGATATGCAGGGACATGTTTGATTTGCACCCTGTACTTAGTGCAAATTAAGTGAAAGTCAACGGTGGGAGCTTTCGCTCTGAAATGAGTATCTGTTCTGGTGACCTTGTCGTGACAAAACACCGCTTCCCATTTCAGGGGGCATGCAGTTAAGTTTATGTACGCCGTGGCATGTAACAAGTTTGGTTGAAATATGAAGCGATTTAGTGCGAATAAATCAGTCGTAATGGGTTAATTATCACTTTCATTTCCAGGAGTTAGTGCCATCCTTTCCACTTAGCCCCCGGGGGAAGTTGATTACCTCTAATTTTGGAGGTCTCTGTTTTGTCAAGGTGGGTAATAAATGATTCCCCCTTGGGATCAACAGCTGCACTTGAATGCTTGGTATGTTTTAATATAGAAGGCGGTGTTTTCTGATGTTTACATAGCTGGATTACGCCGTGAACTCCGCTGTCAGGTTCACTTCTCTGTGAGTGACAGTGGTTTGATCTGCATTTATCAACCTGTAGATCCCCTGGCTTTTGTAAAGCCTGGATCAACTCAGGCATGTGATAACAGCACTTGTCGACATTGTTCCTGGTGGCCGTGTGCGTACCTGTGCACGCGGTATGTCAAGGTTAAGGGGAAGCGTGGATGGAGAACATGGAAAGTTAACCTACGCATATTTCCATTCGATCAATCAGAAAGACGGAGAAAGGAGCTGCGAGGGAGGATAAGAAATATATTTAACCAAACATGCGTTGGGCTGAAGGGGGGGGGGTGACTCTCCTTGAACTTGAAATGAACTCTAAAAACTCCTCACAGACACAAACTGATAATGCCAAAAAAGAGTGCTCTGACAAAACTTTACAAGCATGCACTTGTCTCTCCATTCGTCATCCCCCCCCCCCCTTCTCTCTCTTGCTTTCTCCTTGGATGCCTTGGGCTCGGTGTCACCTGGAGAGATATGTCATCCATTATCTGACATTCCAGTCGTCTCTGGACAGCCCTCCCCGGCCCCGACTCCACTCACGGCTCAGTTTCCCGGCGGACCGGGCCTTGTTTTCCCAGAGGTCCCTCTGTCTCGGGCACATCTCGGTGCCATAATCAGCTGATTGACACAGCTGATTTCAGTGAGTTCTGGGAACTCTCTTTCCACTGCAGTGTGTTTCGCGGTTGATTTATTTTGATCGATACCGCTGCCCGTTAGTCATTTCATTTCCAGCATCGATACTTCATTCGATTTCTCTCCTCGCTGAAACTCAATGAATCCAATTTCATTTTTACACAACACTTTTACAGTATTCAGCATGCAGTTTGCTTTACTACTGTGTCTTTGCACACTTCTTTGTCAACCATTTGTGACTTTTCTTTGACCTGTGTTTAGTTTGCTAGCATACTCTGCGATCTGGCAACAAACTAATACATTTAAGGCATTTTTTTTCTTCCCTGTTATGATTTAGCAGCCGGTTTAGATTTAATCAAACTGATGCATTTCATTTTAATCTAATTTAAACCCCTTCGGGTGCCAACCCGTGCTCTGAAAAAACCCTGACGTAGCTCTCTCAGGTAAATGGATCTATATGTAGCTGGCCGGTCTCAGCGCTCTATTTCCACAGGCTGAGGCCGGACAGGCGGTGCCTTGCGGGGACGGCGTGGTGCAGACTCAGGAATGCACACACGTGTCAGAGCAGCTGTTGGCGGTTGAGGAGGGAGCACTGCCAAGGCAGGCCGGCTGGCCTTACAGTATATGTACATACCTGGATGCTCTTTGACTGTAGCCTGACACATTACTCTGAATGCAGAAGAAGGGCTGCGTTACCCTCTGGCCTTTTCTGCTCGGCTGTTTACAATCAATACGTGTCCAACCAGGGACCACAAAACACACATCCACGTAAATGCATACATACAGTCGGCCCCCTCTGGTGTTGCAGAGCTCACCTTTGCCTCCTGACCTTTGACCTCGTTGCCTTCCAGAGGAATGTCGCTCCACAAAGGAATGCAGCAGCAGGAGGGCAGGCTGGGAGCCGATGGATACTTGAACCAGCTCCCACCCACACACCATTTAGGCACACACACAATGCACCACGCTCCCCACATTTATTCAATTGATTTTCTTAGCTGCAATAGCTTTCAATTGGAGTAACTCTGGTGCACTTCCATGGCCAAGCGCTGATGAAAGGGCCCATTCACTGCTACATTATCCACCGAGTTTTCAGCACTGCCGACAATGATCCTGGGAGAGGACAGTGAAAGGCTATTACAGGCTCCACAATTGAAAAATTTCACGTTAGGCAGGATTTCGCTGTAATGCTATGCCTTGTGGTGACTAAAACCTCCCCTCCTGCCACACTCTTTTACTAGATGAGTTTTTATTTCCAACTTTATGATTTCAGTTGTGGGGAATAAAGTTCTCTTTTCCTTTTAAACAGGAAGTCTCATTTTGGTGGACTTCCTGTTGCAGAAATGAAATGCGTCAGATTGTTAGTTGACACATTATGTCAACCAAAGGGGACTAAAGTGCCTTTCTGATTTTCCCTACACGTATACATTTGTAGTATTCCTACTTCATATATGGAGCCCAACGTTTGACCCAGACTGTATGTACAGTCAGTGCTTCCTCTTCCACTGGCAAGCAGACTATCCTGCAAAAATCAAATGTGCATCTAATGTCACGAGTCAATTGCCTAAAGCACATCATTATTACTATTGAGTGTTCCATTAAAGTCCGACTGCACATATTCCTTTTATTTGCTTTTTGTTAAGCCTTTCTCTGGCTAACAGCAGCGTCATCCTCCCCCATTTAATACTTAACCAGCTTTGTTGGCTCTTATTGACTTTGTACTTCTGCTACTTCACTGGCAGCTGCCGCTCAAGGTCACCTGAGGGACTAGAAAACGGATAGAGAGTGGAAGGGCAATGAAGAGAAGTAAAGGGAGAGATTTAGAGAATGAGAAAGTCAATAGGGGATGCATAAGTGTCTGTGTTGCCTGAAAGTCTGTGTGTGTGTGTGTGTGTGTGTGTGTGTGTGTGTGTGTGTGTGTGT
>CALSBV010012213.1:13816005-13837922 GCA_943590825.1 Bovichtus diacanthus | reverse complement strand
GTGTGTGTGTGTGTGTGTGTGTGTGTGTGTGTGTGTGTGTGTGTGTGGAAAGAGAAGAAGAAGAAGAAGAAGAAGAAGAGCAAGTGGGTGTGAGATTGAGTGATAATATTGCGCGGTGCATGTTGGAGTGGGCTGCGTGAGTTGGGATGAAGGAAATGGAGAGTCCAGAAAATTGCACGTGTAGTGGGATTTTTCCCATTAGGCGTCAATGACAGTAACATCAACCAAGCGCGGTGCCATTTTCATTTCCACAACTGTGTCATCAGCAGAAATGTTCCCACTTGAGAAAATCCTCAATCGCGTGAGTGGCTGAGAGTGAGGAAAGAGGAAAGAGGCCTCCCTCGCATCCTCCATCCCCCCACACTCACACTTCCTGTTTTACGTTCCCTTACCTTCCCACCCTTTGCTTTGGTTCTTTTTTACTTTTCTCTCCCTCCCTCCTTGTCCTTCTCTATCAGATCGACATGGAAACAGTGATGTGATTTGTCTCGAGGTGGCTCCCCGCCACATTTTCATTTCCCCCCCCCCTTTTTTTTTTTTCTTCATATGACTACGCTGCGGATGACATTTTGTTGACACAACGCCACAGAATGAGAGGCAGTAGCTGATCTGAAAACCAGCCACCCCTTCCTCTCCACCTTATCGCAGTAAAACACTTCTATGAGTGGGAATACCGGCGTTCACCTGAATATCGGCGCGGCGGCAGAGCCCGCTGGTGGACTCCTGTTGAAGATTTGTGAAGTGCAGAGCGAGTAGCGAACACCGTCGTGCCGCTGCCTCGCTGCTTGGCAGGAGAGGGTGTCACACTCCCTGGGTTGCCATTGTTTGTTTTTCTGTAGTCAGATTAATAAATCATGAATATTTCATGATTGCCTGCTCTCTCTTAGATAAAGTAGCAGAGCTCGTCATGGAGAATGTTAATGATGTGGAGGATAATGCGTTTGAATGCGGTGCAGCTTAATTAAGGCTCTTTCATATTTTGGTGTATGTGTGTGTAGGAGACCAATTTATGCCTATAATTCGATAAAACCTGTTTTGTTATTTCCTCTTATAATGCCATCAATACATCTCACATCCCACACTGTGTGTGTGTGTGTGTGTCTGTGTGTCTGTGTGTGTGTGTGTTTCAGCCTCATTCTGTGTTATCTGGGGCGAGTCACTGTGTCACAGTTACATGAGAGCAGTCAGCCTGGCTTCATCAGAGTATTTCTGTCGTAGCTCCCGTCCGGCTCTGCGTCTTTCATAACTGCTATTTTCTGGTGACTAACTTTTAAGTTACATGTGTTTTTATGTAACACGACTGAAAATCCTAATTTTGAAGGAAGGCAACGAGCAGTAATCCAGTTTTTAGGTGTTGTGCTTTATAAATGAATCAAAAAAAAATGTCAAAGAATTGTGAAAAATTCACGTTCCTAAAGGCCAAGGCTGTTTTTTTTTTTTTTTTGAAATTAGTAGTCGAAAACTTAATGTTCAATTAAGTGTTTATAGAACAGGAAAAAAAAAATGTAAAACCTAACGAAGCTTAAAAAAAACAACAACCAGAAAAACGACCTTTTCTAATCATTCTAGGTATTTATGCCATTTCTTGATCTTTTCATACCATTGTTTTTGGAGAGATTCCTGTATCTAAGGGCACAGGCTTGTCTTAGTTGTCCCAGATGCAAAACATATATTCACACCGGAGATGCTGCCAGCAGCGAACTTTGGACATTTCTGCTCTTGAAAAAAAAAAAAAACTGCTTGTACGATTCAACCGATTGTCAGAACTGTCAATTTATTTTCTGTCGGTCAACTACTCCATTAATGTTCTCATCGTTTCAGCTCCGCTAATCTCAGATCTGCTCAAACGTGTTCCAAGTTTGTGTTGCTGCTTGTTTTCGTCTGTGTGAGTTTTGTCCGTGTGTGGCTGCTCATCCATCCATGTCTTTTTTTGTTTGTCCGTGTGTGTGTGCGCGCATCCCTGTGTTCCAGTCTTTGTCTTCATATGTGGGTGTGTAAACACCAGCATGTGTGTGTGGGTGGGTGCACGCGAGTGCACGCAGGATGACTGGGGTCACGACCCCGCTGTCTGTCCTGTCGCTGAGTGACGAAGGCAAAGCCCGACTCACTGACCCACATTCATTGAGGGATTACCAGCACAGCCAAGCCGCCCCTGGCTTCAGAGGTGGTGGCAGAGGGGGAGCAGGGAGAGAAGGACAAAACCGGGGGGGTTGGACATGAACTCGGCTCCTACGTTGTATCAGACCGTGAAGCCCAGGCCAGCTGCCGGCTATAGTTGGTGTAGAGAGATTGATCAGCTGGGAGGGTTCCCCCCCCCCAAAATGACAATCGATGAGAGTATTAGCACAGCAGTGGGCTGGCCCCCGGAATCATTTCCTCTATTAAAAGCTGCCCATTCCTACCCTGGAGAAAGAATCTGGTCCGGATGCTTGTTGTGCTCGCGGTAACGGTAATTGAAAGAGTGAAGAATAACAAGGCATCAAAACTGTTTCCCTTCCCAGAACTGTCAGGAAATGTTTTAGAGGGATGAATTAATAAGAGACGGAGGCACAATGGAAACAGTGGTAAACCCCCTTCTCTCGCTCCCTCTCTCTCCCTCTCTCTCTCTATTTCTCTCTTTTCTTTCTGTCACTCTCTCTCTCTCATCCTTAACTAATGCTGATACGCTGATGTAAAAAGTTTGCGCGCAGACAGGTAAGTGAGGAGCTGCGCAGTTTATTGGACGACTCTGACAGTGCAGAACAGAAGGAGAACGAAGGCGAGAGAATGAAACTGATTGGGTCCTTGTGAACTCAATTAAACTAGACAGGTGTGTGACTGGCTGAGGCAAAAAGTGTTGATCGGGACAGACGCGTGATTGGCTTCTCATTAAATTCTCTGCTGAGGAGGGATGAAAGGAAGTTATGGCTGCTGTCTGCAGGTTTGCCGAGCACGATGAGTTCTGAGTTTTGGCACCTGTTCGTTTTTTTTTTTTTTATAAAACCAAGTATTTAAGAAAATCTCCCACATCTCTGCTTTCTCTGTGTGGCACGGGGCATGCTGAGACTGCTCTGAGCGAACATTCCCACCTCCATCATTCCAACATTCCCACGTTCAGCTGCTGCACTATTTTGCCATCGGCCCCCTGCTTTTCGCTGCGTTTCCTGTATTAACGGAGTCTGAGAGCCAACATTTGAATATTCTTTCTCTCGCTGTATTTACAACCTCTAAATTTGAATAGCAAACATGCAGAGTTGCTGATTGTACACATGGTGTTTAATGCTTAACTAAAGCTAAGCAGGAAAACATCTCTTTTTTTATATTAATCATGGATAAATTGACTTTGCTTAATGTGGAAGTTTGTCTGCAGCTGCTTTGATTGGCTCTCACAGCTCATCTCGGAGGTGTTCGGCGGGAAAAGTTAAACCCAATGTACGTTATCCGCCAGACGCCAAATGGCAAACTGAACAAACTAAACAAAACTAAGTTTTTAGAGCTTGTTGCAGTGGCCCCCAAACCATACAGGTCGTACCAAGCACAATCTCAAACTTATGTTGTCTCTACGTGAAGAAAATCCGATACACTGATGCCGTTGCTATTGGTCAGTGTTCATTTCTCCAAGCTGGTGGAGAAATGTCAACTTTTTTAAGTTTAACTTCAGCCTCCAGCTCTATACGTGGCCCTCGTTTCCGTCCAGTCCATCCCTCCCGTGTGCTCATGTCACCAGTCAAGTGAACATGGGTTTCACTGTGACCGAGATAGGCTGTAGTTATTTGCCTGTTATCTTTTCGCTACTGAACTGTGCAGAGCAGCGTGTGTTAGTGCACGGGAGGTCAGGGTGTGTGTGGAAAGAGAGGCGGCGGGTTGCTGCTGGTCTCGGTGCTCCCAGGGATTTGTCCCTCTTCCTGGATGACTCTGTGGCCCCCGGGCTGTGGAGCACCTGACCACAGTTATCTCATCAATGAGGGGCAGTGGGCAGAAACTCCGGCCTACATCTGTGGTGGACAACACATACAGGACTCGGGAGTTAAAGGATGAACATTTATTTCTGAATAAAAGAGCAGAGTCCTGCAGCCTTGTCAGCAGACCTCGCCTCCTGCGAGCTCCGTGACTCCTTCTGGGCGCTGTAGCGGCTTCACTGGGGTAAAAAGGGGGAGGTGGGAGTAGTAGCTAGTTTTTTATGGCAGCTTTTATGGCCCCAAGAGGCCGTTCAGCAAACACCTACCGCCGGCACATCAATGGGACGACAGATCGTTGACGTCAGTGTGCGCGCGGACCTCCCTCCTTCACTTCTCACCACCACAGGAGCGAAAACAAACACTCAACCCCTCTGCTGGTATTCATATTTAAATAGTAATTGGGAAAAGGTGGGGATCTGAGTAAGGGTAAAGAGGAGGAGGAGGAGGAGGAGGAGGTGGTGGTGGTGGTGGGGGAGTTGAAGAGGGCAATAGCTTAAAAAAGCATTATGTCACTGAAGAATGTGTGCATGGCTCAACGTTTAAGGGGCCATGGCTTGGAGGAGAGAAAGGGGGTTTTGTTGAAGCAGATCTGGCTGCCTGGCAGGCTGATGGAAGGGCTCTTTCCCCCGTCTGGTTCATCATGCTTTATGGCTCGGTTTGACTTCCACTCATGGGGTGTAAAAAGTTTGGGCTGCCCCCAGGCGCTCCAAAGGGGCCCTATTGTGCTAAAGTTTGCTCTCTTTCCAGAGGGAACGCTTGTGCCTTGTTGACATCGCAGCCTCCCCATATGGTCCCCTTTTACTCCCTCGTGTTTCACCCCTCTCCATCAACCCTGACTCTCTTACTGCCGTGGCATCGCTTCCTCGCGCACCTCTTTCCTTTTTGCTTTTGATGCCAGGGCGACAACAGGCAACAATGGCTGCTCTCACAGCTCAAGCCACTGACAACCATGCCCTGGTTTGGCAAGTTCCATGGCACTTCACGGATCAGCGCCTTAGCCAAATCTAACTGGGGAGGAGGAGGAGGAGGAGGAGGAGGAGACGGTTTCAAGGGAAGAAGGCATCTGGTCTCACCAAGGAGAGTCTCAGTTTGCCCACAGTGTGGGTGTATGATTGACCAGAGAGTGTAAGGAAAGAATAATTTTGGTTTATCGCTGTTTTTTCCCAGTTTCCCTGACAGTTTGTTTGGTTGTGTTTATTCATGAGCTTGAAGGGGCCTCCTTTTCAGATAGTCGAAGGAGTGCATGCTTGTTTTTGGCGAGGCAATGTAGGACAAAGTGCAGCTGCTGGTGGTAATGCTGGATATTTAAAATTAACACCCACTCTTCTTCTCTTCAATTTCTTCCTGTCTTTTCTTCTCCTTGCTGTTCCCAACCCACAATTTCTCTTCTTCTTCTTCTTTTTTTATGTTGTCATTTCTTCTTTCTTCACACTCCCACGGCCTTAAAACCCCCCACGTACAGAACTATTTAATTCTGCATACATGTGGAAAGTGTCCTGAAAAAGCTTGGCAGCATTACTTCTCATGAGCCTTGCCTTCTGTACAATTGCATTACATCATTGATGGAAACATTTTTAGGAATAAGGACATTTGTGTGAGTCATTTCCACAGAGATTCTGTGGTTTGATGGCATTTTTCCATGGCATATCCAGTCAGTGTCAGATATATATTCTTGTAAGCTGATATTCTGCTTCTTCTTTCTTTCTGTGGCTCTATCACCGAGCCGTAGGACGCTTTCCCCGTTACAGTGGCTTCAGTTTTACCCTGCTGCATCCTAACTGGTCGTGCCTATCCAACCCTGCCATCAAAGCAAATGGCAAAACAAAAAAAAAAAAAGCAGGGGAGAAAGGGCTTGAGTGGCAAAAAAAAATAAAAACCCCAGTCATCCTCTCTTGAATCCGAGGCGCTGAGGAAAGTAGAAAGACGCGCGGGGATAAAAGATGGAAGATGTGTAGCAATAAGAGCAGCCTGCTTTGTTTTGCAGCTCAACGGGGTGTGTGTTCTTTCGTGGAGGGGTGGGGGGGTGGGGGGGTGAATTGAAGTGTTTATTTCCCCAGAAAGTTGTGACACGACAGCACTTTGTTTTCAAAGCGTCTGCACCTTGTTTGCCGTTGCAGCTCGCTCGCTAGACACGACGTGCTCTGGCTGTCTGCGGTGAGACAGGTGAGCGGAGCGAGACGTCTCCGACGCTCCGGCTCATTCAATGTGTGGATCCTGGAGTGAGAACGCAACACGTGCCATAGTTAGGCTGCGTGTTGTCAATCGCCGGTGACGGGCACTTCGAGCCAGTGGTGAGTAGCGAGCACAAACGTACAAAGGCAGTGCGTTGAGGTTGAGCCAGATGTTCCCGCTTTGAGAAGGTGTGTATATAATGATGAAACACACAATTTCACTGGCTTTCCGCTTCCAAAAACACCAGTAATTGTGTTTGTTGGACTTGAACCCCTCTGCCTCTGCATCACCTGGATGCCATAGCGTTTATATTTCAGTCCGGAGTCCAACTATATTGTAGACCCAGCAGGTCTTAAAACGAAACCCAAGCTGAGAGTTTCCGGTGCTCAGGATAAACCCGGATTCATGGTCTACTTCCTGTTTTAAATTCAAGCCAGGCTGGATTTAGTAATTATCCAATTAGTTTTGAAATCTGCTCCAAAGTCCAAAAGATCTGTTCTCCTCATAATGTGTCTGTGTGTTTTTGTACGAGTGAAAACTTTTTCGCCCTCTTGCACGTGTGACACCTGTAGTGGATGTCACAAGAGTTTTGGGGGCGCATTTAATCAGCAGCTGTGCCCGCTCAAAGGGTTTTCACTATCATTGCTTCTATATTGAGGTGACGGGGTCAAATTCTCCTCAGGTTCCCCAGACACAGATGTGTAACTGTGTATTTGTGTCTGTCCGTGTGTGTGTGTGTGTGTGTAAAAGGAAGCTCTTCTATTTGCTACTGGGCCCAGTCTGGAGTTTGCGGGGTATCTGGTGACTGCAGAGTATTTGCATTGCGTACTATCTATAAACACACACTTATATTCTACTGGGATTGCTAACTCTTTCAGGAGCTTAAGGAAAACATGAGCTAATGATGTCTGAATATACTTCCTGGTAATTTTTGCGTGCGGCAGTCTTCACCTTTCTTCTATTTTAGCGCGTGTATTTGTGTCTTTGCCGTGGACAGCGCAGGGTTGCTTTTCCGTCTGAGTATCTGCAAAGTGTTTGCACTGTGGCCGACGAGGGGACAGACAGAAATCCAGACAAGTATGTGTTAAGTTTACACTGCAGTCTGATCTGTGCGTGTGCGTGTGTTAAATTGTGCGTTTACTTCTGCATGTGTGCATGCTGCTGAGCGTGCGTGTGTTCCCTTTAGCAAGGTGGTGCTGATTCAGTAGTGCGTCCTTTCATTCCCACTTTTTCCTGCTTCCCTCAGTGAATGTTCTCCTTTTTAAGCCGTCAGGCGATCCTCCCACCCAGCTTCTTTCTCCCTGTCCACAAACGCACACATGCACATACACACATACCCCTCCCTCGCGCGTACTCAGCAGCATCTTGTTTGGCCGAAACCCGGCGCTAACTCTAACTGTGGCCACTCATGTGGAACCCCCAGAAGCTACAAACCATGAATAATGTATCAGCAAGAGGATTTTTTAAAAAAATTTTTTTTTATTCATGTATTTCTTTTTGCTCTTCATATTAAGTAGCATGTCCACACCTACCCGTGCAGTCGTACAGTGCCGCACAGCCTCCACATCGCCCTTGTAACAGGCAGCCCCAGGATTTCACCAATATATTTTTTTTCAACTCGCCAGCACGGAGGCATCTGACTTCCTGTACTGTCGCTTTGACGTGGAGAAAATTTCATTTGAATTTCATCCAGGATCAGAGAGTGACCTTGAAGGCCTGTTTTTTGCGGTGAATGCTGAGTGAGTTTACCGAGTTCACACGGTCTGAGGAGCAGAGAAGATTCATTATTCAATAAATTGCATTTAATGTGGAGTATGAAGCGAGACCAAATGAGCCTCAAAGCCGGCGGCATCTCTGGATGCTGATAAGCTTTTTAGAGGACGACACAGGGGAGGTTTTTGGGAACGGGAACAGGCGGACTACATCTCCAAAAAATAGATGCGTTGCTTTGCATTTCCCAGCTGCCGTATCTTTTGGGACGGCTGAGGAAAGTAGATCTGAGAGCTCTGTCATTACTGAGTTTGCTGTAGCTTCATCATTGCTGCTGGATCTACTGTGCCTTTTCCAATTTTAAATCGGCCAAAATAAATCAGGAAATCTCCAGCGACAGAAAAATCTTAAGAATCTCCTTTTTCCTCATTACATCTATTGTATGAAGTTGATCTGTAAAACTTGCATATCTTGAATTCCTCCATTGATCAGAGCCTGTTTCCCCTTGTTGATGTCATAAAGACGTCTCCCTCTGCAGCAGCTGAGCGCCAGGCACTTTTTAATACAGCTAATTAAACTACAACCGCGGAGCAGACACTGACGTCTTCTCTAGTGCACGTTTTATTTTATTTTATTTTTAAAGATGAATTGCTTCACCTTTTAAGCTACATGTATATATATATATATATTTTTTACCATGTGTGAACGGATGGCAGACACTGTCACATCTGAAATGTCTGATTTCATGTAACATACACAGTCCCTCGTGTGGGAGTGCTGGTGTAGAGATACCTCACAGACAGCCCTGCATCTGTGAGCAGCTGGGATCAGAGTCCGCGCTCTGGGCACGCTGCCCTCCGAAAGTCCTTTGAACGGTCACGGAAGAGAAAAGGCCGCAATGATCTTCATTACATGTTGGGAGTTTGAGGCTCGCCCGCACTGTAAAAAGCTTCTGCACCTTCTCATTTAACCCCCTGTATCAGAGTGAGACTCCATCTTCTGCTTCTTTTGACTCGCAAACTATAACATAGGCTCCTTTTTTTTTTTTTTTTAAATAGTGTTTCTCTTCACTCTAAATGTGATTTTAAAGAACATCTGTCCTTGCATCTGTTCTCCTTAGTCTTGCTCTCTCAGAGAATCCACGATATTCAGTTTTCCTGTGTTCTATAAATCAAAATAAAATCATTAGCCGACCTCATGATCATTGAGTTAGCGTCTACAGTAGCTTTACACCTAAGCATTACATTTAAATGCGGTTCGCTACTCCGAGTGAGTAAATGCAGCACGAAAGCTGTGTCGAATGTCCCGTATTCATTAATAATCCCTCATCCTGTACTGTCGATGCACATAAAACACCTACTATCTTGATCAAATCCCCGCGTGTCCGTCCCTTATAGGTTGAATTAGCACAAGCAAAGCCACGTTAGCATTAGCTCCACTTTCCAAGCTAATCAGAGTGCAATGGAGGCATTAGCGTTCGCAATCCCTTCTTATCCGCTAATCACTTCAAAGCTGTCCACCTGTCGTCTTCAGCGCCGGTGCATTATACACTTTCTCACTTCACGTGGTGTTAACTCAAAGGTGAGCTCAGGAAGCTGTGCATTATTGCTCTGCATATTTCATACGCTGCACTTTCAGATTCGGGTTGTGATTGTTATCATTTTAGATGCCACGAAAAGTATTTTTTTGTTTGTTTATTTAACCTCTGAATGTGACTTCACTTCTTCATTCTCTGTGTCCTCCTCTTGTAGTCTCCGTGCTGTTTAGTTAATGATTGTCAGATAACAATAATCAACGTCTGTCCCTCCTTATCGGCGTGTTACTGCATGGTTTCATGCACATGTGCATGCACACAAAATAAACATGGAACGCGGAGACGCAGAATCTGGGCTGAAAATGGATAAGCCCGTCTGTTGTGCCAAGCTCAGCTTAACACCGTTCCTGCTGCTGCAATACAGGCTGCCACCCACCACAGTTTGGAGTTGTGGTGTGGGCATAGCTCCCCGTCGGATGATTCTTCTGTCCTTTCTTCTTCTCATATTGACATTTCTCATTACTGCATGGTAATTCATGCTCTTATTTGCTGCCATGGTGATGCTCAGGTCTTAAGTGACAAAATGCAACAGGGATCCATGAGCCTGCATGTTTGCTCACTGAGCCGTGCGAATGTGAAAGATCCTTTTAACTGTACACGAGACCTTCTGTATGTGATCAAATCACGTTTAGTCCCCCGTTGTCCTGAAGCACTTACCGTCTCAGCAGAGAGCTATTCCCCTGAACCCATGTTTTCTTTTTCAAGAAAGTTTCATCATGGCAAACAAGCTCCTGCCAGAATAGGATCCGAATACATTATATTAATGGCTCAGTTAATAGCCAATCAAAGGCAGAAGCACATCGACCATTTATGAATCAATATGGCAAGTAAGAGAGTGCACATATCAGTGGTCACTTAGAGCGTAAAGGGCTAATGTCTTGCCGTTAATCTCTGCGTGTGTCAGTTACTGTATTGGGAAGTCACATACGTGTCTTCTAACAAAGAACAATGTGCATGTTTCTCCTGTTTGAAGCTGAAACCATTAGTTGATTCATCATAGTCGACGGACAGGAAACAACTACTTTCATGATCGATTTTGCTTGTTTTTGTATTTTTCCTAACGGAATGAAGACAAAACGAGACATCATTGATGGATTGTTTACACTATTTTCAGACATTTTACAGACCAAGTGATTAATAGAGGAAAAGCGGATTAATCAATAAGGAAAAACAATGGTTGGGCGCAGCCCCGCTTCTTTTGGCTCTTCCTTTTTTCAACGGGTGGATTTGAAAGTAAACTGCCTATTAGATATAATATATCGCCAATCATTTCTTCCATTGTTAGCGGCCTCCACTAAAACCCTCAGTGGCAGTAAAGACTTTAAATGTCC
The DNA here is from genome assembly GCA_943590825.1 of Bovichtus diacanthus. Taxonomy (NCBI): domain Eukaryota; kingdom Metazoa; phylum Chordata; class Actinopteri; order Perciformes; family Bovichtidae; genus Bovichtus; species Bovichtus diacanthus. The sequence continues at coordinate 13,827,177 of CALSBV010012213.1, read as the reverse complement.
CATGATGCTCTGAATAGTGTACCAGGGATTTTCCCCTCACAATTTTTTTAATTGTATGCATCAACATTCACATTTAAAGACAATTGAGCTGTTAGGAATCCCCCATGAAGTGTTTCTTCAAGCCTTGGTGCCAGCGTTACGTTTCGTTCTCCCCCTTTTCCTGCTGCGATTCACTGCAACCTATAACAATAGCCAAACATATTCCATCTAAAAATATCCCCCAGGTTCGGAGACACGTATCATTTGCATTTTTGGATCCACATGATAACGTGACGCCGGCTGGCCGTCCCGTCTTTTCCGGGCACTGTGATCGCGATCTGGGTGCGGTTCAAGTTCCTCCACACTGCTGAATGGTTGGCTTTGCAGAGATGTGAATGGAAGGTGTGAAGTGGTCGGTGCTTGCAAACAATAGGTGTTGTGGGCTTGTTTGCCGGCAGGAAGGTGAACAAGTCACAGAAAGACGAAGGGAAATGCCAAAAGAGAAGCAGCTGATGGTCTTTTCTCCGTAAACAAACCGCTTGCTGTTTGTAACACTTTCTCACGCGTTTACTTTTGGTGAAATAAACACGAGTTAACCCCGTCGCAGTTCGGTTTCTTCATCCTTGCTTTTTACACAAGCCCCGGGTCTGCGTCTGTAGTTCTATACACGCCACTGGAAAACCATAGAATTATATCAAACATTATATAATTATGCTCAAAATAGTTGTTGACTTTCAGCTTGTTAAAAGTATTACTAGAGGACGTATTTCCCTTTTTGGAACTCCTTGTACACTTTCAAAAAAAGTTGTGCCTACAGGTTGTGCATTTTGAGTTTACTTTTCTAGAGTTATTATAGTTTTAGTATTCATATCTGGCAAGAAAAACTGAACTAGCGAACTCCATGTTTAAACTGGTATTTGCTTGCAGCGCCATAGCTGTCTGAAAACACACCAAATTGAGTTTTCTTTCGAAGTAGTACTGGCAGTCTAAATCTTCCAATCCTCTATTCTCCTTCTATCAACCTCATCCCACCTTTAAGTGGAGTTTGACTTGTTGGACGCACTTGGTCAGTGCGCAATTATGTAACGGAAAAAGGAAAGTGCGTCAGGGCTCGTGATAGCCGAGTGGCTGTGATGGTCCTGCCGTGGCCTGATGGAAGAACATTTGCGGCAGTAATTTAGCACATGGGTGCTTCCGCTGCAGGGGTTATTGTATCCGTCACGCTCGGCTGCGACCACGCCGACCCCCGCTTGTGTTTTCGGGCCGGCCGACTCCTCCGTAAACTCACTGGCTCCCAACAATAGACTGCAAAATGAGACGCACCAGACAGAGTTGGGAGGCAGAAGGGGAGATTGTGGAAAGGAGAGATTAACAGGGTGAGAAAGTGGGTTGAGGCAAGAAAGAGAAATAAATTGAGGCAAGAAGGACGGATTGCCTGCACACAAAACTACACAGCCCGTGACCCTGGGCACAGCCAAAAGCATTGTTATCTCTGCAGCCTAAACACAAACAACATAGTTTTAGAGTAGAATCAATTTATTGAAACTTGGAGAAAATGAGGTGACATTTAATAGTGGAGGCGGGCAGCTGAAGAAGTATTTTGGAGCGATGTGACGCAGGGATAAACGGTCGGATGGCAGATTGTGTCAGGCCCGAGCGAGGCAGACCACAGGAGAGCAAAACATAAACAGAGAGCATGTGTGTTACCGAACCCCGCCAGACCACAGAGGCTCGGTCTGCGCCTGACCAAAACACCGAAACAGGCAGGCCCTGTGTGTTTTTGTGTGTATAAATATGTACGTGCATGTGCGCGTGTGTGACGGTGTTTGTGTAAAACCGCAACATAGCGCCGGCAAACAGCTGTTTTAGCCAATGTGGTCAGCGCTTACACCCGGCGTCGCCTGGACCTCGTTTGACATCATGTTTTCTGTCTCTGGAGACTTGAACCAGACACCCCTGCTCTGCCCATGTTCATTTAGGGTTTCTCAGAAGAGCACCGTTGACGTGAAGGGGGGTGAGGAAGGACGGCACTACTGCCTTCAGCCAGGGTGGAGCTTCACAAATAAGCCATAAGGAACACAAGGATCAAGATCATGTCCCCCATGGCCTCGAGATCATGTGTCTTTTTAACATTTCCGGGGGCGGGGGGGGGATTTGTAAAGAGGAAATCCAGCTTTGTAAGGAATTTTTTTGGGGCCTTTTTGACCAAAGAGTCTCCATAACTTTAGTACATTTCTGTATTTGTCTCAAGAACTTGATACTTGTTTAAAAAGCCTTGCTTGACAAGTTACTTTCCCATATCGGAAGGCAACAAGCTGCTTAATCGAATCAGTGTTAACATGCCAAATGTCAAATAGACAAGAGAGGCGTGTCTCTATGGCGATGATCCTCAGAGTGTTTTGTGCGGTTGTTTTTCTCTTTGCGTGTGCAACCATATCGAGGCACTTAGAAAGAAACATTAAGTTTTAATTTGTTTATCTCACTCGCCCACACTTCCTCTTAATCTCGCTTGTTTTTAGACTGGTCAGGACGTCGGCTACACAACTGTGATTTAAATATAAATACTATTAAACGTCAGTCTGACTGAATGCCACACAAGTTTGACACAGTTGGAAACGTTTACACTGCACACTCCATGTTGATAGTTACTGGGCAATTTGAAGTTAAGTTATGTCAGGAGCAGGGAACTTTTTGTGGTGCGGTAACTACGACCCAGGAACCAAACCTCAAGTAGACTTCCTGCCGTAAAATGATCCCCGAGATCCTGGATAAAAACATTTATTAAAAAAAGGCGTCCTGGGGAAAGACGTTCCCAGTGGAAACAAGTATTTCACAGCAAAGCAGAAATGACTGAGGAGATCCCGAGCAGTAGGTAATGTTGGAATATGCCACACAACCCACTTTGGAGACAAAACAAGTGTAAATACCACCAGTGAACTATTTTACAGGATCATCTACCTGAAAATATTTACCGTAACTACGGCTGCAAAAGTACAACCCAAATGAAAATGTTGATTTTTTAAAAAAAAATTTATTATTTTTTTTTTTACTAGAATACACAAATTCAATTTCAGTAAAAATAAGGGACATTTTTAGTTTAAATAACATAATGACATGCTTTCAAGTCTGTTGTCTTGTAATGGCTAATTGATTTCACACAGGGTGTGTGTGTGGAGACCTGCAGGAGCGGCACATAGAAACACATTAAAAGTATACCATAAGGTACAACATGTGGACCAGCTGCAGCTGAGCCACACAACATATACACTAGTTTGATATTACAGAATAAAAACAATCCTATCAGTGAAAACTAAATGCAGGCATGAGATGCTGCTTCGTGTGCAAATCTAATTAGGGTGAGGATAAATGAGTCCATGGTAAATGAAAAGCAAATGTTTTAGTTATGCCAAGCTGCCAGTCTTCTGCTATTAAAAACACAATTCATTTAGTTTTAGCTGCCCTAATCTGCTGGTTTTCAGACTTTTATCCCTCCATCAACACCGGCTTCCTGGGAGGGAAGAGAGCGCATGGCCTGGGCGAACTGAGCGTGGTGCCAGGGGAAAAAAATGAACTCTGTGTCTCGAGGGGAAAGCAGAGGTGTGGACTTCGCCCTGATTGTTTAGCATTTCAAAGCATGTACGCTGAGAAAGGAAATGAAGGGTGTGGAGGGATGGCAGGAACAGAGAAGAAGAGTGGAACAGCCTGGGACAGACAGGGCCTGCCACATCAAGAGCCCTGACCCCGTCCCCAAGTTGGAGCTTTCTCATATCGATTAGTTATGCCATGTCACCGCCATTGTTCCCCGCTTGTCCGGGAATCTATCTCCTTCCGTCTCTGGTACAGTGCTTCCTGCGAAAGCCCCCAGAGAGACGACAGACAAGTCTTAGCCCTTCGCATCCCCTCTGTCTCTCCATTGAGAAAAGCTTTTTAGTCGGCAGTTGCCAAAAAAAGAAATGACTTAGCGTTGGGGAGGGGGGATGAAAGACAGGAGTTGAAAAATGAGAATGTGTGGTACCATCCCCCCCCTCCTCTCCTCTCCTCGTTGTTCTTCTTCTCCCTCCCGCACACACAGAAATCCTTTTTGCCTTAGTAACCGCCCGGCTTTCCCCATTTACCAAACACTTTTCACTGGCCCGTCACTCACTGTGCCGGAAAATCCGACTTTCTCTTCAGTCAGGGATCAAAGCTCAAAGCTCAGCCCAGCCGTCGTATGAGAAGTCACATTCTTGGGCTTTGGGTTGATCCGCAGGGACCTGCCTTTGCCGCCTGGCAGCAGGAGAGAAAGAATAAATGCTGCTGTTTCTGCCGTTTGGTTTGTCCAGGAGAAAACACATCCCGCACATGGCCCCCCTCCCCCCCTTCAGGTTTCTGTGTAAATCATGAGTCATGCACACGCAGACACACCTTGGTGGTATCAAGTGAACGCTGAGACCCGTGTGTGTCCGTCCTCCCCATACGTTCACACATAGGAGGTAGGTATGAACTTAACTTACCTTGACCTCTTTGGCAAAGGAGGAAGGGGAACTTGTTGACCTTTTTTGTGAAATATAAAAAAGAACAGTGGAACATCTCAGTCAGGAGTGATCTAATGGGAGGAATGATGAATACAGAGCGTTTGTTATGATCCATGAGGGAGGGATGACTCCTCTTTTCTTGTTCCACAGTGTCTGGTGAGTCCAAAGCAGATGACATTTATCAAAGGGAGGACAGTTGGAGTTAGGTTTCCAAGGTTAAAAGCAAGAAACAGGAACAAAGAGTGAGAGGGGAAAATAGAATTCATGTTGAAAGTGAGAGATCCAGTGATTTCTCACATCTGCTGTTGCAATATTACTGATGAATCTTGCTGATGGGGTTTCGCTGCCTCAAGCAATTTTTAGAGGCTCGAAGGATTCGTGTTTTTGAAAGTCTGACTAATTAACTTTTCTGAACTTTTTCTAAATTGCCAAAATTTTATTCAGCAATTCAATTCTCTTCTTTTTTTTTTTTCTTTTTTAACCTTTTCCATTATGACTCATTGCCTTTTCCATCAAACTGTCAAGTGAGTTTCAAGCAAACTTTTAAATCTCACAAAAACTGAAATGAAAATCAGGCGTGCTTCCATCAGCTTGAGTGAAAGGATAAATTGTCTTCTTGAATACAGAACATAACTCCATCAGAAATAAATGTCCTCCACATGTCTTCTTACAATGCCATTTCTCAAGTTTGCAAACTTACAAAAAGTGTTAAAAAACTTTTAGATTTCACACATTGCATAACTTGATGGGTACCCAAAAAGTTTCAGATTGTCAGAGAGCGAGGTAGAAAAAGTATAGGAGAATGATTACAAAAAAGAGAAAAACAGCTTGGTTAAATTGCATTGAGTTGAAAATTGAGTATGAAAAAAATAAAGCTTGCATGGTTTCATTTTCAAACGCATATCTCTGTGTGTGTCTGCCGCCTTCATCCATTTAAAGCTCCATTTCAAAAATCAATTTGTTAAATGGTTATTAGGTTCAGTTATCGATCCAACTGCAAGCGGCTGTGGGCTCACTATAACGCAGTCAGTGGCTTCCTGACGCTGAGTGTGGGGGATGAGGAATGGTTACGGTATTTTAGCTCTTTTTAATGTGTGTGTGTGTGTGTGCGTGTGCGTGTGTGTGTGTGCGTGTGTGTGTGCAGGCTGTGCGTTTTTATATCGCCTTGGTGACAGACTGTCCTTTTTGCTGAGTATCATTTTTTTTTTTTTTTTTTTTTTGAATAAAACGGTTTAAGTTTCCAAGATCCTTAAGCCGCGGGGAAATGTCCCTCTTTCTCTCTCCCTCTGTTTTTAATCTTATTTTTCTCTTCCACAGCATCACATCCAGAAATAGACCTGGACAAAACAGTCTGCTTGCTAACTGCATGACTCAGAGACAGGGAAGGGAAGGGAAGGGAAAGCGAGACTGAAGAGAGACAGAGAGAAAGGAAGGATGGAGGGAGATGGAGAGAGAGAAGAAGGGAGGGGAAGAAAAAAACAGAATGAACCTGACCCATCACGATGCACTCGATATCCTCAACACCTGTTAAGCCCATCAGACTCGGACCTTTAGTACGCTAAAGAAAGACAAACCACAATATTCTCAGCTCTCCATCAAGGTAGAGTTTATTATCCAATTACCGGCATATTGTTAGAGAGGGGGAGGGGGAGCAGCTAAACATCTTTGCCATTCAATTCAGAAACGGCCAAGCCAATATTTTCTCATTACGCTCTTCGCCAGCAGCGGCGAGTCGTTCCATGGTCGGTCTGTTTGTTGCTCTGCCAGATGCTCACATGATCACATGAATGCTGCCATACCGATTCACATGTGGTCTGATACTGTACATCCTGCTGTCAGCTGGTTGGCAACATGTATTTTACTGATCCCCAATGTATTTTGTCCCTTTTTGTAAAGAAATTGAATTTAGATTTAGAGGTGGAAGTGACAGAAAACAGCTCCGCGCTGAAACAACGATGAGGGCTTCAGTTCGGTCAAGTTTGAGAAACCGATCCATGAGTTTGCTTATCGGATGCTAACACACGGCACAGCAGTTTGTAATACCAGGAGGCTGGATTTTACAGCTCTGGAAAGGACTGTATTTTTGTCTTGATTATCGCAAAGTAATACTGGATCATGGACTTTCATGTATTTGATTGGCCAATAAGAGACTCACCGGACTACTTTGTCGACGGACTAGCCTTAATCAAATGAATTAGAGCGCTGAGCCAGTCTGAACGCGACCTTACACAAAAAAGACTCGGTGATTTCACTTTTATCACCTCACAAAATCTGTAGTGCTGGAAGTTTGCCGGCTCGTGGCGGGTTCCAATTCTTCGTGGCAAACTGGATATTACGAGAAAAGGCTTTGTTGTTGTTTCTGCTCATGCGGCAGAGCATTGGATGGTGCAACATGGGTAATATTAGCAGCCTCCTCCATTTTGGACTCTCTGGTGCTCTACAATCCCTTAAAGATCAGCCCTGATTCCAGTTGGTCAACGGCACAAATTTCAGCAGTACAAATCTGGTTTCCTATCAAGAAAATCCACTTTAGCTACTAACTGTGTCACCAACAGGAAGTGGCGGATGATGAATTCAGAAAAAAAGATTGAAGAGAAGAGGGAGGTTTGCATGAAGCCACAGTTCAGTTCCCTGCTGTCACACAATCGTCCGCTGAATTAACCAATGTTGATCTAAGCCAGTCAAATCGTCTTTTATTCCAGATTTCTGCTTAAAAAAACGCAGGAATTTAACAATATATTCATGCCTCAGACTCTTTCCTTTTGACCTGAGATAAACGAATGAACCACAATGGCGCCATTGTTTTCCCAACATGACAATGTAGCACTAGACACTCAAAGAATATGACAAACCAGCCCGCCTTGAGTACAGCCCCAGGAAATGCTCACAATGTTCAAATCAATCAACTAAGCATGACACATTTTACATGGCAAAAGATGAAGGCAAATTTAACATTCCTTAGTGACGGATCGGATGTTGTCCATCGTCCTTGCCTTTTATTTAGCTTGTGCGTATGTGTGTGTACATCATTGATTTCCCACATGCAGTATGTTCATCCATCCCTATATGAAGATGTGCGCATGTGGGCTTGAACAAAACCTGCGTCACAAATGCAAGTGTCAGGTCCTTTTGATTGCCTGTGCGTTTTCTTTTTTGTCTGCATGTGTATGTGTTTGTTGCACGACTGCCGGGGCGGCTAGGCCATATGGTACGCGCGGCAGACGATCCGTTCCAGCATCTCCTCAGAAACAGAAAGCGATCAGGTCTATCTTCAGGGAGGGACTCAGGGAGCATTCCCATAGAGCCTCATTAGGACTCTGGCAGTGAAGAGGAGGAGGAGGTGCAATGGAAGAGGCACCGAAGACAGGTGGCGGTGGAGGAGGGCTAGAACAGGATGTATAGGTATCTGGCGGTGAGAGAACAGAGATGGAGGAAAACAGATCTCCGGGGATAATCAAATGATGAGAATCCATTGCTACTTTCTGCTGCATTGAAAAGTGTTTTGTCGGCCAAGGTGGAGAGGGTAACTAGAGGAAGATGGTTAAAGCACACCTCCGGGCTATTGCCACTTTACATTTCTTACATTTTTACCACGCTTTCTCCATTCCTGCGCCTTTTTATTGCCCGCTTTAACCTCCTTCCTCTGTTTTATTAAATAATCTGGTCACCCACAAGCGTTGTCCATATTCTTTTCCCTTACACTTTCCAAACCATGATTTCATGGCTTTTTCGGTATTTCCTGGGATATTCCCAGATGCCCATGTGTACCATGAGATCTCCCAGCGTCTTACAAGCGGCAGGCTAGCACTCTTCAAAGGGGGAGAGGAGATCAAACACAGAGCCTCCGTGCATGGACGCTTTACTGCAGGAGGAAAGGCAGAGATAAAGAGAGGTGGGAAAATGTACAGAGGTGAGGTGGTAATGATAGGTAGTTAGGAAGATGGTGGCGCCCTTCTGTTCGTTGACACACGTGGGCGGGGTGTTGATTAGCGCAGAAATCATGCTGGGGTCGGTGCGGTTTCCATGCGCACATGTGGATATTATGCTTTCAGGTTCTGTGTTATAATTGGAGGGAGAAGGGCATAGCTGTGGTTAGTGGTTCAATTCCTGCTAATTTGGCATAACCAGACCTCGGGCTCTTCAAGCTCGCAGGAGTCGGAAGAAAGGTTAGTGTAGTTTGAGTAAATGCAGGTTTCACTTGACCCCGTGATTCATCCTCTGACCTACTGAGGTCGTCGGCTGTGTCACTGCTTTTAAAACGTGTGCTTAGCTGTCTTCCTCCCTCGATTTAAAGAGAATATGTGAGATTAAGTTCCCACTGTAAATATATGCATCTCTGGTGGTTTGAGGCAATTGTGATTCAACTAAACTTGATTTGGCTCAGATATCCTTTTGCAAAAAAGCACAGGGAAACAGGTATCCCAATTCTCAGTCACAAGTGCCAGATGAGGGGAAAATGAACTAAATCAAGAGAATAACTCCGCAATCTGTGCATTGTAATTGAGATTTAATAAGTCGCCTGGTTACACAACAAACAAAACAGGAAAGCCTCCTCTGCGGGGATCTGTAATGAGCCAATGACTTCCTCTCTGGCCGTATTAACTGATGTATGCTGTCAAGGCAATATGACACATGGCTATGCATTTTAAACCTCGTCTGCGAGGCAAAGTTCAAAGAACTGAATCTAAATTAGGAGAGTAATCACCGAGGCTGTGTCTGAAATGACTCCCTTGTTCACTCATTCACTACTTACTGTATAATAGATACTCATTAGATGAACAGTAAATTAAGATTTCAAACACTTGGTAATCATCATCACTTACAGGTTTAGTGTTGCACGAGCTATATGTTTGCATCTATAAAATACAGTGTTTGTAAGCGGATGGACACGACTTGTTTTTTGTTCCATTGTGGGATTTTTTAGGGCACTTTTTGGTGCATAAATTCCAAATTGGACAGATGAATAAATACTACTATCAAACACTAGGGGTGTATATCACGAGTTTCATCACAATCCGTATGATATCGATTATTTAGTCAACGATATGGTATGATGCTGACATCACAAAGTCTACTGTAAAGTCAGCCATTAACTTTTCTACCCTAGCCTTTTCCAAGTGGTATTATTGTTGCTGCCGCTGTCGGATCTCTTTTTGATTTCCTCAGTTACCACCAACACAGGACACGCGGCAATTTGTTTCCTAACAAACTGCGCAACGGAGACGGTGACAACATATTTTCTGTCCGTTGATTATCGTCATGGACAAGAAGAGCGATCTACTTGTTGATATATCATGAGCAGCATGGCTAACGCTAGCAGCCTGGCTAACGCTAGCAGCATGGCTAACGCTAGCAGCCTGGCTAACGCTAGCAGCATGGCTAACGCTAGCAAGCTAACGCTAGCAGCCTGGCTAACGCTGGCTGCCTGGCTAATGCTAGCAAGCTAACGCTAGCAGCCTGGCTAACGCTGCAGCCTGGCTAATGCTGGCAACCTGGCTAACGCTAGCTGCCTGGCTAACGCTAGCAGCCTGGCTAACCCTAGCAGCCTGGCTAACCCTAGCAGCCTGGCTAACGCTAGCAGCTGGGCTAATGCTAGCAGCCTGGCTAACGCTACTGTCCAAAGCAAGAAGAATCCCAAAGAAAAAGAAAACCCTGATCTCAGTGCTATGATAAATGCAGAATAACACACCAGGTAGTTTTAATAAGTAGGCAGGTGTTGTTACTGACTAAACTAGTTAGTAAGTATTTAGTTTTATCACTCTCCCTCTTTCTTTACCTCCTCTTTAGCCGGGTGGAGTTTCTACCGTTGACTCGGGTTGAATAGCCTCTTCATTAAAATGCTCTCTGGTAGGCAGTTATGCAGTATATAAGTCTTGGGCTTTTGTTATGAAAGGGAGAACGACTAGTTGGCAAACTGAATTGCATTGTAAAGCGAGGTTTATAGGGAACCAATCTAAGCACTGATGGTGTCATTATTCTGCAGCCATTACATTGTGCAATCAGCATTTACTTCATAATGATAAGTTAAAGCGAAAATGTTATCTGTTGGCAGTTTTTTTTTTTTATCCATTAAGAATTTCAAAATAAAGCCGTATCTTAAAGTGGATGAAATGTTTTAATGTTTTCAATTTGCATCGATATATTGGATCGTTAGATCGATGTATCATTGCGCCTAAATACGGTGGACTATAAAGTAATCGGGAGTGATTTTGAGCACAATCCAATTTTTTTATTGAAAAGCAGTTTTTGCAGTACACACATCGCCTCTAGTATATTTTTGTTTTGATGTTCAGGCTTTGTCATTATTCTCCTCTGACTAGACCCAGAGAGTCCTCTGCAAAATAGATATTTAATGTCTCCACTTTGACGTTTGTGTGTGTGTGTAGTGGAACTAAGGAGAGGAGATTGTGTGTGATTATGTGTTTGAGCATAACCGAGAAACCAGAGGAATCTTCAGAGAAGCCTTTGCTTTGAGTGTTATGAGAGACTCACTGTTCTGCCGCTGCTGCTGTTAGCTATTCCTCCCAGACCTGAACAGCATGAGGCCAGTAGCTCTATACTGTGTGTGCTGTGTGTATCTCAGCATGTATCTCTGCTTCAGACTGAGAAAAACCTTTGTGCTTGTGTATATGTGTGGTGGACTGAAAAAGGTTATATGCCTGTGTGTGTGTGTGTGTGT
>CALSBV010012213.1:13780270-13800875 GCA_943590825.1 Bovichtus diacanthus | reverse complement strand
CTCTCTCTCTCTCTCTCCCCCTCCCCTCTCTCTCTGTCTCTCTTTCTCTGTCTCTCTGTCTCTCTCTCTGTCTCTCTCTCTGTCTCTCTCTCTGTCTCTGTGTCTCTATCTCTCTCTCTCTCTCTCTCCCCCTCCCCTCTCTCTCTCTCTGTCTCTCTGTCTCTGTGTCTCTGTCTCTCTCTCTCTCTCTCTCTGTCTGTCTGTCTGTCTCTCTCTCTCTCTCTCTGTCTGTCTGTCTCTCTCTCTCTCTCTCTGTCTGTCTGTCTCTCTCTTTCTGTCTCTCTCTCTCTCTGTCTGTCTCTCTCTCTCTCTCTCTCTCTCTCTCTCTCTCTCTCTCATATAAGTGAATAAGAGACAGACTTTTACATTTTTAATTTGTATCTATTAAAGTCATGGAGTCTATATCTACACTTCCAGAACAGGGAGCTGGTGAGTGTAACAAGGTGTTTAAAGATCACATGTAGTAAAAGGCCACAGGTCAAGAGTCACGAGAAGAATTTCTGGAACCAATTACGTGTCCCGGCCCGCTTTACAAGATAAGACCAAAGCAGCTAAAACCTCTGATGCTGTGATTTCGCACTAACCTGACTATAATGGGAGGTGGATCTGCCCTCAGAATCTTTAGCGCTAACAGGCAGATGAAGTAGAAAACCGGTTAATTGGCAGCCTCCTCATCCACGCTGCTGCAGATCTCTGCAGATATCAGAGTCTTTGTACAAGCAAACGGCGCTAAACAAAGCTCAAAGCGCGAGGCTGCGTTACATTAACAAACCATTCAAGTTGTGAAGCTTCGACAGAAACGGAGGCGCCATAGTTTTAGAGCAGGGGACAGTAACTTTAACTTCCCACAATAAATGCAGAAGTCCTAAATGCTGATGGGACTTTACAGCACTTATTACCAGCCGCTCTATAACGGAAGCAATAATGAAAGTACAATATATGACATTTATTTCATGTGCTTCAGGCGAGAAATTTGATGTCAGCAGCACTGACTCCGAAGCGCTGTGCACATATGTACACATCCACTGTTTGATCTTTGCGTATGTGAATAACTTTGTAACGGCGGCATCAATTATAACGACCAGCTTGTTGAATAACTAGGTTATGTCTGTACATATGTCCTTGTATTTATAGTTTTCTGCTGTTGACATGACCTACTTAGACGAGAGATTTGGTATTTGAAGTTGTGTTTCTCAACTACAAAAAGCAGATGTTTGATGCTATGTTGTGTTATTTGCTTTTTGATAGAAATGTGTCTGTAGCACAGATTACCAAAAACTGTCAACTACTCAAAATTGGCATAAAATGTCTGGTCAGATTTAATTTTATTTATTTTCTGATGAGACAGTTTGTATTTTAAATTAAAAACTTAACTTACTAACAATTTTAGAAAGACGATTATTAATTAGGTTAAGTATAAGTTAAGGTTAAGCCTGTATTTTGAATATAATACCTTATCAATCAACATATATGCATCCATACAATACCATAACATTTGTATGGTCTCTAGTTAGGACTCACAAAACACACACTTGCATCATGTTTACACACATTTAAGATGTTGAGGACGTTTCCCTTTCTCCTTTATTAAGGTAAGAAAGGGTCTTGTAGGGAAAGTACGTACAAAGGTCACATATTTTTTCTATTATTTGATATCAATACTGAAACTCATGCTTTCGTATCAGCAGTAAACGATGCCACACAATACTGTTTGTGCTCTGAAGAAGTTTGAGCGGTAAATTGGCCGCGTTTGACACTTAGAAAAAGTGTTTGTTTGGTCAGTAGTGTCCGCAGGAACATCTGCTAAAAACATACTGTAGCTTGCTGGGTGAAAAGGCACCGAGATGCGTAACCGCAAGAGGTACAATGTCGGTCAAAGAGCATCTGAGTGGGTGAAGTGAAACACTACTTTCCGGTTTCAGCTCATTAGAATTCTGTGGTTGTGATTATTTCATGCTGTTTCGCAGCTACAGTGGAAAATAATCCAGTTAATCTGAAACTAATCTAATTATGTAGCATCTCGCTTACAAAACGAAAATGCTAGTCTGATCTGATAATGCTGTGTGTTTTAGTAATTAATCGAAAGCGCAAACATTGTTCCGAGCCGGCCTCTCTGTTCCTGTAGATAACTGCAGGTCCAGCATCGCCTCTGCGGATGATTTCCTCTCCCATCTTTCCTCTCTCACATGCTGCAGCCCACGCAGACTTCCCTCTCCGGTTTGACACCTGAATGTGCAGGTTTCATCTGTTGCATTATCTAAAGAAAGTGGTGGGTGGAAGGAAGAAGTGCAGCAGCTCTTGAACAGGCACAGACGAAGATGCACACGCGCGGCGAGGAGAAGACAAAATGTCAGGGCTGGTTGTGGGAGACAACTGCTCCCGGGCGCTGCTGCCGGCAGAGAGGCTGCTTGTGGTGTAGGGTTGCGGCAGAAGACCGCCGCGCTTAAATCCACTTAAAATGTCAAAACACCTGAGGGGGGTGAGGGCTGTGCCTGGACCTGACAACTATCAACCTTTCTCTGCCTCACACACTCTGACAAAAACTGGTTGGAAACCTCAGTGATAACTGTGTAACCTTTTCAGAAAGCACTTTGCCCTTTTATTTGTTTTCAAATCACATTCTTTTCTCTTTTGCTTTACACCAACATGAATTTCGGCGGTGCATATTCCCCTTCGGGACACTTTAGGTGGTGTGCTGGTGAATTGTGTGGCTGGTGTACGTCTCTGCCGCCACACGGCACTGTACTCGCCACCGAAGAGCCCAATAAACACAGCGAGCACATATTTCAAAAGAGCAAAACTATTAAGGTTCCCATTAAGGCTCCTTTAGGCTTTGTTCTGTCTGATATATTCCCTCCATGTTAATTGACAGAAGCTAGCTTGATATTTAGTGGCCATGAATTTCCGACAATGCGCTCTGCACTCACTGGCGTGGCATTTAACAAAGCCTTAGAGCAGAAGTGCTGCTCATCGTTCAGCGCTCGGTGCAGCTGTTCCCAGCGCCGCAAAGATTTATGGGAGGCCTAATCCAGGTGACTGGGTACCGTTGTATGATTTTCTTTGGCACGGTATGTGACGTGTTTAAAGGTTCGGAGCTTTGCTGTTGTTGGGAGATGTATAAATGCCAGACAGTGGCCTCGCTTTTATCCAAATAGTCGGATGCCCAGACGGACAGAAACGTCCTGTTGAAAATTCAAAAAGGCAGTGAATAATGTTTATGTTTATTGTTGCAAAAGCTGAAAGGATTAGTCTTTCAAAAAAATGAATTTGAGAATTATTTTGAATTTGAATATAATTTTATTTTGGTGGCAGGTTTTTCAGGCAAAAATGTCAAACATTCTTTGCTTTCAGCTTCTAAAATGTGAGGAGATTTTTTTTTTTGTCGTCTCTCCATCCATAAGCTTTATCTGCTTTATCAGTTGCAGGGCCTATATATTAACTGAATACCTTTTTCAGACTGTCGGATGAAACCAACAGTTTGTGTCATGAAGAGCTCTGGGAAGTTCTCCTTGTCATTTTCCACCATTTCATGACACTTTCTAAAGACGTAGATTATCTAAGATCAGCCAAAAGGGGTTTGTGGTATAAACTAAAATAGAAGATAGTGAAAGATGCCCATCGCACGCTCCCACCGCTTAAGGTAGTTATTGTTATTATTCATCAACTAAATCATCAACACAACTCACTCATCTGCGGTTTCCCCCCAATTTGTCTTCAAGCTTCCAGGAAAATCCCTGGTTCTTCTTTCTGAAAATGAAACGGCAGAATTTGTTTTTTCTGTTTGCCTGCTCACCACAATATGGTACCCACAGCCCTCCCCTCTCCACACACACACACACACACTTCCGGCATGTGTCAGAAACCAGAAATGCTGCTTCTTCTAGCGTGCCCATTCCCTGTCATCTGACGGGTTCACTGTAAACCACACGAGGCCACGTTAGCCTCCTCAGCGAGCTGAATTTCTTTTCTTTCTTCCTGTTTTAACCGCAGGAAATTTTCCCGTCACCGCAGGCCCTCCGAGCGGCTGACTGAATGTCTGACTGAACGGCTGCCTGGCTGACTTTAAAAGGGACTTTCAGACCTTAGGCTGCTGCTAAGTGTCCTCAGCTTACAGTAATTGGTAGGCTTAGGGCTCCCTCTCCCAAAAAGACATTTAGGAATATTTACAGTAAGGAGCGATCGGTCCCTGGAAAGACTGTTGGGAGTGTGTGAGAGAGAACGAGCACCGTTAATATGTCCCTGAAGAGGTGTTGGTGTTAAAGATGCCGTGTGTAACATTTAAAACCTCAAAGATATTACCACAATTAACATAATAATTGCTTGTAAGAGACGCAAAGAAAGGCTACGTGTGTGAACCTGCGTTGCCCGTCAGATATTGTTGCGGCACACTTCTGTTTACCTTGTTGGAGGCATGTTCACTGTTATCAAAAGCTGTCACAATCACTTCCCTTCTAATCAGCGTGTGCTTTTAAAAAAAAAGAAGTGATCGCTCTAAAACCACAGTTTACAGTAAGCTGGTTAGTAATCTGAGTATTTCCATTCATCATGCGCACTGTTGTCAAACCATTTAGTGTCATATTTTGATATTTTAATAGAAACGCAACCCTGTCTGTTGAGCAGAGTTCTTTTTGGCAGCACCTCTGGACTGCAGGCAGGGACAGGCTCGGAGGTGAGAACACAGACATGTTTTCCTCTCCAAATACTCTGTTGGTGGTCCACACTGAAAGATCTCGAAAAACTATTGGATGGATTGTGATTGAACTTGGTACAGACGTTCATGGTCCTCATAGGATACATCCCAGTGACTTTGCTGGTGGTTCAGAATGAAATATCTTGACAACTATTTAATTGATTGCTGTGATCTTTGATACTGTTATTCAAGGTCCCCAGAGGATCATTTCCTATCATTTGCCTCCCTGATTAATGACATTCCCACCAGCATACTTTGTGTTCTGCGCTAATTAGCGAATGTTAGCATGCTGATCCAGGGGAATATAACCAGCATGTCATTGTCACTGTGAGCATGGCTATTTTTTTTATATATATTTGATACACCAATAAGCAGTTGGGTTGCTGAGAACTAACAAGTAATTTAAAAAAAAAAAAAGTAAACTCAGGTAGCCTAATTGTAAAATACATTTCTAGAATTGTTCCATTCGTTCATGGTGCCTTGCTGCTTTCCTCCATTTTGCATAAGCGATGAGTGCAACTCGTATCTAGTTTACGTTGGGCAGCAGGTCACTAGGTGGAGCAGAGTGACATGTTGTGGAAGTCTCCTGCGGGAGTACACGGCACGGCGTGTTGCACATGGTCACATACAGTGTTACATTCAGCCAGATCAATACACAACAAATACTTCATTTATTTTCCACTTTCAAGCAGTAGATTGGATTTCAAATACAAAGTGATGGTCCTGATTTCTTTTACATGCACAAGCATAAAATTTGTAAAGGTCAAGGTGTACAGTATATGCCCAAGTAATCCGGCTTCTCCAGCAGGCATCTATCTGTGTTGACAAGGTTTATCTTAGTCCTTTTAACCTGTAAAAGGAAGCCAGGCTTCCCGCTCGCATGTTTGTGAAATCAGGTTACTGCTGAAAGTGAGGAATAATGAGATTGCTGTAGTGCATATAACCTCTCTCCGCGGCGCTCAGGGCAAGTAGCAACATCCTCTTTGCAACAGGAAGGAACAGGCTGGGAAATGTGGATGCCATTTCTAAAAGAATGAATAAAAAAAAACTACCATCTCAGGCGTTTTTATCTTATTCAGCCCGGCACACTCTGCTTCCCACCCAGCCCACTCCCAATGCACCCTCGTGTTTGACTCGTGCCTTTGGGTTTTTGATGTACACCCCCGAGGGGAGGTGAGAGGATGAGTTAATGTGCACCTTTGGAAGCCTGCAGACAGGAATGGGAGGAAATAAAATGATGCGAGTTGTAGTGAAGGGTCACCCCTGTCATGTGGAGCACTTGCAAGGAGGCCCACATGCTGGTTTCACTCTTTCTAATTGGGTTGTTCACAGGTTCCTGGTTTCCCACAGGGGGTGTTCTGTCTCTTTGCTACAAGTGGTAAAGGAGCAGAATATATGAGGCCGGAGAGCGTGAGGAGAAAGAGAAGAAGAGGGGTTAAAAGTGAAGGTCCAGAAGGGGATTAGAGGAGGAAACGAGAGGATGAAATGGCTACAGGGGGAATAGAATGTAAAAGACAGAAAAGGGGGGAATAATAGGAAGAATAGTGCAGGAAGAAAAAAGGAAGAGCTGGCCTCTTCTTTGTCAAAATGGGGGAAATGTAAAAAAAGAAACAAGAGGAGAGGATTGAGAAAAAGAAGAACAGATAAAGTGGAGCAGAGGGTGTTTTGCCCAGAGGAGTGCGAGGTGGATTTGTTAAGGCATACTCCCGGCATCAACCTGTTTGAGCCGAACAAGAGAGAGCAGCTTAGCTCGCCGTAGGAGAGGTTACAAGTGCTGAACTCACACTAATCAAGCTTTCTCCTTTTCTCCCTCTCTCTCTCTCCCTTCTCCCTGCGCCGCCCGTCATCCACACCGATCATCTAGGTAAGAAAACCCTTTTTTCCTCTTCTTCCTGCGCGCTTGTGTTTGTGTGCTGTGTTAAATGTGTGGGAGGCTGGGTGGGGCGTGAGAACTGGCGAGGGTGGCAGAGCGAGCATGCTCGGCATATCAATGATGCCCCGATGCAGGCACAAACCGCTCCCGAACATATAGCACACATGTTTAAATAAGAGGCAGGGTTCCTGTCAAAGAGCCACCGTTGTGCCTCTCATGGAGCTCTTTCAGCTGACTGAATAAAGAGACACTTCCTTCATTCGTCGTCTGCCAAAAAGAGAGATTATCTGCTCAAATGTAAAGAAGGAGAGAACAGAGAGGGAGAATAAACTCTTAGAGACAAAGGGGAGACTGAATGGAAGTGCACATTTGTGTCTGTTAAAAAGTTGAACTGGAATTTGAATCCCGTACACTTTCTGTGGAGGGAAATCAAAAAGGATACTGCAGCTATTGTGCGTGGTTTTAAATGTGTCAGAAAAAAAGAAGGAGATAAAACCGTTTTTGGACATATTTTTGAGATATTTGACAGTTATTTGAGAGCTGGTGTCTCTGTCAACTTGCATGGTGTGCTACCAACAAAGCACTGTGTAGCAGGGCTGCAGTAAATAAACAGATATTAGTTCTGCCTTTCTGCTACTCTCAGTATCCTGCTAAAACAAAACGAATTGCACGTTGAATTAAAAAAATTAAAATAAAGAAGAATGTATTTCAAAATAGTTTTTATCGAACTTTGAACTGAACACAAAAGGCCCCGATAAAAAAAGAAAGAATGATACTTACCTTTTTTTAAAGTGCACTTTTCTACTGATACTCTTCCAACTAACAAAAAAAAACATCCCCGAGTGAAATATCGCAGTCTTGACATTGCGGTGATGATTAAAACGCACCTATATCGTCCAGCTCTATTGTACAGCCTACAAACATTAACAACAGATAGTTTTCCCACCTTTTTTTTTCAACGAGCCCTCACAGGAACACGTAGCCCTGTAACCTCGACACAAAGAGCTCAAATCACAGACGGCAGAAAAGCACCAGTGCATGCTGGAGGAAACGACGCCAACGTGTGTATTTGTATGCATGTACTGTATACAGCTCGCAAATGAACAACCTTCATCGCTCACAGAGGAAAAGACAGCGTCCACAATTAACATACACATTTGCTCACTTGCCCACACAATGGTTAATAAAGTAGACTGTATTATTGCGCATTATACTCATGCCTGGTTAACTCCCGCCCACTTGTTTGGGTGCAGCAATTCAGACGCACATTTGCATATAAACTAAATGCAAAGGGCAGCATCTTCCCTGCCTGGAGTTGATATAACAGAGGTGTCGCCAATAACGGGGCAAAAGATCAAAACGCTCTCTCCATCCCTTCCTCCCACCACCCTGTCCGTCCTCTAAAACACTACCTGTGTTCCTCCCCTCCTTCTCTCTCCTGTGTGGGGTCTGTTGGTTGTTTATAGCAGCCGGTGGGAGGCTGTTTGGTCTGCTCTCTGTGGACTGTTTGCAGACAAACAAAGCTTTGAAGGCCGCCGCACTCTCTCCCACGCCGGTTGCTGGAAACGTTGCGGCGTCCACTGTTTTGACTGGAGAGAGGGCGTCCTCACCCCACTGAGGAGGAGGAGGAGGAGGAAGGATGTGAGAGTGCGTGCGTGTGTGAGACAGTTTATGTGGTCTCCAAGTGTTTAGCCGTTAGTAAGGGCCAATTTTCAATGTCATTACCATTTTGTTTATCGCCCTCCATCTCCCACAGATGCTTATAAACCGATCGCACCAGGAGGCGTGCTAGCCTTGCTAGCTTACTTGTACTGAGGAAGAGGGTGAATAGTGAAGAAGCACATGACACAACTGTCCTTGAAAAAATGAATAAAACTCTGTACAGAAAAGAAAAATGGGTGCTCTTTCAAATTTGTATTTGGAACCAAGAAAAATGTTCAAATAACGAGCTAACCTCGCTGCAAAATGTGACATTGTTCAGTGCTCGGCTGCTAGCACACATGCTAGCACACACACGTGGCAGTGCTAGCCTTCTCCCCCGAACACGTTTCTCGTGGTGGTCATAGCCGTCCGTCGAGCCTCTCCCCTTCTTCACCTGCTCCCCCACTTCTTCCCTTCCTTCTCCCCCTTTCACTGCGGTGAATAATGAACTTTTCCCTCATTCTTTATCTCGCTCTCACACTCTTCCCCTCCCGCCCCTTCCCTCCCTCCCTCTCCCATCCACCCCTCTCTCTCCCAGTCCCCCCTTCCCCGTTCAATAAACTCCCGACTTCATTTGCCACAGTGTTGCAGCAGGCTGTTTGGCAGACCTGACGGCCCTGTCGCACAGCGCCGACGGTTGAATGCGGCGCACCGAGCACACTGGCTGCATTGTGCTTTTGATGAGGCCCGACATCTTAGTCCCTCGAGGGCCTGCGTGTGTGCGACTGTGTGTATGCGTTGGTGATGGCGAGGGCATGCCTGTGTGTGCACACATCGTGGACTTTAACACACACACACACACACACACACACACACACGGAGGCAAACGCGCCATATTGTGTGCACTCCAGCACCTTTCGCAGTTACATTAGCCTCCCAACGGCTGACACAGCGGTGTGGAGGTATTTATTAATGCCCGTCGGGATAACGTGTTGAATGATAAACAGGACGGGTCAGGGTCTGATCGATACTCAGGCACTACTCCGATATACATCCGCTGCTGGTCAAGGCGGATCTCGCTCCGTATCCATCTCCACCTCTCACTGTAAAGCCTTAAATCTTCGGCCACTCTACACCCGCTCTGCCTGCCAAAAGTCAGAATAACTCTTCTTGCCCTGTTTAATGGTTTAACTACTTTAAAGAAAAGGGCATGGCTTCCTATTGTCTCTCACTCTTTAATCATATTAAGTGCTGGCCAAGAACGACAGCTCCATTTTTTGATGTGCACTAAAACAAGCTTCATTTCTCAAGTGCTTAAGTGCCCACTCATCATCTCGCGTCCTTTTCTTATGTAGTAGACGCTCGTGGCCTCGTTGTGTCTGTAATTTTACGCAAATACGAACCACTCCTTCTCACGCAGGGCACAACTACATGCGCTCTTATTGTCTGGTTTCACTCAGTGTTTCTCCCTTTCTCTCACACACACACACACACACACACACACAGAGAGAACCTTCTTCCCACCTGATTGCTTTCCCATTTTTCTTGCCGAGAGATTAATGGTTATGGGAATGTTGGAGACAGGCTATTACCATGTCCTGTTTGAACTCATCAGTCAGACAAAGTGGTCGAGGTGGTGGCGGCGACATTTGCAGGCCTTTGCCGCGACATACTCCCCTCCTACATGCCTCCCCTGCTCTCGCCCGTGTCACCCTGCTCCGGTGGCTGCCCGCTCTCCCACACTGCCTTGTTTTTCACCAGCATTAGGCGGCAGCGCCGTTCTCACTCTGCCGCTTTGAGTTTTTCCCCATTTGACTGGAGGCTGGATGAGAAGCACGCGCTGCCCTGCAGAGAATCACGCTTACTCCACGCTACTCCGAGTCACTTTAGTCACACTGCACGTGTACAGTGTAACAGATGTACAGGAATTTGCTTTTGGGTATTTTTTTGTGACATAATACTTCTTGGCACATGTTGCACTTTTTAAAAATTATTTTAATGAGCTCTTAGGAATACAAACGCTGATTTTATTTGTGCTGCCCTGCCACCTTCAGAATGGAATGCATGCTGTATAGAGCCGAAACAATTAGCGGATTCATTAATTGATCAAGAACTATTTTGATAGTTGATTAGTCGTTTTTCAAGCAAAAAGTCAAAACAACACCTGGTTCCAGCTGCTCTCATGTGAGCACGAGCTGCTTTTCTCTGTTTTATTTTACCGTAAAGTAGATCTTTCTGTTGGTCGGACAAAACAAGACACTTTGGGCATTTAAAATAAAGAAAAAAACAAAACAATTTTCAGTCATTTTATAGACCCAAAAAAAAGAGATTAAACAATTAATCAAGGAAATAATTAGCAGATCAATCGATACGTAATACGTAGTTGCTACAATAATATAGATTTACCTTTGCTGGGAGCAATTAATCAAATAAGTGTGTGTGTTTTTAGTGCAGCCTCACTGCAAAAGAGTCCGTCAGGGTGGACAAGCGGACAATAGGAACACACGAACAATTAAATGATATCCAATTAAAAAAGAGAGCTAAAAAATTACCTTTTGCAAAGCTTTGATATATTTTTTGTTGAGGCTGTCTAACGTATTTTTTTTTTTTTTGTCAAGAGAAACAAACTAATTACAGAACATGACAGGGCTTGTGTTTGCTCCATGACGCTTTGCTTCTGCCCTTGCCTCTTTTTTAAATTTTTTTCTCATCTTTCTATCACATTTTTTTTTTTCCTTTTTTGTAAAACACATTCAGTGATTTATTTTTTTTCCCCTCCCTTTGCTTTCACAGCGTTGCCCTTCATCCTTGTGTATCTCTGTAAATAAGCAAACGATGCTTAAATTGTTGCTGCCTCCGGAATAATTCTCCCAGAGATGTGATGTAAACTGTCGTGGCCACTTCCTGCAGCAGTGACTGTTATAGATGCAAGGAAAGAGTTTAGAGCGCTTCTTTGTATGGCTTGTTATTGTATAGCAAGGAAGGCGGTCCCACTTTCCTCCCTTGTCCCTGAACTTCCTCAGTGGGCTCTTTCGCCGAGGGACAACAGCTGTCAGAGCCTTTCCGTTGAGGTTTGATCTCTCTTCTTTCCCACTGTACCACACACACACACACACACTCGCGTACAATGTACTGTCAAGCCTCCCTGTCCCATTACTATAAATTTAATTAGAAGTGACTGTGCTTTGGTTTGAGATGTATAGAGAGGAGACAGCAGTCAGCAGTGCTCGCTGCATTGTGTTCAGTAGATGAGGGATATCTCACCAGCGCCAGCTCGGCCAACACAAGTAATGAATCCCGCGCAGCTCAAAGGATCATCCTGACATTGTTAGAGCCCATATATTTCCTTTTTGGCCTGTGTAGTTCACAATAGGTGGCTGGTTTTCTGCCCGTCTTGTCATAAGAATATTGTTTTATAAGCTTCCGCGGTCGGCGCATGCTGGCTGGCCTCAGTCTTGGCCGGCGGTTGGTTATCACGCCTGAGCCGAAGCCACGGCATCCGTTTCACCTCGGCACGCCTGCCACCAAGCCTGAATTCCACACTTATCTACAGGCAGCAGAATGGGTCTCAAGGGACAGGAGAGAGTGGGGAATTTACTCCCCGAAGCTCATAAGCCGGCCCCCTCCCGCCCCCCACACAGATGTGTTCAAGGAGTGCAGCATTAGCCGGTGGAGTAGCCATGTATGTTCTTGAGTACATATCAAAACCTTCCAGAGAGCTTCTTTTCCTGCCCCGTCCTCTCCCTCTCTCTCTCTCTCTCCCTCTCCTCGTCTTTACTCTTCCTCTGACACTCCTCTGCTCGCGGTGCGTTGGAGCAAGGCTGTTGATAGGGGTGTGTGCCCACTGATAAGTAAACACCCTCGAGGGGCTTACGGCGAAAAACGCTGCTGAATATTCCCTCCATTGTGTTGCGGAGCTAACTCCGGCATAACCGGCTGTCAGCTGGTCGGCGTAAACAGATAACCGAACCAATCCCGGAGCCACGTTGACTGTTAAGTAGCCGAGTGTGGCGAGTGGATATTAGGGTGTCCTGTTTAGCAAGCGTGGCACATCTGAAGGCTTGTTGTGCTTCAGTCAACACTGTGCCGTTTGTCATCCCTTGGGAGGGCTCATCTAAGAATCGGGGCTGCCTGACAAGTCACATTGAGTGAGATAGTGGGAGAAGGGTGGTGAGCAATGCCAGATTGGCTTCCAAAAAGCCTGATATGCAGAGCGCAGGGAGAGAGCGGCTGTTAACAGCAGTGTTACAGGTGTCATTCATTGGAGCAAGGGCTAGTTTTCAGCTGTGATCCGGGCTTGCTTTGACTGATAGACGCGCTTCTGATCAGGCGCCATTATCTGAAATGCGAGTGTAGCATGTCTGTTATATCTCCAAACTTTACAAAATAGGAGAACAAACATTGACCTTGAATTTTCCACTGATGTCACCGTTGGAGTCTGGCATCTTGGGGCTGCTTTCACACCTAATCTTCTTTTTGCCTGTTTCTTTAGTTATTCAGACTGAGGTAGTGCAGACAAAACACCCACGCCGACTAACCTAAAGAAGTGCATTTTTGGTCCACTTCCAATCACATTACGATGTGGTTGGTTTTGCCGACACCTGAATTCAAAAGCTAAAGCGCTGTTAAATTTACACGATGTATTTAGTGACGCTCGGGAACTGTCAAGGAGAGGACATGATCACTGATCCGAAAGCAATACGTATCAAACAAAGTGAGTTTCGTAAGGACGTGGACGAAGAAACGGTATTATTGTGGGTATGTCACGTGTGGCCTATACCAAAGCCTCTAAATAAGGTTGTATCAGAGCCGATCCGTTGGATGGGATTGGTACATACACAGCTAATAGCCACCAATTTCAACGCATAAAACCCAGTGAAGCGCAGCACAAGTTCTCTGTCAATCACCGGAACGAGCCATGTGTAACTGATGCAGGATGACAAAAGCTGTCTGAGACTTACCTGTTAGTCCATTTGAATTTTCATCTTCCAACTCTCAGTTCGTTTATAATGAGAGTGTGAACACAAAACAAAGCTGTATCATTTAGTCTCTTTGTTTGGGACCAAGTGATCTGAACTACAGGTGTGGAAGTGTTTAACCATGAGTACCGTGGTCGCACTCTTCATTGATAGCCTGGTCACAGATCCTGAGTTTTATTTTTATAACCAAATACCAAATGCATAGCTGCAGCTCCTAATCAAATCCCGGCTCCGAGTGTGAGTCTCGTCGCCCCTCTGGAGGAAAGGCGACACATTGAGATACGTGGCACAAATGTCTATAGGACGCGTTGAACAAATGTCCAATAGGTCCCCACAGGACCCCCTATGGAGCTTGTGTCTCGCTGCCTGAGATTGTTTTGTGTATGTTTGCGTCTTTCTCCTCTTCCCCCCACCCCACCCAGTCCTTGTTTAGCTCGTCTCTGTCTGTCTCCTTGACCACCGCGCCCTGCTCTTCCCTTCCACAAAAGCGTTCGTCGGTCTGTCTCAGCCATTTCCCAGCGAAGGTCTGTGGGCCGCGGAATCCCCTTCAGAGTGGGTCTCTATCTGGAGCTGTGCCAGCGGTAGGAGAGGCCTGATTTTTTAAAAGGACCCTCTGTAGACCCGCTGTCAAGCACAGAGAGAGGCAGACCCTGAGGCTGGCACGGAGAGGCCAACAAAAACTGCTGGCCTCTATCGCATTCTCCCACTCTTGTTCATTCATTTCCGCTCTCAGTCCGTGTGATTCCATCTCTCCCGCTCATCTGCTTCCTGTTTTGTCTCGTTTGCGGTGTGTCGTAACACTGAATTAACCTGCGTATTTACTTTATTGCACAGGCAGTGGAGCTGAAACCACTCACATATGGCGTGTCTTTAGTTTTTTAATTGCAACTGTGCTGCTGAAGGTTGTTGATATAAATAAGGAGAATGAATTAAAGAACTTTTTTTTTTTTTTTTCTTTATAATGAGTTCATTTAAATTTTTGGCATCAATTTTATACATGAAGTTTTTTTTACTCAAGTGTCTTGGGTTGTTCTTTAATACTAGATTTAATAATAGAAGGGGGTATTTTCCACTTGGGATACTTTTGTATGCTGTAGCTGTGGTTAAAAACATGAGCAATACAACACTATCCTTGATGATTACAATATCTTTATCCTTTTCTGTTTTTTCTTTGACCCAGATTCACGGTTGCCTTGTTTAAGATCATGAACGACTCCTTTTTAGAAAACATCATGCCTTTGTAGTTTTGTTTTTTGCCGTTTCAAGTGCTATAGAAATGACAGGAGTCCCTTCTATTTTAATTTGCATCGAGTGAGTGTCGGCTGAGTGATGAGCCAATTAAGCCGAGCTGCCGAGGTAGTCTGATTACTGGAGCTTACCGCGACGATACGGCCTAATTCGGCTGTAATGAGCATAGCTGAGGAAGCTGGCATTACTCACTTTAAAACCCTCCTTGAAAGATGAGCTCATTCTGTGTACTGTTTTAGGAGAACCTGGGGTTCTCAGATACCCGCCAAGTCCATAAAAAGTCATTGTTCATCCTCAAAAGTCGGTGTTATTGTCATAACACAGTGAATCACGAATCAGGCGGCACCCATTGTGTCATGCTCAAAGTACGTCTGGAAAAGCTGAGTGGGAGCTTTGTTAAAAGCAGCACACGGAATCAGATGTGTGCGTGCGGACATGGATACTGTCTGTGCCCGTGAACACACACCGCTTGGACACAAGTTGGGGGCTTTTTTTATGATATGATTTCAGGCCGACCTTGGTCTGATACATTAAAAGAATTAGGACAAATGAGCTAACAGTAAAAGCTTGTAAAAGCGTTCGTGGATAAAGGAGCTATAAAACTTTTACACAAAGGGACACGATGATAAATGAGCTCCATGGTCGTATTATTATACTGCATGTTCTCAATTAAGCAAATATAGTGACTATACAGAAGAACCTTTCGGGAGTTTTTAACATAATTTATGGCGATCTCACGGAGTAACGGGTAGTTTTTTTAACACCGAGTGTGTCGCTGATGTCATTCAATCTCTTCCCGTTGTATTTAAGTTGATTAGTGAGTTAATTAATTTCCAAATATAATTAACATGTAATTGGATTACCACTCAATCTATTTTATTAAAGGGAACATGCCATAATCACATCCCATGTTGCTTTGTTACCTCATGTGAATTATGATTGAATACAACAAAGTACATTTACTCAAGTACTGTACGTGCGTCCAATTTTGACTTACTTGTACTTTGAGTATTGCCATTTTATGCTTCTTTATACTTCTACTTTTACTACATTTTGGAGGGCAATATTAAACTTTAGATGCTCTTTATTAAAAAAAAAATAAATAAATAAAAATAAATAAGAAGACTACATTTTGCTGCATTTCTTTAAAACTCTGTTTGTTATTCATAATATTCTGCGAGGACTCTGGGCTGTCTATAATAAAAGCATCTCATTTCACATTTCTTTATGCCATGGTGCTTTGTAATAAACTTGAGGCAGAGCTACACCGAATCAGCATCGGCCAATATCCTCTACAGCTCCTCAGGTATCCATATACAACAGCACACAGCAGCGTACAAATATTGAAACACAGATTAATTTCCTCCGCCGTTACCGTATACTCGCACTCCACCCCATGGTGCCAGTAACACGATATCTCCCTGCCTGTCAGCGGAGAACCTTCCACGCTATAAAGGACGGCGGACAGATGGTGCTTTAGACAGAGTTAGCGCTCCATCAGCATCCCATGACTGATATCAACTGATGCATTGCCATGCCCAAGGAGCTCGGGAGGTGGAGTACCTTCTTTGACTTATTAGCGGCGAATCAGCGCAGCTCAAACACACGTTAACGGTTTGCCCCTTTCCCATCTTAAGCAGAAAAAAGGCCCACTTGCGAGTGTTAAACATTAATCACAGTCTGTCTACAAGGCCTTCGCTGGAGAGATAGCGGAGAAGACCCTCTAAGCCTCTTGAAGCGTACGAGTAAAGCAAGGCCTCGTGGGCGCCCTCGGGTGTTTTCATGCACCCTAATTAATCCTATATTCGCCGGAAATGTTCACTGGCTTTCTTCTCGGCCCATTCCCTGTGGTGTTAGTCTCATTCTCCTTCTGTATATTTGCTGTATATTTTCCCTCTCTCTCTCCCGAGCATCAGAGGGTCCCCAAGGGAGTTAGATTTCCCACACAAATAGTCATAAAGAAGACTGATGAGATCTCAGCTTCCACAGCAAGAGGAAAGACATTAACGGCAGGCAGTGCCATCAGCCAATGGCTAATGTGTACCTACAGCTAAACAACGCTTTCATTTCAGTTATCTATATATATTTATATATATATATTCCATAGCTCAGAGGAAAGGAAAGGGTAATGTTACATAAAAGATGGACGATTGTGAAAATGAAGCATTTAGTAGAAAAAAAAAAAGAAGAAAAAATCTGACAAAGTAAGTGTTAACTCTGCTTTAATGAATAAACCTTAGATGTGGTTAATGTGAGAAAAGTGCAGCCGTGGAACATATTTTACATCTTTTTCATTGAAGGATTACTCTGGAACACTTTAATCGTTCTGGGAAATGTCGTTATTCACCTTCTTGAAGGTATCGATACACTTGAGTATCGCGGTGTTATGCTACTATATTGATTCTCAAAAACACTAGGGATTTTTAGCTAATAGCTTACATGCAAAGCTTCGTGGCAGCAGTGGATCACATTGCATGGGCTATGACGCCGGATGTTCCAGGTCATGGAAGATCTGAGATCTGCTCTGATTGCAGAAAACATTATTTTTTTCTCAGATTTTGTCCATATGGTGGTTGTGCTCTTTATTCTATGACAGTTTTTCTAAAATTAGCTTAGCTTACAGTATCACGATATATTAAATCATGATGCGTATTGTGTCGCCAGATTTCTTTTTGCCAAAACGCAGCCCTCCTGTACGGTAAATATGAAGGTACTGCCAGCAAGCCAGCTAGCTTAGCTTAGCACAAAGATTAGAGGGAAACGGCTCACACAACCTGCCCTTTAGCACTTCTAAAGCTCACTAATTAACACGTTTATTCTTATTTGTTTGAGCCGTGCACAAACGTCAAAGCGTCATCTTGTTGTCACCATCGCCTTTGCGCTGCGCTGAGCGGCAGGTGGTATATTTATATTTATCTCAATCTTCTCATCTAACTGTGGGCGAGAAAGCAAATAAGAGTATTTCCCGAAATATCAAACTATTCCTTTAACCCTCAAATAACTTTTCACACTGATTTACTTTGTGATGGTCCCGAGTTGATGTTTTTCTCCGGTTCCCATAATCCTCTGCTGTCCGGTGACCGTAGAACAACTTGTGATATCTAAAGGTAAAGACGGACCGAGAGCTTGCAAACTAAAAAAAAAAAGAGAGGGAGAAGCAGTATTAAAATTAGAATACAGAGCTTTTATCTTCCCATGCATCAACGCTAACATATGCTGAGGTCACCAGAGTGTACCTTTGGCTTATGTCAGACTGCTTACAGAAACAAAACTAGCAGCCATTACCCGTACAGTGGGCTGCCATTAACGCTACATTAATTTAGCTCTTCATAGCGGGGCCATTGTTAGCTTGTGGGTGCAGAGCAGAGTGGAGAGGCGTATTTCTCCCTGCGGCATCTAAATATAAATCTGTGTGACCTTTTTATTTCCCCAGATGTTCCACTGCAAGGTAGATTGCATCAGCTTTCAAACAAAAGCGCCACAGCTTTATTTTCTCTCATCTTGTCTGATAAATTGCTCTTTTCTCATTTCGAAACCAAGTGAAGGCGATTTGTTTTTTGCTGCTCTGGTTTGCCTAGCAAAGGCAAAGACATGAATTCTCTGTATTTTTTTTTTATTTAGAGTTTTATTCTGATTTTGAAGACACAAAATGCTGCTGCTAGTTTTTCTGAAGAACAGTTGTTTTTTTTTCTTGATTTCCCTCGAGTGAAAATCTGCTGTACTGTTCTAACACAAACTTCCACTCATTATCTGTAATTTTTTTGCCGTCACAATGACTGAATGTCTCTCTGTCTTCTCTCTAAGATAATTATGTGGGACTTTATTTTTGTGGTACATAATTTACCCAGAAAGGACTATGTAAATTATTACCAATTACAAGATTATATATATATATACTATACATATGTACATTTTTTTTACATTTTCAAAAATGTAGAGACCCATCATAGAAAGCATGTGTTTCCCCAAAACTGCTCATTCTCAATGAGACAACCATGGGACACTGTTGTTTCTCAAAAAAAAGAGCAACTCCAGCAATTTAGTGTTGCACTTATGTAAAGTTGGGGTACATTAAAATCAAAATCAAAGCAACAGAGCCAACATATTGTGACCTTTAATCCCTACTATGGGTCAATCCCTCAAAAACATTGAAACCTACAATTCCCATGATGCAGCCTGATAGCATTTTTCAGTGCCCCCTTTGTGGCTCGGTCTGGAGCCCGAAGAGTAAGGAGTGCATTATTACACTACATGTGTAAAATCGCAGGTGGTGCTTTTTATTTGTTCTTTTACTATGGAATTCTAATTCCTGCTTCACCCCCCGTGTGGAGTCTGCAAACACTGCTCATTATCATTAAATGCTCTGACCTGACGCTATTGTGCTCTCCTCTTCCTACAAGGACCTCTGTAGTCTGCATCACCGCACTGTATGCTGCTCATTAGCGTGCAGCCAGGCACCGCAGGCCCGCTCCTCTTTGAATATTCTCTGTAAGCATATTGAATGTGCCTCTCCAGATAACTGCTCACTCTCGCAGTCAAAAACATGAAAGACCACCATGTGCTCGTGTGTATATTGACACTCCTGACCCACGCTGTAGAAGACATGTTGCTGCGTCTTGCACAGCAGAAGCTTGACAGAAGCAGCACGTTTCAAAGCGAGTGGCTCCACGGTGGCTCCGTGTAATGTGAGGAGTATAGAAGGCCTTAAGGTTGAGGAGAGTGCTGCTGGTCTCACACCAGCTCCGTGTGTGCGTTTGTTTTTCGGCGCCACAAGATCTTGGCTCACACCAGTGTAATTATCAAGCCTGAGGAAAGTGTCTATGTGCCCATGTGATATCTGACATCATCTACTTCTGTACCATCTGAACTTATAAAGCAAACAAACTCACACACACACACACACACAAGCTGCACGAGCTGGTCGGTCCAAGGGCCTCGTCTCTAAGCTGCCAGTAGGAGGGGGTGAGCATATCCTGTGAGCGCTAATTAAATGTGTTTAACCCAGGGTCATTCGCAGAGCCGAGAGAAAGAAACGGACGAGACTCGGAGAGGAGTACATACTCGTAACAGAATCACGGGAGGGATACTGAGGGAGAAGGGAAGATGCTAAACAAGGCAAAGAAGCAGATTGAGAGTGAAGGGGAGAGAGAGAGAGAGAGGGCTTTACCACATTGTAAATGTTTTATTGGGCTTCTTTGAACTACTCCAACTGAAGGCACGTGTGTGTGCATTCGTGAGTCTGTGCATGAGAGAGCAGCATGCCTCCCCCACATATGACCCAGTTAACATTGAAGATGGGAGGTCAGCCAGAGACATCCAGGCCTGATTGATGACCACACTTCCATGGATTGCACTGCTGGGTTTTTTTTTAGATTCACATTTTTCATGTAAGAATGTTTCTTCCAAATAGCCCAAAAACACATTTTTGTTGCTGCATTGCAAAGGCTAAATCACTCCCTGCTCGACTAGTCACGTGTGCCTACAGTGTTTGTAATTCAGGACGTGGAGAATTGGTTTTATGAAGCCGATTAGAAAACATTAGCCTGTTAGTTCAGTTAGTTTGACTTTGATCTGGAAATTGTCAGTTTATTGTGAAGATTTGAGTCTGCACGTGCGTGTATATGTTTCATTGCATCACTTTTTGGTCTGTGTGATCAGATTTGTATTATTCTGATTCAGGAAGCAGGGCTGTCACAGTGTCAGACTTCCAGGACACGAATATTGTGGAAGAAATAATTCAGGATAACCATATTGTCGCAATACGTATAGAAAGTTTGGACAAAAAAAAAGAAAAATTCCTCTTTAACTTTGTTTATTGTGCGTCTTTTTTGCCAAATAAATTCCACTCAAAATACGAGTGTAATGAGGTGGAGAGAGACTTTGTAACCATAACTATACAAAAGCGTACAAAAATAAATAATTTAAGAGACGCTGGATTATTCATACGCTATTATCATACGTGGATTATTAATATGACATCAATATTACATTTTTTAAACATCACGGATATCTTTAATTCTCCTAATATGGCGTTATAATCCTTCACAATGTCTTCTGCCTTCAATCCAGGAAATGTATGCATCACTTCCTGCACAGTCCTGCACTGGAAAGAGAGAGAGAGAGAGACAGAGAGAGAGAGAGAGAGAGAGAGAGAGAGAGAGAGAGAGAGAGAGA
>CALSBV010012213.1:13756457-13779870 GCA_943590825.1 Bovichtus diacanthus | reverse complement strand
AGAGAGAGAGAGAGAGAGAGAGAGAGAGAGAGAGAGAGAGAGAGAGACAGAGAGAGAGACAGAGAGAGAGACAGAGAGAGAGACAGAGAGAGAGACAGAGAGAGAGAGACAGAGAGAGAGAGAGAGACAGAGAGAGAGAGAGAGACAGACAGACAGACAAATACACTGAAAGAATTGTCCATAAAAGGCCTAAACAGGGTTTGATACAATGAAAATCTGAAAGATTATAACTTCAAAACTGCACCAATAAATATTTTTGCATTAACAATGGATCAAATGATTCTGTCTAATATGAAAAGGCTCTGCTAACAAAGCTCTTCTCAATGTGTAAACAGGCGACAACATGTCAGTGTTGTGTTCACGGCTTGTTTTGCTGCCCACAAGTAGGCGAGAAAATCAATAATGAAGGTTTAAGTAGACGGTAAAATAAGTAGAGATGGAGAAAGAGAGAAAAACAAGGAGGTGGGAGATTGTCGAGCATGTTTTTGGGGTGAGGAAGTGATGAGTAGAGAGGCAGGAGTTGTTGTAATAGGAGATTAAATCAGCTGGAACCGCCCGGTTTATGTGTTTGGTTGCAATTGTGCGCCATTGTTGCCGGAGTAAACTAAGCACCGTGTCCTAGCTAGCGGTTTTAAACCATGATGTTATTGTTATGATTAGCACTACCATTAGCATTTATAGCTCTTGTAATTGGACTCTCAGTTGGAGGTAAATCCATTACTGTGGGATTAAATGGTGCACCAGCTCTTAACATTTTTTTTTTTCCTTATCTTTCTGTACGCGTGCACGCGACTATGTACGTAATAGAGGGGTGTGTGTTCGTGAAATTATTGCCTTTATGAATATACAATGTTTTGGTATGGTGGAAAAAGAATATACAATGGATTGCTCGTTTTAAACTAAAACGAGCAATCCCATATGTTCCGTAATGAAATTGTTGCCTGAGCTGAGTGAGTATAAGAAGTATCAAACTGTAGCAGTGTAAGTGTGTGTGCGTGCGTGTGTGTGTGTGTGTGTGTGTGTGTGTGTGTGCGTGTTTCTCACTTGTTTGCCAGACAGAGGTTCATTTGTTGCAGATGGTTAATGCAGCAGCGGCGGTGGGATTGTTATGACTTTCAGGAAGTAGAAAGCCGTTGCAGCGCGGGCGACTAACACAAAGCTGCTGCCGAGGCGTCGCATTGGAGAAAAGGACACGCTCGGACTGAGGATGACCTTCTCCCACCGGGTCTGATCCAAGGCCGGGAAAAAACAAAAAACGACTATCGTTGAATTTAAGAGATGGCGGTGCGAAGTGCGGCGTCGATGCTTCTCTTTGATTACCTCGGTAATCGGCGCTAACATTTCCTCCTCCCTGCTCCTCTCCCTCCTTTCTGCACCTTTTTATTTTCCACCCGTTTGTCCTCTCCCTCTCCCGCCTCGCCTTACCTTTTTCTGCCGTTTCTGTCTTTGAAATGAAGAGGCAGGAATGCTCGGTAACTGAAGCCGTGGCTCTGTTGCAACAATATCCCTCTGTTGCAGGTACGAGGAGAGAAGGCTGGCTCTCTGCTCCGCTGCACCGCAGCAATGCGTGAGAGCGCCGCTTCTCAGTGGGGAAAAAAGGAAAGAGACTGAGGCCCCTCTTTTTACACCTCACATTAACATTTGTCCGGTACCCAGATTGTATCCAGATACCATTAATCCTTCATTCCATTTATGCCTGGCATTGAAAATGGTCTCTGCTTTACCCACCGTGAGAGAGGAGTGCTCTTTCCCTTGTGAGACACTTGTGATCTCCATGTTTAAACTGAGATACGAGGTAAGAGACAACAGGTTCTTTTTCTACCTCTTCATCGCTGTCATAAAGTTTCCAGCCCCTTTTTTTTTTTTTTTTCTGTTCACCTCTGTTGTCCTCATCTCATCCCAGAGAGACAGACAGACAGACAGGCAGACTGACAGACTAAGGTTATAAAGGCAGCCACACAGGAAAAAAAAGTCACCCCGAGAAAGACAGATGTAGAGAAAGATACTCGGAGACATGCAGATTAATGAGACAGCGTTTGGAGGAGTGAGAAAAAGGAGAGATCAGGGAGGAATGTGAAGGAATGTCCCACAGCGCCGACGTACTCTGGCACGTATCGTTAAACTTCAAGTGTCGAGCCAGTCATTTTATTTATTTTTTTTACCAATAACTGCCTCTTCACGTTCATTCTTAATTCATTCGTATTAGAAAAGACGACTTTTGATTAGAATGCAGCTTTTGTTCAAAGGACGTTTGTCTTCATTTGAGAAGCTGTTTGAGTTTAGCACGAGATAAGGACTCGTGTCGGCCGCAGACGGACTGCGATGGTTATCAAATATCTTGAAGTGATTGGATGTGTTTGTATCACAATGTACTGACAGGTTTGCACCGCATGACCTGTGTTACGCCTGCCAAAATCAAACCAAAAAAAGGAGTTCTTAAATACTTCTTTTTATGATACGTCATGAAGTGAATATCTTAGCAGCCAATATTCTCCAGTTCCATCTTTTCATCTGTGACAATAGAAGTCTTTGGTTATGGATTGTTGGTCGGACATGACACACAATTAGAAAGATTTAGGGATTTCAGTCATTGCGTTGGCAGTTTTTAACAATTTTTTGGACATTTTACAGGCCAAAAATCAATCCATTCATTGAGAAAATAAAAGCAGGTTATTCTTTACATTTTGCAGCCGCAAACTGAGATGCGGCATGATTTGCTGTCAGTTTTTGAGAGCGGGTGGTACGAGTCTCACAAGTACTCACAAAGTCACTTAGCTTGTAACTATTTCATGAGCATATCTGAATGAATTTATATGTGGTATTTTCTGATGTGATCAGGCACTCGCTCCAACCCAAAAGCAGCGGTCGCAGCACAACAGGCAGTGAATTTCCCTTTTTTTTTTTTTTTTCTTTTTTTTTTTAGGAATCCTCTCCCCGGTAATCCTACCTCGGTTTGGTTGCGTTCAAAAAAAGAAAATGAGTTTTTTTTTTTTTTTCTTGAACTTGTTGACAAACCCCGACACAATAAGAGAAGATGTGTTTGCCGCTGGTGCAGAGCCACGCTGACACCAGACATGTCACGGCTTCGACGCTGCATACAGATATGAGAATACACAAGGATAACAGCCGCCTCGCGTGCATCGTCCTCTGTACTGCTGCTGCACAAAGATCTGAGCCTCTCTGGGTGGAGACGTGACACTTTGGCTTAAAGCTGACCTCTGTTTGTACTTTCTTCCCTGTGTGACACCCAGTAAGCTTTCAGCGCATACAGTATAATTAGATACTGAACGCGTGTGGTTATCAGTTTGTCAGTTACAGGAAATCTACCATTCTCCGATACGTCAGGGCACGTTGCTAGGATACTATTTATTGAATCTAACCTCCCCAACCCACACTTGAGCAACACCACCCCCACCGAAACTCACTACATGCATGCATACCGTGTGTCATGTACATATTGTTAAAGGGAAAGATGCAGCTTCTTTGCATTCCATAGCAAAAGCTCTGAGGGAAACCTTTCACCGTGAAGGTCACCGCTTACGTACGTCCATCTCTGAAAACTCACCTCCTTTCCTCTCTTCTCTTGTCTCTTCCTGCCTTTTGTTTCTCCGCCCTCGTCTGCTTTTAATCTTTGCAGACTTTTAATGATTTTAGGTTCAGTTGCCTCACAGATGGCAATCGGCAGTGCTTAATTGAGGCTTGCAAGTGAGAGGATGACAGAGTTTTCGGAGAAGATTTTAAGTAGCACATGGAACATCTTTGTCTCTCTCTCTCTTTTTTTTGTTTTAGAGCGGGTCTAGTTCCATCTCTTTCTCTATTCCTACATATACTTCTATAATGTAGGCTGCAAATATTATTCTTGCTGCAGATATTATTCTTTTGCCGAATCTGTCAGGCAGAAGGGATTTAGTGTTGGGTTTCAGCATAGATGAGGCAGGTTTTTTTTTTTTTTTTTTTTTGTTCTTGGAAATTGTGTACAACAGTTCCAATAGTTTTTCTTGGGGCCTCGGAGAGATGAGCCCATTTCTCTCCCGTTGCACGGGGCTTATTAGTTTTCACTGTCACACCCTCCCCCCCTCTGTGTTGGAGCAGGGCCTCTGCTCTCAACCGCAGCTCATGATTGTCTGCGCAAAAATATAAAGTGGTTTCTCAGACTTATCACATTATGTGCTGTCCCAAAATAAGCATTATCTCCAACAGTGGGTCTTTATTCCAGTTACTCTGCAATCTCGGCCAGCAGGACGATTCTCTACCAGGAAAGTCGACTTCTTTATGGGCTCATAATCGTGATACGTTTTCTTAAACATCACAGCTTTACTCAGAATGCAAAGTGGCTGATGTTGATGGGTCTGGATCAGCTTGGAGAAGAGCCCTCAGTTGAACGTGCGATGACCTTGTGGCCAAAACCCGGCGCGGTCCACGTCGCCCCCTGGTCTCTGTGGCTTTTGTTGCTCCAGATGATGAGCGAGGGGACGTCTCCTTGTTATTGTGTCGTCTCTCTTATACTTGCCCTTGTCGTGTGTTCTCTGCTCTTTTTTTAAAATCTATTTATTTGTTTTTACCCTTTGCAGCTTCATTTGAGCTCATCTTGTAAATCTATCTTTTCCCGTTCAATCTCTTCCCTGCTCCTCTCTCATCCTTCCTCTCGCCGCCTCCTCCTCTTCCATGTTGTTCAAGCCACAGTTCCCACAAGCCCCGGGGCCACAGCTGTAGCTCGTCCGTGTCTCTCCCTGACCTCCCCATGTAGCGCTGGAGAACAGCTGTTCCTGTACACACGCACCCACACACACACGCACGCACACGCGCACACACACCAGCCAAGTGCAGCGCTCCGGGGGAAGCCTGCAGTACGTTTGCACTTTGGGTTCATCATCACAGTTACAACACACACAAACAGACACACACAGACATATGTGGTCTGACATGAGCATGAACTCTCAGACAGAGACGGAGACATAAGCTGTAAATCATAAAGTAAAGGTATACGCACCCAGTGCACAAACTACTGCACTGATATACAACCCCTATGATAAGAACACAATCACCCAGACACACACACACACACACACACACAGCTCCCCCAGTCAGCCTGAATCTAAGCCACCAAGAGCCTCACTGAAAGGCTTAGTCCTCCCTTTTGTTCCTCGGGGTGGGGGCAGGAGTGACTTTTGACCCGTGGGCCGTGACCCCACCCGGCTTTGGAGCCTAAACTCAGTCATAAGAGAGCAGGTTATCCCTTCAGAGGTGTGTCACATGACTAAGATGCAGCGCTTGTAGCTGGAGGGGCTGTTCCCTGTGGTGACATAACGGAGATACAAAGGAATGTAGACAGACAACACAGACACAACAGAACACAGACGCACTGGAGGGCTAACTCTGTTGAAGCTCTTTAGGTTTTTTATATTCGTAGCTATTTTGACAAAATTTTAAGACGAGCAAACGAGAGCGATTAAAGAGAAAGAAATAAAAGTAAATGTCTGTAGAATTGAATATGGGAAACTGTACTGTCAGTCTTCATATATCACAATCTTAGTTTAGCTCATTTCAGACAGGTAAAGCTTTTTTACGGCTGCATTGTGTTTAGTTTTTCATATATTATAAAGAAAAAGAGAAAAAGGCTTCCTGAATGAGAGGCTTTGCTGTCGGTACAAACAATCGTGCTTTGAGCTAAACGCTAACGTCAGTGTGCTGAGATTCCCACAATGACGATGTTTTACAGGTGACTTTGTTTCACCGTGTTCACCATCTTAGTTGCGTGTCAGCGTGCTCCAGTAGTAAACACAGCAACAGCCCCACCCTGCTCTCTACAGAGCCACAGCACGAGCGCAGCCTTATGTACATCGTAAGGACTTTCTTATTCCATATTTTAACATCTCACCATTATCTTACAAACATAGCGTTCAGTCGCTGTTTTCCACCATATTTTTTCTCGTCAGTAAAGTTATTTCATCATCATATTGATCAGCAGCTTCACCTTCACTGACTACCACCGTGCACACACTCAAACGTGAGGGGTTAAAAGAAATACAGACACACACGTCACACACACACACACACACACACACACGTGCATATATAGCATAGCCTTTGCTGGTACGGAGGTTCAGGAGTGTTGGCTGAATTTGAATGTAGACCTCCAGCTGACATCTATCTATGATTAATGAGAGAGTCCAGGGTAAATTTTGGCTCTTTAATGAATACAGTTGGAGAAGTTGAAGAGCCTATCAATATTTGACATGACTCTTGAATATGTTTGCATAATTGATGCGGGATTTTAAATTGAATCATAATTGCATCATGGTGGAAGTTCCGTCCTTTTTCTCTCTCTCATTATTTTTCTCATCCTTTGTATCCCACTCCCCATGATACTTCTCTCAAGACCAAATATGCCCCCTTCACTATAATTTTTCTCACGCACACACACATTACAGACACACGCACACGCACTCAGATGGGTGCCGACAGACAATCAATGTGATCTCAGGGTGTGACTGACACATGGTACTGATGAACCCACTGGGTAGCGTATCGCTTTGCTTGCCTCTCTGCCCGTGATTGACAGCTGTACTTCCTCTCTTTCTCTTTCTCTCACACTCACACACACCCTGGGAGCAGTGACTGTCTCAGACATCATGCTGCTCTCCTGTGTGGTTCGGTGCTGACATACTCTGTGTTTGACGCCGATGTCAAACGCACTCTCAAATGACTGTGTGTGTGTCTGTGTGTGTGTGTGTGAGAGAGAGAGAGAGAGACAGATAGAAAGAGTTGGAGGATCCTTTTTAAATGAACAAGGATTATATCTTAAATAGAGTAACTATACAGCTTTATTTCACTGTGTATTTAAAAAAAAAAAAAGAAAAGAAGAACTCACTTTGGCAACTCTGAAAACGTCTGCGTCTGGAACCACAGAGCCACTAAATGACTTTCCAACTTAAAATCTTGAAAGTATCCACCAAAGCAAAAAGACACATGCGCGTCATAAACCAGAATCACAGGAAAACTTCACAACTCCAGTCACTGCGAGTGGAAACGCACATCATACCCTCCAACAGCTCAAGTCTCTTGACCCCAGCAACTCTAAAGCCTTTTTTTAAATAACTCCAACAATGCTCAGCTGCAAAGAAAAAAAAAAAAAGCCTTCTTCTCCAAATTCCTGCAAATCTGACATTTCAAAGAGTGCGTCTCTCCGCCCCAGCCGTCCACTTACTGCTCTGGGTGCAGGTTCTTAACATTCTCTGATTGGTGGTGTTGTGCTGAGGGACCCAGGTGGCTCCACAACCGGGTTTATGTTTTTGATTTCGAGGAGTCTTCAGAGGAAATACATTAGAATGTGTTTGTGGACAAGAAATTAGAGGCGATTAAGTCTCTACTCACCTATTGGAGGAGAGAGGAACTGGTCTTTGCCGGCAGATGGGACCCCGATAATGTAATCGGTGGGGCTTTGAAAATGAGGGGGGGTTAGTGTGTGTGCGATGTTTGCATATTAACGTGGTGTCTGAATGTGCACACCAACCTCCTCGCAAACACACACAGTGCTGGTTTGTTAGAGTGGGTGTTGTTTTGTGGGGTTTTTTTTGTTGAGATTTTGGAGAATGATTTGTCATGAAAGAGCCTGCAGCGACCTTAATGTGGATGGAACAAATTCAAGCATTCCTGTGTGTGTGTGTGTGTGTGTGTGTGTGTGTGTGTGTGTGCGTGTGTGTGTGTGTGTGTGTCAGATGAAAGGACATCTCGGTGAGGGGTAACTCCGGCCTCCTCTGCGCTCCTCGTTTCAGTGGCTACGATGACAAAATGTGTCAGTGTTTAAAAAGAGGCCGCCGCAGAGCATGTGCTGACATGTCTAAATCTGAGACTGTCTCACACATATGAATCTACACACACACACACACACGAACACGCAAAAACTAACATGCACAGTGAGGCGTCCCGAGGGCCATCTGGAAGTGCAGAGCAAGGCACAGCTGGTCTCCAGTGAACATCCACGGAGTCCAGACCCCTCATCTGCAAGGCGCCAATCACTGACTTGAAGTGCGTGCGTGCGTGCGTGCGTGCGTGCGTGTGTGTGTGCATCCATGCCAGTGTGAAGCATGATTCTAGATGCCAATAAAAACAAATCCCCCAAATATTCCGGGATACGTGTTTGGAATAGGTGTCTGCCTAGTTTGAAATTGACCTCACTTCCATCTTTTGGAGAAGTGTGTGTGAGTGTGCGTGTCTGTGTGTGTGTGTGTGTGTGCGCGGTAGTCAGAGTCCCTAACTGCACACAGACACTAAATGTAACTGAAAAATTGCCTCCATCTGTTGGCAGTGGAAAAAATCAGAGAGGACAAATTGAAAAGATTGCAAGGATAAAGCCGTCATAGTGAATTAGTATCGCGGCAGGAAGACTTCTTGTTATCGGGGTATTTGTAAAATATTCAGGCTTTACACATGTGAGGGGGGAATGGGTAGCTGCAGGGAAAGAACAGGCTGCTGACTCGAACTGATTCAGAAGTTTGTGCGAGCGTACCGAGTGCGAGTCTGCATCTGTATGAGCCCTATCTTTCTGTGTGGACATGTCTTTTTTTTTTTTTTTTTTTAAGCTTATGTGGTTCACACCCACCACCTGTAGTTAAACTCACAGCACGGTCTTCATTTGAATAGTAATATGGATCCAGTGCGGCTATGCAAACTAGCGTGACGTCTCAGAAATTCCCTAAACCCGGTTACTTTTGAATTCAAGCTGCAACACCGAGTTACTGGGACTTTCCAGGCAATATCCGACAAGTATGGTTAATTTATTAGCAGAGTGAGGAGACTTGATGTACATTAGCTGCGAAGGCTGCAGGTCACCAGGGCCTGTGCCAAGTTGTGTACATTTTCACAATTTAACAGCTTCTGATTCTTGAAACTGAAGGGGGGTGTTTCTTGTTTCTGAAAACGTTTCAAGGGTTGTTATTTGTACTTGCAGTGTACTCGCCCAGGGTGAGCGTGAGAGAGAGCTAGAAAGAGGCAAAAAGAATAACAGAGATATTACTATGGACCTATCAGTCAGCGATTCCCCTCAAGAAATTGTTCTTGACGGGGCAGAAAGACCTGTCATATTAAACCCTTGTTCAGATCTTATACACGGATGTAACCACGTTCCACTGAGATCCACTCGAGATGGACTTCCGAGTTCATACCAGATATCAAAATACCTCTCGGATGCCTCTCTAGCAAACACTTTTGCAACTCATTATGCAAATAACCACGTCCTGCCTGTGCAAGCTCTCGATCAAAGTCAAAACATCACAGACTGTCATCAACACTTGATTACGCTCCATCCGCAGGGATCAATATTGTTATTTTTGACATTCAAAGAGGTTGTCAATTGTTTGGTTTTTTTTTTTTTTTACCAATTATTTCACACTTTCAATGATGAATCCAGCATGTGCAGGAACAGATTTTCCCACTTATGCAGATGACCGATGTTCGTGTGCGGCCGACACAGTCAGATCTCCAGTGCGTCGGCGGTTTGTTTAGTTTGCTGCCACACCTGTGACAACAGCTGTCCACCTGTAATGCACTCTCATCTGGCTAATATTGTTACAGGCTACATTACAATCTGGATGTGTTCATTTATTGTTTGATAGTTCCAGACTGCTGTCCGGTTGACTTTACATACTGCTGTTTTGCTTGTTTTTAGGGTGTGATCTTTTCTTATTGGTGATTTTTTTTTAAATTTTTTATACAACTTTGTGTTAATACTGATCCAGTAATGTATTTTTTGTGTTATGTATCTTATGTTATCTGTCAGTGTGTGTGGGTGTGGCCTGTTCTAGCCAGCCCAGGACACTCTTGAAAAGTCCCCAAGCTTTGAGATTCAAATAAAGGTTAGAAAAATGACAGAATTATACACGTGTTTTAGTGTCCGCCCACAACTTCACTAGAAGCGCTGTCGTCTGCGATAGTAGTTAAGCTACAGTGACGTTAAAATATACTGCACCATATGTGGACACTTTCATCCAATGCACATTATAGAAGTGTATATTTGTCCTCAGTGGGCTTGTAACTGCCGGGCTGCCTTGTCTGCTGCCACACATTTT
Organism: Bovichtus diacanthus; assembly: GCA_943590825.1. NCBI lineage: Eukaryota > Metazoa > Chordata > Actinopteri > Perciformes > Bovichtidae > Bovichtus > Bovichtus diacanthus. The sequence goes on along the minus strand of CALSBV010012213.1, from coordinate 13,769,803 downwards.
TACATATAACTCGTTAAATGTGGCCAGCACCACCAGTCAAAGCAGCCGCCATGACATTGTTTTCTTCACGCGCACTCAGCTGTGTTTTTATATGTCAAACAACCCACTGAGCCACACTGGGGTATGACCGTCTTTGGGCAGGGTAAACTCTTTACAGTGCTGCGAGTGTAATCAGATTGTCCCCGCGTGTGGACAGACCTCAGGGTCGTCATGGGTTTGACCACAGAAAGCCTGTTTGTTTTGGCGAGGCGGACCTCTGGGTCACTCCATGCTAGAATGCTAATTGGAACTAGCATAAGCTGGCTAATGAGCGCTAATTAGGCTAATGAATTAGTTGCAGAGTGTACAGCATGGCTGCTGCGGAGGAGGAGGAGGAGGAAGATGGGACAAAATGGACAGGCACGCATCTGGATGCACACATGCAGATTCCTCTCCTGCGTAGCTGCGGGGGGAATAAGTAGAGAGGAAAGTTAGGGGACATGAGCGCACACACACATTCCAGTCACACACTGCTGACTCTTCTTTCAAGCTCATATCTGTCACTATACGCATGTGCGCACACATCCTATCATCCTCAAACACACACGCCGAAGCATATGTGGATAAACCCCCCCACCCCCCCCCCCCCTCTCTCTCTCTGTCTCAACCCACACACACACCCCCCCCTCCCCAAACCCCCCCCATCCCTGTTAGTCGGGAGCCAAGATGCCCCCCCCCCCCCCCCACAAGCTCACTTAGCCTACACATCTGTCGTACTCTCGTGGGAACACACGCAACAATATGCTTCGACTTAGACACTTTAGTGTTTATGGGGAGGACGAGGCTCCTGTTTAATTACTGCTGGAATCTGTCCTTAGTCTTTTTGGGAGTTATTTACTAGACAAATGAGCACATCTGTGGCATAACATTCAGAATGATGAATAACTTTTAGAATCCTTGATGTACTACCACTACATTTTAAGTTTAATTTCCATATGCAGAAGGACACACTGAGAGGAAATTAGAGCTTTCTTTGTCATGAATTAATAATTTGAGTCTTTACTGGAGTGTTTTTTTTTTCTTTCCTGTAATAAAATCTCCTGAGCAAACACTACAAACCTCACTACAGTGCAATGCAGTACACAAAACACTTCCCTGGATTTTGTTCCAGCCATCAGCAGACCTCCAGACACTCATTCTTTCACACACTCTTGCAGACGCACACATACCAAAACCCACTTTGGAAAGACAAAGAAATTAGTGAGAGAGCGAGACAGGAGAGAGGTCCAGGAGGCTAATGTAACAACAGCCTCAATAAGCTGTACATTGGATCTCTCTCTCTCTGCTCCCTGGAAGACACTCTGGCTGCTTGTGGTTTTGTGTTTTCATCACCCTGGAGCTTCATGTTCAGGCGCCTGCTGGGTGCCCACATGGCACCAGAAAGTCCAGGTGGCAGCTCACCAAGTGCTCACCTTTGGGAATCTGGGCTGCTGCACAGAGTGAACCTACTACTACTATGCTATGCTACTTTACACTTCTACTTCACTGCTTTTCACGTGGGAATATAGCACTTTTTAAGCCTATACAGCGTGCTTTGATTTGATTTGTTTAGACAAATTCATTTTAAAAATAAACGGGAAAAGTCGGGATAACGTAATACCCTGGGGAAGCCCCCGGGCTTTCCTGCTCTGAAATAAGCTGCACATGTTAGCATGCTAACTAGCGTGCTACCTTCAGCAGTGACAACATAGCATGATTTACTAGGCCAAGGATTAGCTAACTGCATTACTATGAGAGGTTATAGGTGATGTTGCAGAAAGCCTAGTTCAAATCCACCGTGTGGGAGCCATGACTCTACTATACCAGAGGTCAGGGTAACATGACCCCCAGGAAACTTAAGTTAACGTTACATTTCCCAACTTCGTCGCTTAGGCCTCACCCTCCAGTTTCTCCTGTGTAAGTGGAACCGGTTTTAAAGTAGAAACAATATAATTTTAGCATCATATGTAGCCATCAAGTGCATATTTATGACCCCTCTTAGATAAACATAAACATTAAAAACCTTAAAAAGTGAGCTATGGATGAAAGTTTTGAGCAAACTCATGGAATTACCAATACTATACTAACTATCCACAGTGTGTTTAGAAGAGGCCTGCATTGATCTACTTCTTAGGGGAATAAAACACCGGTGCCTCTGTTATCTTCGTAAACCTCATGCGTGTTATTCTGCAGCGTGTAGCAATGGTAATTATTATTACTGATATTTACTGACTAAATGACCTGAATACGTCTTCCACTACTAGCCATAAGGTAGCATTGCAGTCGGTTGATGGAGAGTACATTAGCCAGATAGTTTGCTTTAAAAAAAAAAAATACAGTTTCCATCACTCTTACACTGTGTAAATAAATGTCCGATCCCATGTAATTAAGTTGCTGCAAGTGACGGCTCTTAATAGCAGGCTGCCAAGGAAAATGCTCACGATCGCAGCCTGCAGGCTCACAGCTCGGCTGTGGTTTTCCTCCGCCATCTCAAGGTCGCTAGCACAAAACGGAAGGAGAGCTGTAGTTAGACAGAACAGATAAAGAAGGAGAAGAAGAGGTAGAGAAGAAGAGAATTAAAAGATAGCAAAAGCAAGCTGTGGCCTCTGAACCCAGTGTAAAGTGCAAACTAGCAGGAGGTTCGCGGGAAGGCAGAGAATGGAGGGGAAGGTGGGTTAACGCGGCAGGAGACGTCCTCGTGCAGGCCTCCTCCTGCGACCTCCTCGCCCTTATTCAAATTTCTAAACCACTAAAAGAAAATCCTCTCTTTAAGGCCCAACCCGAGTCATGATGAGGTTAAGACGCACAGCAGGTGACTCGCATACGAGGGATGTACTGGCTCTTTCAGGAGACTCATAACAATTCTGGAGAAACTACAAATTGCCAGTACAAAACAGAAGAAATACCCAGAAGAGAAGTTTAGCAGTTCTTCTCATGACAGATTAGGTCAACATTTGCAGAAAACATTAGCGTTGTATTAAACATACAGAAGATCTGACACACACAGAAGCGCTCTGGTTCGATTAAACGTTTCACAGGGCTGTTGCGTGTTAAATCCACACATTGATATTCACTGCCATCAGATGCCGGCCTGTTTTATGGGCTGTTACACACATGCACGCACGCATACACACACGCACGCACACACACACACACGCACACACACACTCGTGCTCAAACAGACACCGTCCAGGCAGACAGCTGGTGTGGAAATATGGGCTAAGATAGCTTCTTCGTCTCCATCGACAGGTGACGGAACGTCAATGTGAGGGCGTGCAGCTGTCGCTTGTTCACGCCGCGTGTGTGTCTGCGAGCCTTCCTGAGTGTGTGTGTGTGTGTCTGAGTGTGTGCGCACGGTAATTGTGTTATGTGCTGCACAGAACGTTATGCATGTAGGTGTAAATGAGGGTGGGATTTTATCACAGGCTGTCATGTCCCCTGCACTTCATTAGAGCTCGGCTAAAGAAGAGACGAGGCAACATCTCGCCATCTGCAATCACCATCACCTGTGTGCGTGCGTGCATAGTGCCTGGCTTCCAGCTTTGCCCTGTCAGCTCGGACCATATTTACAGACACACACACACACACACACACACACACACACAGAAGGCAGCATCAGCAATCACTGTCACATTTCTAGCTACAGTACATCCACGACATCATCAATACAGCTGTGTGTGTGTGTGTGTGTGTGTGTGTGTGTGTGTGTGTCTGTGTGTGTGTGTGTGTGTGTGTCTGTGTGTGTGTGTCTGTGTCCGTGTGTGTCCTCTAACCTTCACCTTGTATAGACTGGCTAAATGAGAAATGATTTTCTGCCTCACTAGTCTCTTAACCCACAACATGAACAACCCTTAGGGCTCATTATTTCCGTCTTTATTTCATTTTCACACAAAAGTCATTGGCGTCATTATTGTTATTTAGAAAGGAAATCTGATTTAGGAAATTAATTATATAAAAAGATGTATGTAATTTGATTTTAGAAAATAGCGTTGGCAGCACAGATGATTACATGTAGTTTAAATCTTTGATTTTTAAATGAGTTTTCTTGCCCTGGTGCATAGTTATTATCTCATTTATGCTTTCTCCCCATTGTTCTCCTTTTTCTTTTATATAAAAATGCATTTTCTGAGCCCATTCTTGCAAGAAGATATAGTTTACTCTAAGTTGTTGTGATCCCTTTCTTCTTGCAGCAGGTAACATAACCTTTGGGTGCGTCGGGACATACAATATATGTAAAAAAACAGCTTAAACAGATCTGCTCCCTTTTTAGAAAAATCTGCGTATTTATTAGAGAAAATGTGTAGAAAGTAGAAATGAATTAGACTTAACAACACATCAACCCCGTGATGCCTGGTTCTGCACTTTTGGCTGGCATTTCATCTTTTAGGTGGCATGTATTTGCTCTGTGTGTCTGTATGAGAGAGATAGAGCGGAATAATCCACACGGGGATACATTGCTGTGTCCAAATTTGGAGAAAGCAAGACGGATAGAGAGAAAGCGAGAAGAAATAAAGATGGAAGAGGACAGGAGAACCAAAGATATTGAGAGAAACCGCGAGTCAGAGGCGTTCAGTGACCTGCTATAGGTTTATCCAGTGCAGGAGAAAGTAAATGCTATATTAAGACGTACACACGGTACATGGCACATGCTTGTATTTAGTAGTAAACGCAAAAAGTCATAGAAAAGCAGCACTGTCTCTCCATTTCTGTCTTTCTGTTACACACACACACACACACACACACACACACACACACTCAGAGCCAGCTGTGTGGTGGTAGCAGGTGTCACTCTCAGCTCATTACCCCTGGCAGGGTTGTTCACCCTGTTTGCAGAGCAATAAGACACACCTCACTGGAGAGAGAGAGAGGGATGAGGGGGCAGGAGGAGGAGGAAGAGGAGAGGGAGGTAGGGAGCATCGGCCTCCTGCTTTAAGAGATAGAGGGTTTGAGGAAGGTAGCGAGTGGAGAAGAGGAGGCGTGAAGAGGGGGCGTGAAGAGGAGCGTATGGTCTGTGAGATAGGAAGACTGGGGAACGAAGAAGAAACGAGGGAGATGGGAAAGGTGTGAGGGTCTATTTTATGGACGGAGAGGCTGTTGAGTGAAAAACAAACGAGCAAAAAGGGGAGATTTATGAGAGTCATGACAATATGGACCATATTTTGCTGCCATCGTTTCTATCTGCAACAATAACATTGAGCTCACAAAGTTAATTGCTGCGATTTTCGGAACACGGCCACGTCATCGAAATAAGACAATGAGACTGGATGCAAACAAGCGCCAGCTCCGCCAAACTGTTGTAAACATCCATCAGTTTACAGACCACAGTTCCGAGCCATCACATCGGCTGTGGTCGTACTCTTCACTGAGGGATTATTGCATTTATTTCGGGTGTACTTGGTTTTTTATCTTTCCCCCTCCCAAAATAAAGAGGTTTAGATAATCTGACTGATTGTCTGACAGGTCGTGTATCGGGCTTCCTTGCACGACCCAAGTGGTGCTTATAATAAACCGGAATTGTCCTCAGAGTTATGACCAACAGACAGAGTGGAGTTTCACAGTAATCACATCTGCTACCACGGGAATGGGTGTTTTTTTTAGAAATTTGCTGAAAAACGTTCACCAAGATGTGTGTGTGTGTGTGTGTGTGTTCCTGATTCGCTTGTTTGGGTTTATTTCCTAAAAAAACTGGAACTGTTCTTGTGAAAGTGTGCAATTTGCATATTGTCTCAAAGAGTTTACCAGCGGTGTTTAACAAGACATTTCTGCAAACTATGATATACTATCTCATTCTATAGCTCATTACAACAAGTAACAGTGATGCATGCACTGCACATATTTCTGTAATCACACAGTATGTCGCTGTAAACGACATGTTCTTGCTCATGTCAGCGAACTCATCGTGTGTGTGTGTGTGTGTGTTGTGTCTCTGCAGGTACGACTACAAGGAGATGCTCCACAACTCCACCTTCTGTTTGGTGCCCCGTGGCAGACGCCTTGGCTCCTTTCGCTTCCTCGAGGCGCTACAGGTAAAGCGGCAACACAGACGCACACATTACACACATTACACACATTACACACTGCACCCCATTATGGGAAAACACTGCAATATGCTGTAAATTAATGCCTACCAGCAATATTACCAGGAATAAAGAAGAATCCCTTCCCACACGCAAACCTCCCACTCAGCATTTGTTTTAATGGTGCTGCTACTTCTAGCATTAAAAGATCACTAAATCATTACCACCCTAATACTGAGACTAATAGTGTAATTAATATAAACAAACAAGACCTTCACTGAGAAGATTAGCTGCTTTTTTCCAGCCTCTAAACTGTATTTTACTTTGTAACACGTAATTGAATTTGCAGATAAACTGTTGTTGCCGGAAAATTGCAGACAGTGAAATTATGAAAGCTGCTGGAACAAAAGAAATCTGTTGAAAATCTCTGGATTCTGTTTTGTTTGATTATTTCTACATACTGTAGGTAGTTAACCCCATAAAAGCTCAAATAATGACAAGCTTAATATAAAATGGTTACTGTGCCCTTTGATGCAGTCGGCTCTTACTATTAAAGAGTAAGAATAAAGGGTCACACCAGCCTTTAGCACATGTGCACCGTCTACCAGTGAGATTCAGATTTGATTTGAACATTTTAATCATCGTTTTTTAAAATCTCTGTTTAGTTGTATCTGTGTACTTTGCATATAACCGTTATATTAAAAAAAAAAAAAATGTTGTTATACAGTCGCTGCTTTCGGGTTTTTATAAACATTGTTTAGAAAAGATTTACAGAAACCCTGCAGAATTCCACAGTGAAATCCATTAATTTTTAGTGGATTTGTTAATGGGGACTAAGTAATTCTGTTCCAAATTTTTCATGTCAAGTTTAACTTGAACACGGCGTGTTGGCCAATAGCAAACCAACTCGACAGCGCTGACCTTTTGCCAGTGAGTCCAGCAACAGAGGAAACCAGTGTAGCTTACTACCAATGTTTACCAAGCTTACTATCTGTTTGTATCATTGTACAAACTGCTCCACAAAAGAGGACTGGTCAGACAGATATAAGGAGCCAATGCTACAAATAGGTCTTTTAAATAAAACCGTGTAAACTCATTGCCCTTTAGCAGTCAAGCTAACAAGCTGGCACACTAGCTTGGAGAGCCCCCCCCTCTTTACTAAATAAAATGATGTTATCTCTAGAAAAATAAATGTCAGGGGAAAGTAAATGGCCCTGTAGAAGGGAAAACAGAAAGAAACTGTTGTGACTGATGAGCTCTATCATGTTCCCAGCTGGCTAGCGTGTTAGCAGTTGGCAGCTTGCCACGGTTCTCAAATATTTTTGCAAAGACATGCAGATGATTTTTCGCTGTGACACTTAGTTGTAGTTACGTTGAACCAAATGCACAGCCGCAAAGATGGCAACATTGGCAACATCTTTCCCGGTGTCTGTTCTGCATGCGCTCCGGTTTCAAAATAAAACAAATAGTTCATAGTCGCAGTGATGGAGGAATATTGAAATGCTTTAAAAAGACAGAATCGTGAGGTTTTTGCGCTTTCAAGTGTGACAATACTCAATGTTAAGTGTGCATTTAGTTAAAATGACGAAACCTAATGTACCGTAACACCTCACCAAACTATATAACCTAAGAACCTCACATCACAACCTCGGAGGTAAATTCTTCCCATCTGGAGTCATTTTCCAATACTGCATTTACCTCCACTTCACTCCAACCTCTTGAAATCTACACACTTCACATCTCTCTCTTTTCTCTCTCTCCTCTGTTCATCCATTTTTATAACTGCACTGCACTCTTCCGCATTACTACTGCACTGTCCTTTACCTCTCCTTACCGTCCACAGAGTGCACCCACATAAGTGTGCTTATCTCACTATCGGCTGCCACACACACACACACACAGACACACACACCAGCACACTTCACTCAGGAGAGAAATATGCTCTCTCCTCTCCTTTCTCCATTTGTCTGACTCACTCCATCCATCGACTCGCAGGAAGACGGAGGGAGAGTATTTACAGACTTTGGTCTTTGCATGAGAAAGCAATTGCTAATAGAGGTCAACTCTGTGTGTGCGTCTGTGTGTGTGTGTGTGTGCGTGTGTGTATATATATATATATATATATATCTGTATGCATGGGATTGTGTGCGAGTGTGTGGACTTTACAGCATTAGAGCCTGAGGGCCAGCTCTGGTTTAGCTGACACCTTTATGACCTGGGAGTGACAGGGCCGTCATTACATCAAACTCCCACCACCAACACACACACACACACACACACACACACACACACCCACACACACCAGCTGTTCCCTCTACCTCTCCTCTCATCCCTCCATCCCTCTGCCACTCCTTTGCCAAAGGTCACATTCAGCTTCACTGCCTCCCCTCTTTTCATCTTTTTTTAAAACATCTATTTATCCACTTTCTTCTGCCTTTTGATCTTTTTTTAATTCCCCTTTCTCCTCTTTATCATTCCTCCTGCTCGCCTCCTTTCAGTAATTAACTTCCCACCACCTAAAGTTACCATTTTGATATTGATGTGTCAACAGGTGCAACTGTAGACGGCGTGTTCTCACTTGAGATGACGTCAAAAAGACTCAATGAATTTAGTTTCTTTGATTTTTCAGGCTCATAAGTGATTCCAACATTTTTTTTAGAAATCGGAAAAAAAGAAACGTAATCAAGACATTCTCTTCGTGCATGTTTGAGTTCTTGTGGTTCGCGAGTTTTACACCGGACGAAATAAATGTTTCCTGGTTTTTATAAATCCAGATTTCCACTCTTCGTGATCTGCTCTCAAATAAATGGCTGCTATTTTCCCCCCCCAATCCATATCAGACATCATTATACTGAATTCCTCGCTATCTGTTACTATATGCTGCCTGCCTGCTTATCTAGACTGTAGTATGTTCTAGCGTATTTCTGTTTCTGCTCTGTTTGAGCTGCGTTGTGATAAGATCATGTTTCATCTCAAATTTAGTTTATGGTCGAGGTTACATTTGACCTCATATTTGTGTTCTTATTCCTTTTTTATATGATCATTGAGTCAAATGTAACCCACTGTACGTAGAATTATCAACAGATGCTGCAGTTCCCTTCAGCTCTACTGAGCATTTTAGCAGCTTTAAGCTAATTGTTTTGGTTCACTCCCACTGCTCTTATCAATAGTTTCCAGCAGCTGTTTTCAGGGTAAAAGCCACTGAGCATTACCTGACCAGCACCAAACAGCAGACAGACAAAGTTAGCGACTAGCTGGTAACATAGTGAAGCATTTAGCAGCTAAAGAGCCAGATATTTCCCTCCAGAACTGGAAGGAGAATAGAACCACGACTCCAAATGAATGCTAACGTTGCTCTGCTGGTTCGCTAAGCACATTCATAATAACTTTACAAGGTGATAATGTGTCAATGTTGTGTTTATGGCTTGTTCTGCTGCCCCACAGTGGCCAACAAAATGAATCACTACAGCTCTAAGTACATATTGCAATATTTCCATTTCCATTAATAGTTAAACAATTCTGTCGTTTGGAAATTTGTTCGATTACAATCGGAAAAAAAAAAGGTCTGCGGCGAGGTCTGTTTCTTTATCATTAGGACTAATACTTGGGATTCAATCTGCGGTGTGACAAACTGCTTTTCCTCTCGCTTGTTCTGCTCAGCCCATTGATGTGAGTTTTACTCTGAAACAGCATTTAGTCTGCAGCTGATAACGGTGACATCAAAGAAGACAGTGACGGGCCTTCTGCTGCCTGTCTCATTGTTGTGACTTCTCTGCTTGGCTGTTGAGAGCCTCACTAGTGATTCTGTGTATGATATATCCACATCACACCAAAGAAGCTTGAAAATCAAATCCAATTTTTTGCCATATAGGGAATTCATGCATGAACGCGAAGGTTCACAGGCGAACACAAACGGATCAATTATGACACAGTGCAGCCTTTATGTGAAAAGAGCCGCGTATTGCGGCTTTAATAATCCGGATCAATATGTAGCAAAGCAGTCATGATTTAGCTGTAGCTCTGATTGTGTTTGTAAGAGCTCACGTCCAAGCTTCCCCCTCTCTGTGTGTCCGTGTGTGTCTCAGGCTGCGTGTGTGCCGGTGATGCTGAGTAACGGCTGGGAGCTGCCTTTCTCCGAGATCATCGACTGGAACACAGCCGCAGTGATCGGCGACGAGAGGCTGCTGCTGCAGGTAACGGCCTCGTGGAAAACTCTCACACATGCTCCGTGTGTCACCTGGAAACTGCGCCAGACAGAGAAACAGCAGCAGTCCCACAACCGTAAAAAACAAAAACATTTTTTCTAAGCGTCGATATTCCTGAGCACACACTCTTCACGTACGTTCCTCAACTCCCTGTTTTGTTTTGTTTTTCTACTGGAGTGATTGACGACAAAACAAAATGCAAGCTGCATGCTAAGTCTTTGACTCAAAGCCTCACATTGTTACATGAGAGGGTAAATAAACAGAATGAGCAAATTGATTTGGCTGGAATTGCTTGAACTTCATGGGGGGGGGGGGGGGGATGTAATTATATGTCCATTAAATCTTAATTTGAATGAAGTGTGTAATAATATTGTGTGACATTGAGTGTTATAACTCTGTGCAGCACCAGTGTGTCATCCTGGTGTCATCAGTGCGGGCTGAGATACAACACACATAACGTATATAAATGTATTTTTCACTAAATGTGGGATAATTGTACAGCACTTTCAAATGATGTATCTCAATTCAAACCAGGATTTTTTTTTTGTTGGGGGGGGGTGGATACTGCCCATATAGTTTATTTACTTCTTCAATAAAACTATTTCCAGTTAGAAGGTTATGGCAGTTTTACCACTGGATGGATAAAACATGTTTATTTGCCTGCCATTATCCTCTATACTATGACAAATACACTCTCGAAGGACTTAACTACGCAGTTCTTTGAATACAAGTACAAAAGCATTCACCAAAGGCTGCTGCAGCATTTTAGCTTTTCTTTCCGAGTGCTGTTTGATGACTGATAGTTGCTGTTGTTTGTTTTGTACAATCCCTGCCGTGTGCTTCATTCACTTAAACTGTACGTCTGTAAATGCTTTTCTTCTGGCATTCTACATGTTCACAATGGCATGCTTTGCACCCTATAGAATTAGAAGCTTGGCAGACAAGACTGCGACCAGAGCCGTAGACTTTCAAGGATATTCGAAGACCCGACTTAAAGTTTATTTCTTTAAACTTGTGCGGCAAAAAAAACAACCTGGATTTGCCCTCAAGGAAAAAAAAAAAAAGTGCTTTGAGAACACCTGGGACTTGACCTAAATGGCTTAAAAATAGTTGTGGCTTCTCCCCTTAATGTGCTTTATCTGATGATGGGATCCTGAGTGTCTTGGTTGTGTCAATGTTGCACGTCCTACATGAGTCCTGTGAGTGCTGACTGGCTGCTGTTTTGTCGTTTACAGATCCCGACTACAGTGCGCTCCATCCACCAGGATAAGATCCTGTCCCTCAGACAGCAGACTCAGTTCCTCTGGGAGGCCTATTTCTCCTCCGTGGAGAAGATAGTGCTGACCACACTGGAGGTGAGGATTCCTTTTCAGGCCTCTCTGCCTTCCTCTCACCTGCTCCTCTACTGCACAGGATCGATGCTTTCTCTCTGCGGTCCTCGCGTTATTCCCACGGCTCTCTTTGGATACGAGGCTAAATGCGAGAGAAGGCAGTGTCGTTCACACGGAGCAAAACGGACATTTCAGCAGATGTTCACGGAGGATTTGTCGCAGCTGCTTTCTGTTTCACTCAAAGTGGGTGAAACGGGGTGTGACGCTGGAATCTCCACATTTTACAATATATTAGCACCGTTTCTGTAACGGCGTTGTAGACGTATGCAAAATCGTTAATGGTAGAGTGCGATGTTAGTGGGATCCAAACCAGTGACCTTAAAGTGGCGTTCTGCCCTAAAATCTGCTTCACGAGCATCGAGCACTCGCCAGAATGAGGATTCCAATAGTAACATTCGGTTTTTTCGGGGAGAATGAAAAAAGAGAGGGTGAGTGAAGTTCGAATTCTGCGGACTTTCTCGCCTTCGCACACCTGGCCGATCACTAAAGGGGACGTGTTTATCGGATGGTTAGTTTTGAAAGAGCGGAGTCCCAGCGTTCATGCATGTAAACTTGAAAAGGAGTTGAGACCATAGCTGAGCTTGAGGCAGCGAGTTGGTGAGTCTGACTCTGATGTTAGAGAAGTTTTACAAGATGGGTTTAATCTTTTTTTTTCCCACAATGAAAACTGGTCACTGATGGAATATATCCATATCCATGTCGTGCCGCAGCTGCGGTTTTTGTTAAAGGACAAAACTACAAAAAGTGTTTCATACTCCCAGCTCAGCTGAGGAGCCTCCTTCCTTCCTCTGATCTCGCTTTGTGCATGTGCATCGACTAAACAACAATCCAGTTTAGACAAATGTGTGACTGGAAAACTTTTCATCCCTCCACTCACCCCCCGCCCTCATTATTCAGTCACAACAAATAGTTTATAGATGCAGCGATAACACCGGGCTTACTGCTAGCTTCACGCAGGGGTTACAAATGTCTTCTTCTTCCCGCCTCCTCTGTCACTCAAGTATCCCATCACGCATTTAATCCCCCTCTCTTACCGTGTCACTAAAGCCTCGGAGCAAGATCCCCCCCCAATGCTGCAATCTTACTTACACTTTCCTCCTGTTACAGTACAACCTCCCGAATCTTCCATCTGAATTTGACTTTTACACACACAAGCACCCACACACTCGGCACGCAATGTGTCCTGGCTTCAGTATCTAGAGTCTGTCAGATTTTTAGCTAGCTCTACATCTCTGGTCTGTTCGTTATCTAGCCCTGTCTCAGTGTGTGCTTCCACACACACACACGCACACACACACGCACACGCAGAGTCAGAAACGCATCTCCATATGTCGAGGTGTTTCAGCCCAGATACACGTTGGCACCAACCAGGCATAACCTTGCTGACATGTTGTCACTCCGCACTGAAGACCAAGGTGACACGGCCAAAGCTTGCGTGTGTGTCTCTGTGTGTGTGTGTGTGTGTGTGTGTGTGTGTGTGTGTGTGTGTGTGTTCACATTGAATACAGCGATGGACTGAACACTTAATCCTGACTGACTGTCCTGTAAAAAAAGAGGAGAGTGGTGGGAGAAAGGGTGAAAAGGAGAAGGGGTGACATATGTAAATGGCGTTGCCGTGGCAGCCCCCGAGATAACGAGCGACATGGTTTATTTATCCTGTCGAGCCTGCACCCCCCCCCCCCCCCCCCCCCCCCCCCCCCCCCCCCCCCCCCCCC
>CALSBV010012213.1:13726496-13756357 GCA_943590825.1 Bovichtus diacanthus | reverse complement strand
CCCCCCCATCCCCCACCTCCTCCTCCTCACTGCAGATCTGTGAAGATACACACACACACTCAAAACATGCACACACTCCGATATCTTGACAGATTGAATCTCCTCGCACACATTCACAAACTCACTTGCTTTTTTATAGACTTCCCACATGCCCTCCAAACTCTCCAAGATGGCAAGCAGGCAGGAAACATGAGTTCAACCTATCATGCAGTGTTTCCTGTCGGAAAGTGGTCGAGTTTCGACCAATCACAAGGTCAATACGGCCGGGTCTGTGCTGCGGGTACACCTATTAAACCCACCTATTAAAGCCAAGCTCACAGTGTGCTCCCGGAGAAGCAGGATTTATCTATCATGCTCTAATTGGTTGATTGTGGCTGTTCTGAGGTGAGATTGAGTCGTCCATCATGTCCCGACTGAGGGCTGCCGACGGGGGAGGAGCTGCAGCCGAGCGAGCAAAATTGCCCCTCATAAGGTGCAAGGGCTCGGGGTTTTTAAGGTGGCAGGCAGTGTTTTTATAGAGAAGTTAAAGGATTCTGAGTTAATCTGTTCGACTGAGGCAAATGGTTATCGACTGCCCTCAGGGACAAATCTAGGGAAAGTAAAAAAAAAATAATAAAAAAAACTCACCCGGTTTTTTTTCCTCCCTGTGATGAATTTTTATGTTGCTTTGTCAATATTATTACAGTCAGCGCCCTCCAGCTATATTATTAACTTCTTTTACAATTCGAAAAGAAACGCCATCAGCTGCTCAGCCATCGCCCACCCGACTCTCTTCACCTCTTTCTATACGTCCGCCCGTTTGGGTTTGCCAAGCCAGCAGCCGCCACCTCCCGATTCAATCACAACCATAAAACAGGGCCGCAAACCTGTGTCTGTTTTACTGCAGCAATTTAGCATGGCTCAAGGGCACAGCAGCAATATCTCTTTCCTCTGCCTGCCAGCTCAGCATCGGCCGGCGGCGGGCTGCAGCTGCAGAAAATAGTGGTCGTTGTCACGTCTGAACGTTTGACTGACTGCTCTATTTGGGCGCAGAAAGGATCGGCGCCGACCTCAGTGACTGGTGCTTAAATACAGCTGATGACTTCGTCTGCGTTTGGCTCTTTTTTTAATTTATTTTTTTTATTTTCCGATGGCCTCCGTCTGTGAGCCTGACCGGCACAGATGCCTTTGACTTGCTGATCTGCTTCCAAAAAAAAAAAAAAAAAAACGACCTCAGTTGGTTTGTGCGCGGGTGAAATATTACACAATAACATAGATTTCTTTCAGCTCAGCTTTGTGTCACAGCGATTCACTCTTGACACGATCAATAGCTGCTTTTGAGGTGATACAAAGCAAACGTTCGGAAAGCTCAGACAGATTTCTTACTTTCATACAATGCCCGTAGACTCACTTTTATAACGCTTTTCCACCTGCTCTAATTCACTGACTGGGTTTTCAATAACACTGAATATCATTCTGAATTGAAATGGGGTTTTTTTTTTTTTTTTTTTTTTTTTTGGAAGTTGGAACATTAGTCGTGTTGATATTCATTCACATTTATGACTATCTGCTTTTTGGCCTTTTTGTGTGAAAACTCATTTTGCGGTCGTGTGAAATGTTTTATAGGTGTGATTACAAGGCTCATTGAACAAATCCTTAATATTTCACCCACTACACTCTGAAAGGCAAACGTTTGTTCCTTTTATCAACACAAAAAGTTTCATGAATCCTCTGAGATCCGAGTGAAATTTTATTTAAAGGTAATTTTTGGTATGCTATAACTAGCGGAATTGAAATAGAAGCCTCCCAATGGCAGGGTGGGCTAAAGAATACAGAAAGCCTCCCATAATTAAAATGACACGAGTTTGATCCTGGCAACAGGCAGCGCGTCCTTTCATTTCTCTGTGGTTGTCGAAGCAACGCGGATCCAACTTTTTTTCTCTACAGTTTGTCAGCATCAGTAAAATCTGTAACTACCTTTTGTTAGATTGTTGATTACTGAATATTATAACGTCTTGCGCGTCATCGTATATACATTTCTCTGCGAGTCAGCATGATGTACTTACTTAAAGCCTCTGAATTGAAATGAAGCTCTGTTGATTTGACTAAATATTGTAAGTGTATAATGGAGGGTCTCACAATGCATTATGGTATGTGTAGGTGTCTAAAGTCATGATATATATTTAGGCCTCGACTGCTTTGATTTAATCTTTCAATGTTTCTCTGTCTCTTGCAAGTCTCCCAACCTCACGGAAGGATAATCTAAAATTAGTCAAGTTCAGTAATGTATTCCAAAATTACAAGTTTGTCTCGAAATTTCACAGCATGTGACAAAATCTCTTCTTTGATCCTTGGCTCAGAAAAGGAGCAAACTCCACAAAGAAACCCTTATATTAGGGGGGAAAGGGAGGAACTTCAGCAACAGAAGAGAGATCGGACAAGAAAGTTGAATGAGTTCACTTTCATATTTCCCATAATTGGGATTTTGTTAGATCATCCTATTTATAATTTAGAAAACACAATAATTAGCAGTCAACATCTACCAAAAAAAAAAAAAACCCCCGTTTTAAAAACCTGGTCAAAACAGCCTTGATACTAAATGTAAGTCAACGATAAAGTTTTTAACGAGTTTATTTTGCAGTCTGATGTGTGTTTCTTGCCGTTTCCGTGTGCAGATCATCCAGGACCGCGTGTTGGAGCACGGCTCCAGGAGCAGCCTGATGTGGAACAGCCACCCTGGGGGACTCTTCGCCCTGCCGCAGTACTCTGGGTACCTGGGAGACTTCCCCTTCTACTACGCCACACTGGGTCAGTAACACACACGCACACACACACACACACAGAGACACACCATGAACCGCACAAAGTGCTCTTGCGTAACGCTTCTACACACCTGTGTAGAAATGACCCATAAAAGTTTCTTTATCGCCGGTCACTACGGCACCAAACATTTAGGCAGTTTTGTACAAGTTGATGTTTCAGTGGGTTTTGGAGCCAGCTGCTGCCTTGGATTTGGAGCTTGTCGAAAATATGGCCTCCACCCCTGATCTACTGCCCTCCTCCAATGTGTGTGTGTGTGTGGCAGCAAGTGGAGTGGAGCAATGGCTCTTTGACGGATGTTTGTTTTAGTCGTGCAGACACTACCAGCCTGTCCATCATTGGGTTTTGAGTCAGCATCGCCACCGGTGCTACCGCTGCGGCAAAGCCAATTCCTCCCGCTACGGTTCAGCAGCACCGAGTTTTCCCCCCGTCACATATCTGTGACCCAGGAGCCTCTCCATCCTTCTCCATCCTTCACTCCATCATCATCCAGCGCTGCCACTACACACACACACACACACACACACACTCGTACATGCACAGACAGCGATAGTACAAACGCACAAATTCAGTTGATGGAGCACCCGGAGTGGAGGGCTCATATTAAAATGGATGGGCGCGGTGACAGCCGTGGATTACAACACCGGCAAGTTTATTTGTTCGTCAAAGAGGAAGCAATTAAACACGGGTAGGTTTTGAGGAGACAAGGTGGCTTGTCGCTGATGGGTAATTGAGTAAAATCAAAGCAATGGAGTTTGTTTCCATCTGACACTTCTTCTTGTTCTCTAAGAGCCAATAACCAGACACACACACACACACACATTATGCATATTACCACTCAGACACAGTGGGAGCAGATTTTGTTTTGGTTGCTTCAGTTATTTACTTTTCATGTAGAAGCCGAAAGATGCCGGGTTTCTGAGGCTGATATCAAAATGTATATTTAGGAATAATAAAATCCCATAACAGTTCGTTTGACACGTCATTTTGTAACATTAATTACACATTTACAATACAATTTATCAGAAATAACAATAGCAGTAGATCACAGACAGTTAACATAATGTGAATTTAAATGATATAACTATACGTTAAAACATAAATAAAACTATATTAAACCGCCATGAGACCTATACTGAAACACTCTCCGTGGCCAAAAGTATGTGGACACCAGGACATTACACCCTTGCGTAATGTTTGGACGTCCTATTCCATTTATTTCCACATGATTTTGTAACCTGTCTGCTGGGATTTGCTCCCATTCAGCCACAAGAGCATTAGTGAGGTCGGCCACTGTCTAGAGTAAAAATCTGAGGGTGTGTGTGACGACTCATGAGACAGGAGAAAGAACTAAGGTCTGCCACAAAAGATTGCTTTTTTAATTTTAGAATTTCATCTTAATTTAGCTGTTTTCTTCCAAAATTCTGGCTTGGTCTGTCCTTTAAATATGATTTAAATTGAAATAATCCAAGAGTTTTTGAGGTGGCTCTTTTGTGCTCAATGCTGTCAGTTCATAGACATAGAAGAAGGGATAATTGTCGGGGGTCACGAGCCAAATAACTTGCGAACTGTTCCAAAACATCAGTTAAGTTGTAGCTTTACGACTTCCCTTATATTAAACAACAAGCCCCCCTCCCACAAGTGTGTAAACATGCATGTCCACATACTTTTGGCCAGTGTCCTTGTGGGTATTAGATGGCCTCCAACAGCTGAATCAATCCAAACAAGCCTTTTGTGTTTCTATAAACATTTAGCTTGTGTAATGCGCCCTTACAGGATGTGAGAAAAGCCTCTGAGAGTCACTTGCTAGAGACGGGAAAGCAGCACGCACATCCAAAAATAAAATTAAAATGCTGCACGACAGTAATTCTGCTTCAGTTTTTTGTTCAATGTTTCATGGGAGTCTGTTTATGAGCTTGTAACACATTTACCTCCTAGGTGTTTAAAACCTCTGCACACTTAACGTTCTTCATTACAAATCACAAGGAGAGTTTACCAAGTTTTAAGACTGCGTGTGCTCCTCATCATAAAAGTTTCTCCGAATCTGCTAACGCTATCTCCGCTGTGCCATGCTTTGTTGGCTTGGGTTAGATTAGATTTAAATTAGGAAAAGTTGAGCGTCCTCTATGATCTGTCTTGCTCAATATCTTATTTCCTGCTCATTTTCAGCCCCGATTAATCTATTCCAACATCAAGTCAGGCTGAATTTGAAGTCACATCAGCACTTAGTTGTCTCTTCATTGGGTTCCAGACCCAGCTGAAGAGTTTCCAAAATGAAATATTCAGCGATCAAGAGATTTGGCGTTTTCAAAACACATTAACGTTGTTGAATATTTTAAGACTAGCTTGAAAACGTACATCCCGTACAATTATATCATCTATATTTTTTTGAACCGCTGACAGGCTCGTTTCAAGTCACATCTTTAAACATCTCTCTGAAAATAGATATGAAGTGTTTGTAAATGAGAGCCTTCAGTTCTCCTTCTGCTTTTTTCTCTTCAAAGAACCTGATGTTTCACCGATGGCTGACAGTCGGCTCGCCGTCTTCCAGCCGCCATTGTTTTTTCTGGATTTGTTAACGCCGCGTTAACGAGCGGCCGTCTTTCTGCTTGTGTTTTCAGGTATCAAACCGTACCCCAAGTTCACAGCCGTCATCCACGCCGTCTCTCCTCTGGTGTCCCAGTCCCAGCCCATACTCAAGCTCCTGGTAGCTGTGGCCAAGTCCCAGTACTGTGCACAGGTAAAGGACAAGTGTGTGTGTGTGTGTGTGTGTGTGTGTGTGTGTGTGTGTTCACTGCAGCATCCTCTGCTGACTTCCACCTTGTGACTCCGCAAATTGTGCCGCATTAAGCAGCTCATACGGCTGCTTTGCGATCGCATTTTCCTACTAGAGCAACAACGGCGCTCGTCCTCCATGTGTGTGTGTTAACTCTGGTGGATTGAATTAGAGCAGCAATTTGTAGCAGTGCTACATCTGTCTCCATGGCAGCGAAACCCCCTTCAGCACAGCTGGAGACGGCATGTATTGATTCCCCTGCTTGCTCCTTACCAGCACGGGAAATGAAATGGAATTTGCTCTCCGACGGCTGGTTTTCGTGTGGGTGTGTGTGTGTGTGTGGGTGTGTGTGTGTGTCTCTGTTTGTTTGTTTGGCCGGCAGAGTGTATGAGTAAGCGAGTTTGTATTTTGTGTAGGAGGGATGTGTTTTTCCGTGTGAGTGCATGAATGTGCAGGTCTGTGATTGTGTGTTGCACAGCAGAGTCGTGTGTACGAGTGCGATTGTTCGGGCAGCGGAATATGAAACATGAATGTGTGTTTGAGTGGGCGGGAGGCTTGTACATGTGTATGTATCTAATGCCTGCGTGTATTGTGTGTCTGTCCATGTGTGTGTTTGTGTACATATATATACTGTATATGTGAGCGGTTAACGTATACGGTTGGTTAATATTTCTAATGTTTTCATACTAGTGTAAATACCAAAATTTGGTTCCAACCCTGATTCCAAAACTATACTTTGTTCAATACCTTGTATGTGGCCCTACAAAAGAAGACAAATTGCTCAAATGTTGAAGGGATACTGGATCCTACACTTCCCATAATGCAATTTAGTAGAATATTTTTGTTCGACCTCTCGTGCCTGATAAATTTCCACGTCTCTAAAATTCTACTCTTCTAGTTTGTAACTTCCTGTCCTGAGTTTGCGGCCCCCACACCGAAGCCCAGATGACCCTGATTACATCGCGATGATCTTATTTTCTCACACTCCCTCGTGGCCATTATCCAGCTGCTGCTGGGTCGTGCTCCTCATCGCCATTAAACTGATTTTGAAGTGTAAATTGGTGGAGTCCAAACACAAGCAGCCTTACAAAAACGTTGTCCAAATGATGTGCCGTGTGTATAATTGAACACAGTTATTGATCTTGACAGTTTATTCTTGACGACACCCTCTCCAGTAAAGATCCACTCACTCGATATGGTGATGCGGTCAAAAGCTCCAGAAGCAGCGAAGAAGTTCACCTTGTTGACGCTGATTCAAGGTCAAGAATGAACTGTGGCTGCAAAGAGCTGAGCCCTGATCGCTGTTGAAAGATGTAGGAGAGGTGTGTAAGTGGCCCTTGAGTGGAGACTAGAAACAATTTAAATTCATCATTTAGATTCACAAATGCCTGGAAGAAAGCAATCGATTCCAACTGTTGGAAGATTCACATTTCAGGGGTCGAGGTCTGCGCTGCAGCTCTACTTCTGCGCGGTGAAACGCAGCACATCCCGTTATCGCCGCACTTTCGCACAACCTTTCTCAGAGGCGTCCTCCGACAACAGCAGGTTGGATGAGGAAACTCTGCCTCCCTCTTCATTTTTATGGTGGCGCTCCCGTGTTTGCGTTGTCCGGGCTGAGCGCGACGACTGGCGAGCCAGGTACACAGCCGGGATATTTCTCTTCCGCTCTCGGCACACAGAAAGGAGGAGAGACAGAGAGAAGGTCTGCTGAGGAAAGGGATATAAATAAATGAATGGAGAGGAGAGAAATGAAAGAACTCGGAGGGTGGAGGAGGCTAAATTGGACGCAAGAAAGCTTTTGAGGCGCATTCTGTCATAGTGGATCTCCTGCTGCGTGCACATGCATTCTTCCACTTGTGCTATAGATACACTAACAGTTTCTTCACTCTTTTCCTCTTGTCATATACACACACACACATGCAGGCATGCATACACACACACCCACACACACACACACAATGCCACCATCAGCACCCTGAGAGCGCTGGTGGGCTGACAGAGACACCATCTGTCTTTCTAATCTACAAATAAAGCCCCTGTAAGAGAGGAATAGCACGTTTCTCTGTGTGCATGTGGGCGTGTGTGTGTGTGTGTGTGGAGATCCAGAATGTATACCTGTTGTTATCTCACAATGACAAACACTTTCTCTTCATGATTCCGCCTCATGAATGATGCTTGTTTGGTTTTTTATCTGCACTGGCTTATAATGATGGGATAATTTTGCCCGTTCATCAAACAGCTGTGTGTCATCTTTCTTTCTAGACCGGCGACATATTTCCACACAGCTGCTGCATAGTCACAAGGCAAACACCTTGACAGAGACATCCAAATGGCTCGCAGCTCCTAATTTGGCAGGTCCAGTCAGGGCGCAGGGTCCCCCGGGGGAGCCGCTGCTGCGTCTGACGTAGTTAATGTCAGAATCATGCGAAACTTTATTGATCCCTGCAGGGAAAATTCTTTGGGTTCGCCTCCACCAGGGACGTCTGGGCACATGTCTGCTGCAGCTCTGCTCCGTGGAACTGGGATGGATTCATTTACGGACTCGTTCAAGGACGTTTCAGCAGGGCAGATGTTAGCTAGCGCACAGCAACCGAACACCGCAGGACGGGATGAGGCTGATGAAGTGATAACGTTCCCCATCACTAATAACTGGGTATTCATTCCATAGGTTCAGGAAAAGCACTCCCTAGGGATGAAATATGTTAATATTAGTTGTGTTTGCGCTCGGCTTTGCCATTGTTTGTCTTAATGTCTCAATTTACGTAATAATTTATCCACCTGAACTTCATGGGTAGATTTACTGTACCAATATAGTATGGAATAAATTACAATAACATATGATTAACTGCACTCTTTTTGAGTGTTTAGTGTGTTTTTCCTGCAAAAAAAGAAATACATTTGCTGAAAAATGGCAGCGTGCATACTAAAGCTGCTCAAACATTACCGTTCCTCGATGCTGTGCACAACGGAAATGGAGGAACTGGAAGTGAAAGCACGGCAGATGGTCGTGCCACCGCTCCAGGCAAAGCTCAGAAAACGGCACACTAATAAATCTTTGGAAATGCATTTTTTTTACCAGCTATTTGTAAAGTTTTTAAATTTGATTTACAATCCATATTCACATTCTTCACATAGTTGAGCTGCACAGTAACTGCAGAAAACGTAGACGTTATTACATTACATTATTGTACACTTACAATAGTGGAGTATTATTGCATTGAATTGGGACATACTGTGGTGGTGGTCAACACCCCGAGCTGCTTCAGGTCTGTCCCTTTAGTTAGTTCACTGGATAAGAGTCTGCTCGGTGTCAAATATTAAATAATAACTTCCTGATTTGTGAGTGGTTCTGTGTGATACAGAACCACAGAAACTGCACCTCGTAAGCTCCAAGAGTCGGTCGAAAAAAAAGCCTTTTTTTTTAATGTTTCCGCCTGACTCGGAGCATTTTGTAAAAAGGGTCTTAAATATTCAATCAGTGGCTACACTTTTGATGAAATGCCTCAAGTCTGAAGCTAAACGGAGCACCCTCCAAACTCTTTGAATACCAGAACTCTTACTACAGCCATGTGTGAAAGCACCACAAGCTGCCTTGTTGGACATCCTGGTAGTTTTGACATAGTGCATTTGACATACTATGTATTGGCACATGCGTAGTATGTTTTCTGGCATACTAAATAGCGGGTACGGGTATTGGAACGCACCCCAGATCTTTTAATACATCCATGGGACAAATCCAAAGCTTGACGGACCTGCTATGTCGAGTAACATGTCGCAAAGCGGCGATTGGACAATAGATATTTGGGGGAGGGGTTTAGATGTAAGAATGTAAAAGTGTGTTAGGTCAGACTGGAGTCGTGTTGTGTGTGTCTGTGTGTGTCTGTGTGTGTGTGTGTGTGTGTTCCTCATCAAACATTAATGATGTCTGTCGGGGAAGTGCAGCGAATGGGAGCAGGTTAACTCCATGTGACATGTCCGTGTCGCTGAACAGCAGTCAAAGCCTCATGAAACACGAGTACTTCATGTAAAACGTCATCTGGCGTGAGATCAGATGGGCCCGAGAAATGTGTTCAGCAACACGTCGTGGTTTGAAATGAAAAGTGACAATGGGACGCGATCGGGTGCCGGCTGAATTGTACGAAGCATTCTGGAGCCATAATTGAAAATATTTTTATCACTTCAGTTGCCCTTCTGGCTCTTTAACGTTCAATCAGCCTGTAATAAGGTGACATTTGCTGGCTGTAGGTCACGTAAATGTCACATGTTCAACCAGCTGGGAAGTTGTTTTGGTTAGAGGGAAATAAATGAGATACAATGAGTTTCTGTGCAGGTGGTAATATCTTTCTTCTTGCTTTTAGATTATTGTCCTGTGGAACTGTGACAAGCCTCTCCCGGCCAAACACCGCTGGCCTGCCACCTCAGTGCCCGTCATCGTCATCGAGGGAGAGAATAAGGTGAGCCGGAGCCCTCGTCCTCTCATTTACCTTCAGATGCGATCACTGTCGTTTCTAATTACGCAGCTCATCTTGTGCATATTCTCAGACTGTAAATCTGCTGCGGTTTGGTACATTTCATTCAGTCTGAGAGTTTCTGCGAGTAAATGAGTTTCGATTTGTGCTGCAGTGATTCCATTAAAGGACATTTTGTGTGGTTTCAATTAAAGCTCAGTAATAGGAATAATATACATTGGAGTGGGGGGGGGCAGGGCTGAGAGGCTAATGCATATTGTTAGGCAAGATAAGGAGGCAATAATGGGTAAGTGGCATTTATTTATTTGTAATGTATTTATTGCTGTTTGTTTTTTTTTTTAAATCATAACTCAATATCTAATTAACTGAAGAGAGTGACAAAATCTCTCCGGAGAAATAAGTTACAGTTGAGTTGAATATACACTTTGAGTACACGCGATAAATACAAGCCCAGGAGACGAGCTACGGCATTGATTTAATTAGTATCAGGCTAGATTTTTCTTTCTGTGTTTAATAACTCATGATCCTCACATTCAAGACATTTAAAAGTCATTATTACAAAATCTATATTTAGAGATGCAACCCAAGATTATTTTCATTCCGTGCCGGTTATTTTCTCTAATTGTTAGGTCTATAAAAATGAAAATTGTGAATATCATTATTTATTTAGTATTTTTATAGTGCAACTAAAGTGTGACTTATTTCTCCAGTTTCACTTTGATATTGTTTTCGATCAAAACAGTTGTAGATATAAATGATTCATTTTGTGTTGATTGACTAATTGATTAATTAACTACTCCTTTCAGTGCTAACATTATTATTGTTATTATTACTTCCTTAACTTTCGCAATATCTTCTAGTACAAAGGGGGAAAAAAGTTTAAATGTGACTCTAAAAATAAGAAACGCGTACAAACATAACATTTTACACGTGAGCGTCAGTTTTCTCAGCATGTCAGTCTTGAGATATCTTGTTTTCTTTCTCTGATCTCGTGACTGACGCTGTCATAAGAGTGTGTTAAGTTAAGCCTCCAGCCTGAGCCATGAGCCTCACTGGCATTTATAATGACAACCTTATTAGGCTGACGTCTCTGCCCCGCTGAAGCGGAGGCGGTGTTTCTCTTGACCTCCCCGTGACCTCTCCTTGTCAAAGTCAAAGGTCAGACGTGGACACACAGGGTGAATATGTGTCTCTAAACGCTGATCCGAGCTGCTTTTTGTACCGTGCCTGTAGTCCGGGACATCACACTGAGCCCTTCTCTCCCCCTCCCGCTCGCGAGGACTTAACTTCACCTGCCAATCAGAGGAAGTGCTTTTCACATCAGTGTCAGTCACCCGGCGGTAGGCTGGGTTTATAGTTTACCTCTCCTCGTGGCTCTGAGTGGTTTCACCCAAGCTGTCAATCACAGCGGGAGGGCTCTGTGTGTAGCTGTGTGCATGTGAAAAGCGAGCAGAGCAGGCTTAGCGTACTGGCATTGTGTGTGCGTGCGTGCGTGTGTGTGCGTGTGTGCGTGCGTGTGTGTGTGTGTGCCAGGCAGCCTGTGGTTTGTTGTGGTTGTGGCGGATTCTGTGTTTACTGTGGCGAGCCAAGCTGTGTTCTTCCACCCCACAGAGGAAGTGAGAGAGAGAGAGTTTTTCATCCCTTTTTGCCTTTTTTCTTGCCACTTTCTTGCTTATCCCCTCTCTCTTTCATCCCCTTCCTCACTCACAGATCCTCTCTCTTTTTTTTCCCTCTTCATCATTTTCTCTTCCTCTCGTCTTATTTTTTGCTTCTCTCCATCACGGCATCGCCCTCTCCTTTCTTATTCATTTATTTTTTTTTTTATTTCTTATCTCAGGACCGTAGCCAGAATTTTAGAAATACTGAGGTCATACTGAGTCTAAGTCCCTCATTGCGTCCGTTCGGCCTAACTTTTAAATGATTTAGATGTCCCATATTTTATTTCTTCAGTCAACTACAAGCTACATTTTATTTCATAGCCTTTTCTTTTCCATGATGACCTGCATTCTGCTTCAAAGCCTCCATACTGCAAGGAATTGAAACACAAATCTGAATCCTTTATGGCAGCTAATTGCTCAATTAGTTCCTCAACAAATATAGATACAAAAATACAATGTTTGAGGCACACAAAGCACCACATGTATATTGATCCGCAGTGGAAAATAGTCCCCCCAGTTTGAGTAAAGTTGAAGAACTACAGCGGCCATCTGTTTTAAGGAAAGACTAAGCCTTTTTAAGAGTGGCAGACATGGCAGCATTGTACGTTTGGGTCTTGTCATGGGATTTGTTGACGATAAGAAAACATGTAATCACGCCACCTTCTCGTCTCACCAGGTTCCCTCTTTTCCTCTCTCTGTCCTTCCTTCTGTCAGCCTCTCTGTCTCTCTGGCACGGTGGCCATAAAGCTGGTTTATGACTGTTGATTCAAGCCGTGTGAGAATCCCAGCAGCGCTTAATATGGTTTACACAAACCGGTGGTCTTCCTCTCTCCTGTCTCCGTCTCCCTCCTCTGCTGCTGTCCCTTAGAGAGGAGGTGAAGTGCTTCAGGCAGATTCCTGCTGTAAGAGCTCACATTCCTGGAGAGAACCAGGAAGCCCCAGGCTAATATGTCACTCTTCTAACATTACAAACCATCTGGGAGTTGGAAACGCCAGCCTCTCATCCTCTCTTTGTCTTTTTCGTTCGTCCCCTTTTTGGTGTCTGTCTCGCTGTCACTTTCTCCCCTCCTGTCTCCTATCCTGTTCTCTCTCCACCTCTTCTTCGCTGGTATTCTCTGACACGTTCCGCCGAAAAACAAGTGGAAAACATAGAGCGCAGACCTGGGATTGTTTTGTTTCTCTCTACGTGCCCGCAGGACATTACAGCAGTGAGGATGACACTGGAAAATGAGAGGGAGGTGCCGCCTCTCCTCTTTCTTCTCAACTCTCATTTTCTCTCCTTTTCTTCGTCCCGCAAATACAACTGTCACTCACACACGTCGGCTTCTCCGCCCCGTTTAAAATAGGAGTGACAGTCGAAACTTTCAGCTGCTGTTGTTGCCTCTGGAGGGGGGTTTTTTTTGGGGGAGAGGGGGGAGCAGATGGCACTCGACCGAGCCCCAACGGCGTTGTGTGAGGTGGGAGCGGGAAATGGAGGGATGTACAAGTAAAATGAAGCTCTAGAAATCCATGTTTTATACTTTATGTTATGGCTGCAAAAGCAGTACGAGTCTTTCATCTTCCCAATTGAATCCATTAAAAACGGTAATAAAAAAATTAAGTGTTGCCTGTTTACAGTTTTAGACATTTTAACAACTTTATGTTCAGTCTGCCTTTTTCATCACCAAATTGACCCATGTTTGGATCATGAACACACACTGGGAACATCTAGTCCCAGTCCTCAGGTCTGAAAAAGCCCTGAAAACAGCATTGAATACAGTTTGTTTCCGTATTGTGTTGCCTATTAATAGTTTTTAACTTTTAGTCAACTATGTAACATGTTCTGCATTGTTGCATCAGACTAATGAAAACAGATTAGTGTTGAAAGGATAACAAACGAATCCTTTATCGGTCATTTGCAAGTTCCAGCTTTTGAAAATGTAAAGATTTGCTGCTTTTTCTTTTTCTTTTTCCCTCGAACTAACTGTTGTCTGATGAATAGGACGATGAAATCATGCATTATAAAGCGCTGAATTCTCTCACGGTGATGACCTTTTAAAAAAATCATAAAATTCCAAACAACAACATCGTTATTCTTCAGCCACAGCCTGAAGCAAATAATCAAAAGTCAAATCCCAAACACTAAAGACGATCATAACGGCAACACATTTAAGGATGTTTTTTTTTTTTTTATTAAATCACTTATTAATGTTGTGCTCATCTAAGGTGTTGATTTGATGCTTTATGTAATATTGAGATGAAAAATCTTTGAGTTTTGGACTTGGATTGAATAAGGAATTTGAAGACACCACCTTGGGCATTTTTCAATATTTCACGACATTTTAAACACTAAAAGGTTGGTCGATAATACAAGTAATTAGTTGCAGCACTCGGATGGATAACAGGCTTTGCACAGCTTGACGGTAAAGTCGTGCATTTCTCTCGGTGTTTGCCGCTGCCCCGGGCTGTAGAAGTGACGAAGACCTGTTGAGAGTGAGGTCATTCTGCCCGAGCGCAGCAGGCAGACAAAGAGTTTATAGAGAAAAGAGGTCAACGCTGACTATTTTCAAATGTAAATGTAATGGCTTTTCAGTGCAGGCGGCGTTTTAAAAGAACAAGTATTCTTACAGAGGCCTGACCTTCAGAGCTGTGCTCCAACACTGAATAACAAGCTGCTGGAGAGTATGTATATACACTGTGTGTCCGGATGCCTTTCTGTGACTGTGTCCATTAAAGTTATGTATCGTGAGCTCTTTCTTGTTTGTGTGGGAGGTAGTTTGAGCTCAGGCACACATCCAACAACACACACACACACTTCACACACACAAACGAGAAGCTGCTGTTTTCTCATCCGAGCGCTTCTCATCACAGCAACAGAGCGAAAGACTTCCCGTGTAAATGTCCTCAAGATGTTGCTCTCTACACCCACCGACCAGGCCCCCGGCCACCATCGCTCCCCACGCTTCCAGTAAATATTCAAAGGCTGTCATGTATTGTTTGGTTTAATTTGCCATTAAATAAATACATTTGTTCCTTTTAACAATGGTGGATGGGAAGGGTGGATTAGTTGCCATATGTAGGACACATGAACCGTGCTGTATGTGTCCGCCTGCATTTATGTGTTGTTATTGATTTTAAAAGAGAAAGACGACCGTGCAGCAGTAATGGAAACTTGTATCAGCACTCTATCAGTGTTGAAAATAGGGGGGGGGGGCAGCGTGCAGTAAAGCGTAGAATATTGGCTTTTCTCTTCTCCGTGTGCTGCTGTTTGTTGACGTGATGGCTTGTTGTCTCCCATGAATTTGTAAGGACTCATTAAAAATGTATACAGTTGATATTTGAAGCAGAAAAAGTATTTTTTTATTCTAAAATGTGTCTCAAGGTGAAGCTCTAGCAGGGGATCTAATTTAAAAAAACGTGTGAGCTTCGGGTAGCGAATTAGACGTCATCCTTCAAGCGGCTATAAGCAACGTTTTTATGTTAAAGTGGTCACGTGTGAATGAGGAAACCACAAGGATCCCCAGACTCTGCGCTTTATCTCATTTTAGCGTCTTTCAGCTCATTGTTATGGTTTTCTGGCACACAATCGCCCGCAAAAAAAAAAGTACTACCTTTTCTACCTACCAGCACCAAGCGACGGATGAAGTTAGCTTCCAGCTGGGGAACATTTAGCAGCTAAACATATTCCCCTCAGGAGTTGGTAGAGACCAAAAACAGAGCTACGATAATGTTGCTCTGTAATGTGTAGCCAACTGTCTGCTGACGAGTTTGCCACATCAATAATAACAGTAATAAAGTCAGTGTTGTGTTCACAGCTTGTTTCTGCTGTCCCTTAGTGACCAACATCCTCATTATCTCACGTTTTAAGGTGGTGTAATGGCTTCTCCGTGACGTCCATTAGTCTTTAGCGTGGTTTGGGCACGTGAGTACGATGCCTCCGTGTGTGTGGGAGTAGACGAAGTGGAAAAGTGAAACCAAGATGGAAGTGCCGTTTAACCTGCATCATTTCTATTGGCCAGCAGGAGGCAACTCCACTGGTTGGAAAATGATGTCTGATTGTATGGAAGTCTATGAGAAAGGGCCCTAGTTCTGACTTGAGGTACGCTTTAGGGCGTGGCTACATTGTGATTGCCGTTGTCCGGTATGGGTGTTGTCCTTTCTTTTTTTTACTTTAACCCTCTGAAAGTGTGTTTTTACTATCATGAGAGTTTGTCAAGATCATGTTCAGCGTTCGTTGTACTTTGCTCCACCCTCTTGCGTAACTTCTGCCATATGCCAAAGTCACGGCTTCAAAACCGTAGTCCACAAACCAATGGGTGACGGTCACGGTGGCTGCGTCCACTTATATGCAGTCTATGGAGCAGACCGAGGACATGCTGGAGGGTTACATACAGTTTCCCATCACGTTTGGGAATGTTTTTCTCCAGACGGCGCTGAAGGTCGTGGCGAGGGAGATGTTCACTTACCATGCTAAGTCTACCGCCACTGCCTAAAACTGAATAAATGACAGAAAATAGATCAATGGTTTTTATTACGAGGAACTTGAATCAACAAAAAAAACATGAGAAAATGTCTTTTATTGTTAAAAAGGCAACCATTCCCAGATGTTAGATAAAATAGCCCATATTTGGAACAAAAAGCCTTAAAAACAACCTGCAATGATTAAGGGTGACATGGAGCTATTAAGCTTTCCGTGGTAATATTCGGCTGTCATCTGTGTATATAAACACCACTGTTAGTTTCCAAAAAAGATACAGCTGAGGGTTTTAGTCTTTCTTTACTCCTTTTTCAGACATTTTCCACAGCTTTCAGATGCACATTTGCTCCTTCAGCCCTTATTTTATTTTTTTTTATGTGTTCCAGGAAACCAAATGATCACAATTTCATGCTGTTTGAAGAGGGGAATCCAACTGTTTTCATTTAAATGATGTGGTTTTAATCATATGTGCTCTGTGTTTCCCTCTGCAGGTGATGAGCAGTCGTTTTTTGCCCTACGAGACCATAGTGACCGATGCTGTCCTCAGCCTGGACGAAGACACAGTGTTGTCCACCACAGAGGTACCTTGGAATGTAATAAAATAGAGAATAGAAAACTGTTCCTCTCTTTCTCTCTGCCTCTTCTCTCAATAGTCCGGCCCTCTTGAGACAAAGCAAAGATCCAAACTCTCTCTCTCTCTCTCTATGTCCCTAAAGCAACTCTGATTGCATTTTCTCTCTCTCCATCTTTCTGTTTGTCCCCGGTGTTTTCAAGTTATTGCTCTAAAGATCGATTCTTAAATCGCTTAAAGTACTCTAACTTTTACTCCCAGTGCCGTACTTTTTTCCCTATCCGCCTTTCTCTCCC
This sequence comes from Bovichtus diacanthus, assembly GCA_943590825.1. Classification (NCBI taxonomy): domain Eukaryota; kingdom Metazoa; phylum Chordata; class Actinopteri; order Perciformes; family Bovichtidae; genus Bovichtus; species Bovichtus diacanthus. Next base: position 13,739,332 of record CALSBV010012213.1, on the reverse strand, counting down.
GTTTCTTTCCATCTTCCACCTCGTGTTTTGTGACTTGTAATCACACTATACCTCCCGAATCCCCTGTGCGAGTGCTGCATTATGGGCATTTTTGTTCCACACGCTGTCGGTACCGTTCCTGTTTTTCCCGAGGACAGGTTTTGGCGCGGCACCATGGGAAGCCAGATGCTGCTTTGAACAGTGTAGAATTAGATCTCATAAAGGCTGTTTGTGCGGAGGATCAAAATAGCAAGGCAGAGCTGGCACTGAGGGGAAAATCCAATCCCCAAAAAACAAATTGACCCGTGTTTCTCCCGTGAAGACATTTGGATCATGTACACAAATAATACGTTTTTGAAACATCAATGCCAGTACAAGTTTAAAAAAAATAAATAAAAAAAAAAGTTTCCCTAACCCTGCCCAGCCTCTAAATCCTCGCTTTCTTACCTCACGTGAAGGCGTTGAGAAGCATAGTTGTCCTACACAATAAAATACAAACTAGCCTCCAGTTCTGACTTTCCATGTTTTTCTTTACAGTCGATGTATGGTAATGGCATGCCATCTTTTTCCAGCTATACTTCCTTTTGATACTGGTTCCACACTTATTTTCCTTGCGTTCTTCTTCTTCTTCCTCTTCCTCTCTCTTGCATTGAAAGCGAGAGCGGAGGAGAGGCAGAGCTTTTCCTCGTCTTCCTTCCGGATTTGTTCGTAAGCACAAATTCTGACAGGAAGAGATAAAAAATGATGTGTATTGTGTTTTACGGTGGGTTTTTTACATAAGTATTCATTAATGTAAGCACTCTCTCAGTGAAGTATAGTGTGGTAATATGTGGTGTAATGCAGAACAGGCTGTTTGAGGAGCAGCTGAGGCCTTTTTGATGTTTTCATCTAATTATTTGATTGAATGCTTTGATCGCTGCCACAGAAGTTGGCTGCAGGCAGCTGCTTAGGAAAGACTGCTTTGTGTTTGATGAGGTTTTGCCTCTGTTGTATTCTCACTATGGTTTGTTTGAGTGTGCACTTCCTTTGTTGGCTCTCCCTGTTGTCTCTCGCTTTCCCTCTTTTGTTTGTTTTTTCTTACACAATATATATATATATATATATATATATATACTGTAAATAGAAAATGAATCTAAATGAAATGGAATTCCTCAACATTTCATGCATTTTAACCTGCAGTGCAGAATTTTTCACACAAACCAGCGCGGGAAAGTCACCACAGACACCACAACTTCGGTGTACTGAGAAATACAGAGATCTTTCCCTGGCGGCGATGAGCTTCATCAGCATTGTGTGAATTTGTTTGGCGAGAGCTTGAAAAATGTAACATTCATGTGTAAAAATGTGGCTCTACAGCTTACAATGTAAAAATACCTGAATACTAAAATACCTTCAGGAATACTCCTGTGTTGTTGCATTTTTTAAAATTGTGCTGTAAAAATAGCTTAATTATTGGTTAATAAATAATTTTGTATTACTTTTGTATTAGTTGAGCCATTAATAGGAGCAACTTTGGGGTTGCCAGGTTGTGGAAAGTCCCTCTGGCTGGTGTTTATCCTTTCTATGTGGTAATAATGCAGTTATAAAGGTTGGCAATACGTTGGTAAACGTGTGAGTTTCATACTTTCTAAAAAGCCATGAAGTCAGTTATAGAGTTAGTTAATAACGTTAATAACTTGTTTAAAAATGTGTCGGTAACTGCTGTTCTGATCAACTACAGAACTATCTGATGAGCTGAAGGAGGATAAACACCATTTAAAAGGGACTTTTCACAACCTGGCAACCCTAACGTTTTTATTAATTGCTCATATAAAACAGTCAATTAGTCGTAAACCGCTTAACGGATGAATTATTAGGAACTACTGTGGTTGTAAATCTCATGTTCTGCATCTTAATAAGTTGAAATGTGCGTCTGCGTCTCTCCAGGTGGACTTTGCCTTCACCGTCTGGCAGAGTTTTCCAGAGCGAATCGTGGGTTACCCCGCTCGCAGCCACTTCTGGGACAGTAACAAGGAGCGTTGGGGCTACACGTCCAAATGGACCAACGATTATTCAATGGTGCTGACCGGGGCCGCCATCTACCACAGGTACACGCTCCACATCCATCAGAACCTCCAGCGCAGCTGTTTACTGACTCCCTGCTTCACTGTTGCTGTTGTCTCTTATGTTCCTTCGCTTCTGTTCTGTTCCCCTTCTGTTACACGGGGATCACAGCTCTGCTCTGCTCCGCTCTCCAGTGTTCTGTCGTCTTTCTTTTGATGCAACACTTTGATGCGGTGATCTGTAGATTATAAAAGTAGGTGTGATGTTCAGTGTTGCACAGCCTCAGGAAACCAGTGGTTTGACACTGGGTATGTTTTATCCCAAAAACTGTCAATTTGTCTGCTGCACGGTGTTTCGGAGCTCCTGCGTTTAGTTTTACTACAGCCCTGTCAGCTTTAATATGGCTTCACTCAGCTGTGATGGGCGCAGTCCATTAAGCTGAAGTCAGCCAATCACTGCAACCAAACGCTTAATCACTTTCAATAACTCAGTCGTTTAATCCATCCAACACGAGCAACCGGTCTGTTGATGGACTCAGAGTTCTGCCCAAAGGCTTCAACCTGGAACGTAAAGGTGTCTAAAGTGTGTGGTGCTTTTCAAATGAGGTTGTCTGCGCGGATCTCGATGACGCCGCCCTTCAGCCAACTGTAATGATCTGAAGCTGCGGGACGTTTCACCTTCGCAGAGGCGTTTTTTTTCGGGCATTAATCCATGTTCGGAAAGTTTTTTAACTTGCTCAGCATTGTTGAAGTAGAGTGTAAATGCAAATCAATATACACTTTATTGTGTGCAATTGAGAAAAGTGGAAAGGAAATGAGGAAAAAAAAAAAAAAAAAAACACAGACCACATTTTGATCGCAATATGCAGGTTTTTTTTTTAAAAAGAGGCCATAAAAACAATTGAATATCAACAAACTTAACCAGTAAATCAAACCTTCAGTCTGCTTTATTTTTCATTTTAATATTTTTAAAGCCACACGTAGCATTATTTGTGACACCCTGGGCCACATATACACACAACATGCACTTGAAATATTGGATGTATGCACATTGGTATCATTAGTTTAGACTGTAGCTCTGTTCTCGGTCTCTTAACAACTCCTGAGGGAAATGTGTGGATTTGTAGCCGCTAAGTGCTCCACTATGTCCACTCACTGGTCTCTCACTGGGTTCATCTGCCAGTGGTGAGCAAGTGGGTTTTTAAGGGAAGAAAGTCAATTCTGATCAGATTCACTGACCCACCCCGATCAGTCGCCTCTTCTATTAGTCCTAAGTGATCTCTCCTCTCTCGCAGGTACTACCATTACCTGTACACCAACTACTTACCCACGAGTCTGAAGGGCATGGTGGACCAGCTGGCCAACTGCGAGGACATCCTGATGAACTTCCTGGTCTCTGCCGTCACCAAGCTGCCGCCCATCAAGGTCACACAGAAGAAGCAGTACAAGGAGACGATGATGGGACAGGTAAGAGTGCGTCGAGGCTCCTCTCGTGACTGGATCCATGTCATTTTTGAAACGCATCGTGGATTATTTTCACTCGGATGACTCATTAGAGTATTTCGAGCTCTTTTTGAAAGAGCTGTTGCACCAAAAACAGGACAGCGGAGTTGAGAGGATTGGTTTGCATTAAGGAAAAACTCATTACAGGATATGATTGAACTCGTAACAATCTTAGTAGACTTATTATATAATCCACTTTGATTTATCCTTCTTTTTTTTTTTTTTTTTACAAGTGGTGATTCACGTTGAAGCCAGCGCTGTTTTCTTCCCATCCTCAGCGTGTGTCATGGCCTTTCAGCTTAAGCGAACTCTTGCTGCTTTATGAACAGCATGAATTATTCTCTTGAAATGCTTTTGTGCGGCCCGTGGGTAAACAGGACAAGTCACTTACTGTACAGCGGAGACACAAAGCACAGAAAGGAGTCGTGTCAGTTTTTATGGCTTTTATAGTTTTTTAGTCTGGCTCCAGTCTTCCAGATATAGAGTATGATCCAGCCGATGATTTATTGAGAAACATTAATGTCAGTCGGCATTTAATAATGGTTTTCTCCTGTCGCAGTGTCTGAACTATGACTATGATTGAATGAAAGGATGCCGATGATTGTTATTGTCAGTCTTTGTCTTTTAATGAGAACGTCTCGTTCCCACCATTGATCTAAAGCTGTGGTTTTTGTCTGGCACACCCCCACATCCCCATCATCGACACCAAGAATTGCCCCCAATAAGTTCATTACAATTGATTTTGAGGTGGATCTGAAGTAGTACAGCCTAAAAGTGGATGTTTCTGCAATTTCTTTTTCATGCGGTTGAATTGTTGGAGTTTAGGGTGATGTTTTTAGCTAATTATGTCACCAGTTTACACATTACTTTTAGCCAATTATTAAAAAATTGTAATCACTGCTTATAGGTATATCTTTCTTCTTCTTTTTTTATCCATTCCTTGTAGCTAAGCATGTCAACTGTTAAGCTATTACTTTTAGCTAATTATTTAAACTGTGACTTGCCATTTAAAAAAACAAAAACAATTTGTAATCCTATTGGGATTTGGTTTATTTTCCTCCTAAACACAAATTTGATATATAAAATCATAACTTTTTAAAATTAACTGAGCTACTCCACAATCCATGGTCCCCTCAGCACGAGCAGGCGTACCCCCCGGGTACAATTACCTCGTGGTTTGTGAAGCACTGATCTAAACAATAGTTATTCACTGAAATAATACGACTCTAATTCTCCCTCTTATTCATTCCCACCAGTCTTCGAGGGCTTCTCGCTGGGCCGACCCGGACCACTTTGCCCAGCGGCAAACCTGCATGAACAAGTTCGCCAGCTGGTTTGGCGCCATGCCGCTGGTCCACTCCCAGATGAGACTGGACCCCGTCCTGTTCAAGGACCAGGTCTCCATTCTCCGCAAGAAATACAGGGACATCGAAAGGCTCTGACAGGACCGGCGCCCCCTCGCGGCAGAAACCACGCAGGGGGAGGCGCGTGAAAGAGACTCTGTGGAGAGTAGAGGGAGTAGTAGGACTACAGCAGGATGGACGGGGAGCGACACAGCTCTGTCTTCCACTCAGCACATTGCCAATGACCACAGCGCCGCTGCTGCCAGGACTTGACACGGGAAGGAATGAATAGGAAACAAGCAGATGGCGTTTGGATATGAAAAACACAAACAAAAATTGCAAACAGACTGACAAAGAGGAGTACACAAACTGATGGACATGCCAAACAGCTCTGTATGGTTTGCAAACGTGCAAACACACAGCACACACTACTGACGACAAGAACTCTTGGATAGAATATTTTTTTGTACGACATGAACGAGGACGACATTGACTCTCCTGCTCTCTCGGCACACGTGCAGGACGGTAGAGGAGGGAAGGCGTACACGATCATAACAACCAGGCAACCCCTCCCACCATAAATCCTACTGATCGTCCCGAGCAACCCTCCCCAGCCTGCATCAGGACCTAATACTGGACTACCAAAACCCCCTGCATTATAGCCCAGGAAACCCTGTTTCTTTAGTTGATTTGATTTCTGTACAAATCAGCTCTCTGGTGTAACTGTTGACTCGTTCTCCTCCCTGAGAGGTTTGTAATCAGAGCGTCTTCAGTGTAATATTTTCATTCTCAAGGCAGGAAACGTAAACAGCAGTGTCCAAGATGTTATTGCAGTGGCCTGACAAGTTTGTTTTTTTTGGTTTTGTTTTTTTTTATAGCAAATCAGCCATTATTTCTTGCAATTCTCGGCTATCAACACACATCCTTGAGCCTGAAAACATCCCGTCTGCCCTACCCCCCCGCTCATTCCTTGATGTGCTGATATGGCTTTTATAATGGTCTATCCGCTTCCCTGTTATCACTAGGTTAAGTTAGAAAAACATCGTTTCATATCCCATTTTCCTTTCATACTCACCACGGCAGTTGTACTTTTCTCATCTTTTTTTTTTTTCATTTTTCACTTACTTTCATCATTTATTTCCCCCTTCAAACTCTCTCGACTTTCACTCTTCCGTGTGTGTGTGCGCGTGTGCCTGCGTGCGTGCGTGCGTGTGTGCGTGCATGTTGTGTGTACAGAGCCTTGAAAAGTTGGCTCATCCAACCATAAGCTCGAGCGGAGTTCATTTTCCCTCCGTTCGAATGAGCGAAATGAACATTTCTGGATGAAATGGAGCATAACGTTGCATTCTAACCCAAACTCGTTTTGCCCATTTATTTCTTCCTGCACGGCCTCGGAGCACTATCCTTACAGGGAGAAATGGAATAACATTTTAGACCATAGCAGGTCTTTAGTGACCAGCGTCATTTCACGGGAGTGCTTGTAGAGAGATTTCTTTAAGCGCATCAGTGCCATTCTGTCATCAGGGTCTGCCTTTTCCAATAGTTTATTGCACATCACGTTGCCTACATCAGTTTGAGATGCCTAGATGCTCTTGTGTTGAAATATTCTAGTCATCTGTCCAATGCGGCGCTCCTGCCACCGTGATTTCTTTTTTTTCTCCCCCCCCCCCACCCCCCGTGACATATCGCAGGACCTCAGAGCCATTAAATTGACAAAAGGTTTTCTCCTCCATTTGTCAGGCAGAGATACGTTTGGGCTTCAATTAGGTAAACCTATTTCATTTGGAGTGCTGTTTTATTCCCAGGGGACAAGCTGTTGATGAAACACCCTTAACATTACGGACCATTGTGTTGTGGAAGCAGTGACCCGCCAACATGACCTGCGGGCTAATGCTAGCCTTGGGAAGAGAGCTTTTTATTCCACCCTGTCACACGCCCTCCCTGCTTGTCAGTTACTTATAACATCTGCTCACGTCGCCATTGTATCCACGTCAAGCCGCAACATTTTGCACCTTAAATTACCTTACTGGTATTGGACAGCCTGATTTTAAAATGCTTAAATAACTAGCTATCTCAACCTTGAGCTCATCCTTTGGAAGAGACGGGCTGTCTGAGATGACGGCTGGCTCGTAGCAGACGCGCTGTCGTTAGGTCTGCATGCAGCATGCGGCCGCCATCACAAGCGTCGCTCACGTGTAGTTTGCAGAATGAAACTGAACTTGGATGAAAGCAGCATGCTTTTAGTGGCCTTTCCGTCAGGCAGGCATTCAGTGTAATGTCTGTTCACTTGTGTGTGTTAATCAGTAGCTACATCAACAAGTCAATATCAGTGTCACACGTTCAGTTACAGTTTTTACTTTGAGGTTTTTATCATTGATTTGTTTTCATGTCGTTCTACAAATAGTTTATATATAATGTGTTGTAAAGCCTTTACAGTGTCAACAAAGGTATCATTCATGCTATGAAGCGTCGTATCCAAATGCTACCAATGCAAAGCTACTCTGTTTCAGCATATATCAAACAGCAGGACTATCATGTTTTGTTTTTTTTTATTTCCTCACATCATTGCTTTAAATATGTTTGTATTTACATTCTGTGACTTCAAGTTTGGAGCGTTAGCTGTTTGCCAGGAGAGATTTATGATCTGTTTAATGTGGAGTCACGGCAGCAAATCTTCACTCATCTACAATACAGTACGTGATTCTGGGAAAAACATACTCCTTACTTGGTCTGCATCTGGTCCCCATTTCATCTTCAGAGAACCATATTGTTTGAATCCATATCAACCCTTTTATGTCTGATCGTTTGAATCACTGTATGTAGATCATCTCGAGAGAACTGCGTCCCCCGGCTTTGCAGATATTTCAAAAGAAAAAAAATACCACCCATTTCAAATCCCCGCGACTCTCAGCACTGTACATAGGCATATATTTATTTTTTGAAGAAAGAAAAAAAAAGAAGACAGTGTACGATTTGAGATGTACGTGGCGACAACATAAGACTGATCCTGCATCGCTGAGGGGAGTTAATGGTATTTATTCCGTTTATTTTCTACACGCTGTGCACATTAATCCACAAAGATGCCAATATACAGCTTGTATTATGTTTCACTCTGCATTGGTTTTCCAGGGAAACATACATCACGCTCTTTCTCATACCGACCTCCCCAAGAGAGAGAAAACATTTTCAGACTTGTATAGTTTTAACTCTAAAAGATTGCATACACCAGTGATCTAGAATTGGATTGGGCCATACAATCTTGGCTCTCTGCGGGAGTCAAATTGCAAAGTCCCAATAAAGACTACGCCAACTGACACATGGAAAATAATAAGCAGCTGGGTCCTGTGAACCAGATGGAAACATTTTCAGATTCTGCCGTAACATCTTCCCCCCATGCATTACAATAATGGGCAGAAGACGGTGACACACTGTTTAAATTGCCTCTTTCAAAGCGTGCTTTCAGGTCAGATAACTTGGCAACAGACTCCATCTTTCAGTCGGCGTGCTGTACAGTACATCATCGAGTCCAGAGCTCCATCAGAGTGTGATGGATGTTATTTAGGCCACCAGGAAAAAAAACTCTGCATCCACTTAAAAAACGCCTCCGTCATGTTTTGTCATTTGATCAGGGGGAACATTATGCAAGTTATCATTGTGTGCATGAAAACAGTTGGAAGAAGGTTTACTGAAAATGTGGCAGGCAGTCGGTGTTTATAGTGGTGACAGCGTGTGTGCTGGAAACTAGTCTGTTCTTGATTTGTGCCTTTTTATCAACATGTGAGTCCTTGACATGCCGAGCACTGTCTGTTCTAGACTTGTTATTTCCAGTAGACGGGCAGCGACAGCACCATACGCAGGGCCCAACAGCCCTGCCTTTATACACTGGATTAGTCACAGCTTCCATTCCCTTATTTTAACACCCCGTTTTCATCTTTGTTTGGACACTGTTGCTAAGGCAACAACGTATGACCACTTCCTGTTTGGGATTATTTATCAGTGATTTACCAATCGGCAGTAATATCTGTTGATCTGTAAGGACTCGGTCGAGCCCAGCTGTCCTGATGCCTTCTCCTCCCTCCTACCTTGTAATTAACAGAAGACTTTTATAGAGGTCACAAAAGAAATAGATAAATGCCAATTTTGTAAGAATGATTTATAAAAAAATAAACTCATATTTGATGATAACTGCATCGCCTTGTGCCTTTTCTTTGTGTCACAGTCCGTGTTTTAATGGTTTGCTTTTAAAAGACAGGTGCCATAAAAAGAAAATCATATTCTAGTATGTCACAAAAAGTCATATTATAGCATGCCATAAAAAGAGTCAGCATATAGCATGCCAAAAAAAAGTCAAAGTATAGTAGGCCATAAAAAATACACAGTATGCTATGCCAAAAAAAATATCATAGTAAAGTATGCTACAAAAATGCACCAAAAAAATTATGGTATGGAATGCCATGAAAAAAGTCAGTTAAGTATGCCATTCAGAAAAAGGTTATAGTATAGCATGCTATTAAAAAAAGTCATAGTATAGTATATGATAAAAAATGTCATAGTATAGTGTCATAAAGTGGTAGTACACTGACTAAAAAGTCATAAGAAATGTCAATGTCAAATGTAAGTTAAGCCAGAAAAGTCATAAAAAAGTCATAGTATAGTATGTCATAAAAAATGTCACTGTAAATTATGCCAGAAAAAATGTCGTAGTATAGTATGCTATACAAATGTCAAAATATCTTATCTCAGAAAACATTTTGTATTGTGACAAGACTATAGCCTACTATAACTTTTTTATGATATATGATATTTTTATGTCATAGAATTGCCATTAAAAATGCCATAGTACAATATACCATAAAATATGTCAGAATAGTAATCCTTAAAAAAGTAATAGTATAGTTTGCCATTAAAAATGTCACGGTATAGTATGACATAAAAAAAAGTCATAGTATAGTAAGTCACCAAAAATGTTATAATACATTTCCTGGTAAATTATGCAATAAAAATGTAATTTTAAAATGTCAAAGTATGGTATGACACTAGACATATTGAGGCTTTTCAGGCAATAAAAAGTCAATTAAAAGCCTAGAAATAAGACAGGGAATTACGTGAAATAGTGTGTGACAATTTTTTTCTGAACATGACACTGTAATGGATATGACACAAGCGCACATTGTAAACACCAGAGTATAACCCAGCACATTTTTATTCGCTTCATCAAGTGTGCATGGACAAGTACTCAGCCCTTGACTTCTGTCTCGGCTGAATGTGAACACACTCCATTTGTACAGTAATAATGCTGCATTTCCCTCGAAGATATAATAACCAGCCCTGTATTAGGCCGCTGAGGAGGGGTTTATTAGTCACTACTCAGAGCATTGATTTTTCTTTACTCCGCTGAAAGCCTCGCGCTCCAATGCTGCATCTGTCCTTCTGCGTCTCCCTGAGGACAATACCCTCATAACACTTAGATAGGACCTCGGCTTTGCTTTGAATTATTAAACACACCCACATCAGACACCGATATTCTCATGCATATCTGAGACAGTGGTGACATACGAGTTTGTGTGCGCGCACATGTACTCAGATTTTAGCTCATGTTTCCTGTTTGTATTGAATGAGGTCCTTCGTGAATTCTTCTTTTCTCATCTATAAATTAGGTTTTTTTTGGGTTTTTTTAAAGCGCAGATTAAAATACGAAGTTGAATTAGGTCGACTCCTATCAACAACAACAAAAAGGGCCAGTATTTATCAAGCATCTGAGAGAAGGAAATCACTCCTAACCGGCGATAAATTTCCTGAGAGATGAGGAAGATTTTTGGCCTTTCATCAACTTCTCTAACTTCCAAAATTACTCACATCTCTGCTAAATTTTATCAGAGCTCCAGAGGTGTCCTAACCCGTTAGATGTCAGGAAATGCTCACACGGAATAAGAGACGTTCATTGACTATAAGCTTATTAAAATAAATATTTAGCAGGATGCAAGCGACCGCTCTCTCTCTGCATAAACCGAGATACTCGCATCGCAACCTGCAGAGAAAATGAAGCGTCGCAACCACGATGATTTGGATCTCAGTCAAAACAAATAAATCACTTTGTTTCCTCACACAGCTCAGATAATGGTCAGAAATTTCTTTACTAAAAACAAGATGCACTCCTTGGATTTATTTATTTAAAAGTTCAATCATTCATTTATTTGTTTAAAACTACAGTTATGATTATTATTTTGTGAACTGATAAATCTGCCAGGTTGCAGGTTGACATATCAGGCTGATATATCCGCATCGATATATATTAAACATGCATGATAATAAGTAACATGAAATTGCAGTACAATGTTAAACTAGGTTTGAGTGTCAACACAATGCGGGGAATCTGTATAAGACTGTTTATGCGTATGTGACTATCTGCAGGTACATAGTTACAGTAGATTAACTTTGAGCACGATTCCTGAGAGTTATTCTGAAATGCTCGATAAATACGGATAATAACGGATAAACAGCAGATACACCGACGAACAAAAACCACAGCACAAAACAGCGTTTTTAAAAATCACAGCAAGATTTATGGTTCAGCAGAATCCTTAACAAAGCATCGTATTGACATGTCGAGTCCAATGCGAGCGCAGCATAGATGAGTTTACATATCACATACTGTATCAAATAACAAAAGCAGATCAATAAAGTCAGAATAAGACTCATAATTTTTGCCACAGTGTTTGTCCTTCCTATTAAAGAGATTAGATGCCATATAAAATCTTTGTTTAAATTTAGGGCTTCACACTCTTACACTATGAAATAGTCGGAATTGTAGGATTAAATAGAATATATCAATGTGTCTCTACAGGCATAAACCTTCTATTAAGCTAGTACCTCCAAATAGATAAAACATAATATATCGACTCTTCAGATTAATTAAATCATTTTTGTTGATTGAAATGCAGAATATCGAGGTAGACAGAATATGTTCTGCCATCGTCCACGCCGACGTCACCAGCGCCTCCGTCTCACTCTTCATGTGTCTCCTCTCGCTTTTCCTTCTATTGTTTCACCTTTTCTTCAGGAATCGGGTTGATATTGCCAAAGTCCCAATTTCTTCTGTAAAGTGCAGCCTCAGCCTGCGGTACACCCTGTCACGCGTCCAGTTAACGACCAAATCTTTCTGTCCATTATTTGTAGTAAATGTATGCGAGTGTGTGTGGGCGAGTGTGTGTGGCTCAGCTCCTGACAGCCAGCATGGAGTTGATCTCCCAGATGAGGTTGCGGAGTTGGTCCATGATCTGCTTCAACTGCTGGTTCTTCTGTTTCAGCTTCTGCAGGACAAATGACAAAACATAATTAGACATTTTGAGAGCAAACCCCCCCCCCCCCCCCAGGTACAAATATAACTGTCAGAATGCCTTTTCGTCTGCTAAATCAATAAAACTACAGGTTTACAAAAGACCAACAATTCAAACAACTGCCAAAACACTTCAACAAACAACAAAGCAAATAAATCCAGCAGAAAACCAATAATTCATAGCTTACAGGATATTAAAGTTGCACATACTGCAGTAGTGCTGGCATTGAAAAGTACTAAAAAACAAAGTACAGCTGAGGCTGATGGGAATGCCGTCGGTTTTGCAGGTGTTTTGTCATAAAGCAAAGTCTTGGTACATTAAAAATTTGACTCGCCAGCAGCGAGTCTGGAAACCATGAATGTCTGGACAAAGTTTGATGACCATCCATCCAATAGTTGTTGACATATTTGGACCAAAGCGGGGGATCGACTGACAAACATTCCCAAACCCACAGCCATGTCCCCAGCGTGACTAAAAATGTAATTATATTTGTGACCCATTTCTAAAGATTTACATCCTCAGTAGGAATGTATGGGCCTGGGGTAGAGTGCCTTAAACACGGCACATGAGTCAAAGTATATATAAATATAAATATATATATGTATAGATATAAATATATATATATATATATA